>CM041721.1:26804570-26827070 GCA_023373845.1 Nibea coibor
CTGTCTGTCTGTCTGCCTGTCTGTCTGTCTGTCTGCCTGTCTGCCTGACTGCCTGTCTGTCTGCCTGTCTGCCTGCCTGTCTGTCTGCCTGTCTGTCTGTCTGTCTGCCTGCCTGCCTGCCTGCCTGCCTGTCTGTCTACCTGTCTGCCTGCCTGTCTGTCTGTCTGTCTGTCTGTCTGCCTGTCTGTCTGCCTGTCTGTCTGTCTGTCTGTCTGCCTGTCTGTCTGCCTGTCTGTCTGCCTGACTGCCTGTCTGTCTGCCTGTCTGCCTGCCTGTCTGTCTGTCTGTCTGCCTGTGTGTGTGTGTGTGTGTGTCAGTCCAGGTGAGACGTCAGGTGGACTCACATTATGTTTACATGTTTCCCATACATGGTGTTCCTGTCTGGACCTGCAGGTGTGTATACCTGTGGTGTCGGTTCGGCTGGTGAAGAAACACAAGACGGCTGGCCTGGTTCCAAACGGACTGGCTATCACCATGGATACAGGACAGAAGGTACCACGGGACCAACTAACCCAACAGCTTGAACAAAGCTTCCTGTTTCCACTCTAACCTCTCTGTCTGTCTGCCTGTCTCTCTGCAGTACGTCTTTGTGTCCCTCCTGTCCAGAGACAGTGTCTACGACGTCCTCAGGAGGATCTGCACTCACCTGCAGGTTTGTGTCTCACCTGTACCTGACTCTTTGAACAGGAAGTCACGGCCGACCAATCAGCTGCTCCAATCACTGAGTGTGACTTCCTGTCTGTTTCAGGTGAACGGGAAGAGTCTGAGTCTGAAGCAGTACCTGGAGGAGCCCAGCTCTCTCTCCATGGTAACGGACAGCTCACCTTCACCACACAGCAGGGGGTTGTGGGTAATCAGAGGTGTTAAGATTGATTGAAGGTGTGTGACGAACGAGCCGCTGCCTGTGACCCCTTCATGCTCCTCAGGATAAGAGGCTTTTCCCATGGTGCCTTCAGGACCCGTCTGAAATATTTAAAATCAAAGACTCTTGTGTGTGTTCATCCGTCTCTCAGCACTGACTTCCTGTCTGCAGCTCTCAGCTCCCATTGGTTTGCGCTGCTGACGGGAATCTTAACTTGAGTAGTTTGTCAGAACAGCTGGTCACTCATTTGTTGGGGACTATTTTCAGCGGCGGATGAATCCACATTTGGTGCTGTAGTGCGTGTGACAGCAGGATGGTGTGTGTGTGTGTGTGCGTTCATGAGTTTGAACCTGGATTTATTCAATGTTACGTTTATGCAAATGAGCACATTTCTGATGAGTTAAATTTGCATATTGCTCGTCTCTCCGTCAGGACGAGTATCCGGAGGTGTTGAAGTGGAGGAGGAAGCCGTCGCTGCCCGCCGTCTCCTCGTCTCTCCCGGACCTGCTGGGAAACTCCGCCCCCAGCCTCGCCACGGACACACCCTTCAGCACGCACACGCTCACCGGTAAGACCCGCCCACCTGTCAAATCAACGGCCTCTGAGATACCTGACATGTATGGTAAACTGTGTGTGTGTGTGTGTGTGTGTGTGTGTGCAGACAGCAGTTTGGAAACAGAGAAGATCCTGCTGACAGAACCAGTACCTGAACTGGGTCACTTGGAGTACCAGCTGCTGAAGCTGTTCATCCTGCTGTGAGTCCAACAGAACACAACAGAACTCTGGATCAGAACTTCACACGACCACATGACAATAACACACACACACACACACACACAGTTTTTACAGTCAGTCTCATCATTTGCGTTTTCATGAAGTCTGAGGTGCGTTCACAGTCCTCTGTATTTTCCATTTTTGTCTGAAACATTTTATTGTTGGCCTGTGCTGCCACCTGCTGGACAAGCTGGTTAACACGTTGTGCTCAGGTCAGTTTATGATGAACAAAAAACGATGAACCAACCTGTCAACACCTGTATGGAAGACATCAGGACAGATCAAACCTTAAATCAGAAGCTGTGACTCACTCCCACCTGTCTGTCTGCCCACCTGTCTGTCTGCCCACCTGTCTGCCCCTCTCAGTGTCTTCCTGTTGGTCCTGTCTTCCTGCTATCTGGCCTTCAGAGTTTGTCGCCTGGAGCAGCAGCTGAGCTTCCTGAGCAGCCAGCCGACACTCCGAGAGAGGTATACACACACAGACACACGCACGCACGCACACACACACACACACACGCACGCACGCACGCACGCACGCACGCACGCACACACACACACAATAGAGTGTGACGATCAGATTCAGTCTCGTGTCTGTTGAGTGAAGTCAGGGTTCATTTAGGTTAGCTTAGCATAAAGACTGGAAGCAGATGGAAATGTTAGCCTGACTCAGCGACTCGTCTGAAGCTCACTGATGCACCTGTCATATCTTATATCCCACCTGCTGCTGCTTCTTCCTGTTTCCAGGTGTGGAGAGGTGCCCTGCTGGCTGGCCAATCAGAGGACAGGAACCTGACACTGACAGACAGAGAGACAGAAAGAAAACCGCACTTACACAGACTTCCCTTTAGGGAGCAGTGGTGAGAGGAGACGGCTCTGAGGAGCACCCCCCCACACACACACACACACCCCCACCTGCTACGACCTGGTTACCATAGCGACGTCACAGTAGTCAACAGAAACAGTAGACTGACGTTTGACCTGACAATGTGTTTGATGATTTGTCACGCAGAGGTCGAAAGAAACGACAACTCGCTGTAACGTAACTGAATGTTTTTGTTGTGTGTGCGCGTGTGTGTGTACACATAGACCTCCATGTTAAACATACTAACACACACTGACTGTCGTCTGTCAGTTCAGGTCAAACTTGTCTTCATTCAGACGTGACGAGGCGCTGCTCGTTCCTGACGTGTTCCCGTGTTCACCAGCTCTAAATACTACAATACCCATGAGCCTCAGCGGTTGTTGCTATGGCAAGAAAAGCAGTCCGAGGCGAGTTTAAAATGTGTTTAACGAACAGTTTATTGTTCATGTGACGCTCTGGATGTTTGTTGGTGAAATGCATCCTGGGAGTTGTAGTTGACTGCTCTCCTCGTAGCTTTGAGTTTTTCAGACATTTGTTCATTTTGTGTCCTGATGACCGACAGGAGACTTCATGAAGCTCTTTGTCCTCGATTTGTTCGTCCAGACAAACTCTCGTGTCCGTGGCGACATCGTTCAGAGGGAGAGCTGCAAACAGTTTCACACCTTTTCACGCCTCCACATGTAAGTTCTGCTGTTCACACTCAAACCAAGAACACGCTGGTCCGTCTGACTTCCTGTCTGTGGCTCTCTGCTCCCATTGGTTCCTACTGAAGGCGTGAATCTTTGCAAACAGATGTCTGATCAAACAGACAGGAGGAAAAAGTTTGTCTGTTTGGGACTATTTTCAGCGAAGGATTAATCCACCTGAAGGTCACTAAAATGTTTTAAAAGCATCAACAGTCGGCCTAGAAATCATTTTATTCATTCAGGTGAAGTAAACAAAGAAGTTTGAACTTGCAAAGTTCGACAGGCGATGTCTCGTGTTGCGCGTTGATTCATCAGATGAATGAATCATTATTTAATACAATATCAAATATCAGGAGAGTCGACCCCAACTCCCAGAAACATCCAAAAAAAATCCATAAAAAAAAGTTCAAATATTTTTATATTTAACTAATTTAATCATCATCGTGTCGAGACGTCAAAGTTCATGAAAGTCTGTGAGGTCAGTTTCTCTCTTTACAAAATAAAAGCATCAAAATGTTTTATGCACACCTGGAATATTAAATATTAAATATGATCTGTTAATCATGATGGAAACTTTGATCAAAATGTTTTGAGATATTTGAAGCTTTTATTGTCTGAAGAGAACAAACTCAGTTCAACCTTTCTGGAACCTGCAGCTCGGCTCATCGCTGCAAAAAAAAAACTGTTATTGTTATTAAAAGTTTTTATGATCTATAAAGTGCCAGACAAACACAAAATAAACTCAGACTCGTCTGTTCGCTGCCTTAAGCTGTCTGACGTGGGTGATGTGGAGAATTGGAGAGAATTGAAGTTGAATGTTTCTGTTAAACTTCCCTAAATGTGAACCTGAAACTTTCTGAAAATTTCACACTGTTTGTTTTTTAAAAATAAAATTTTTGTGCCAAATGTTTGAAATGTGTTTTCGTGACAACGCCTGAACACACCTTGAGTGAAAGGACCTGAAGTTGATCAAATGAAGAGACGACAGGAGGAGGACGAGTTTCTGTGATGACCTCTGACCTTTAACTTGTTTCCAGTCGTTTAACGCTCGTTTAACGCCAAATGATTTACTATGAACTACCTGAGCAGACAGGGCCAAAAAGTATCTATCTGTATACTTTCTGGTCTCAGTCTTGGTTCAGGTGGTCTTGTATAGACTCAATGCTGAGAAGTTACAGTCAGTTCTCTGAACCAGCACACGGGGGCGCTGCACGTCTGTTTTCAGCCTGATATTTATAAATTATAAATATTTCCATGTTCAGGTAAACTTCACCCAGCAGGTGTTCTCTTCACATCTGTCTTGTTCACTTGACAGGAAAAAGACGACTGAATTATTCTTACTGAGTGTGCCTGAAAGCCACACTATAGTTAGTTATCTAGTTAGCTATAGTGACAAAACGAGAGAGTTTCACCAAACGGTTTTGCCAGAAATCACAGAAAAACCACGCCAAAAAATGAATGGGTGTGTATTGCAAGAATTTTCGAGAGCTAGAGTGAGTGATGTCATCGCTAGAGTGGAGGGAGAGAGAAAAATTTGTCAAGAAATAAATTTGTAAACTGCGAGTGCGGCCGCAAATGTCAAGCTACAGAAATCATTTATAGCTAGAAACGTAGGAAAATTGGCGTCGCATAGATACCACCGCTGAATCGGTCAGTATTATAGTTTTGGCCTCAAAGAGTCGCCACCAACACCCATCCACAGCCCCATAGACTCCCATGTTAATTTGAGAGGAGAAATTTCCAGAAGGGCAGAGAGCACCTGCTCTTTATCTGACGACCCAGGCCAAAGTTTACACAGTTTTCACCTGAAAATCAGGAAGGAACTGGTCCACGGGACGAGGAAGCCCATCATCATTTCGGTTTTTGGTTTGCGGCACACCTTATAGGCTGTTTTTGGCCACCTTCAAGGGGCTTCATTCAGAGACTTTCTGTGTCTTTCAGTGGGACAGACAGTGCAGGTGCACACCTGTGACTAATTACTCTGACCTGTAGCTGACCCTGGTTGCTTGGCAACCTCAAGCCTGCCTTAGACCAGGGTTGTCAAACTGTCCCACAAAGGGCCGGTGTGGCTGCAGGTTTCCTTTCCAGCCAAGCAGCAGCACAGCAGACTCGACTCATTTAATCAGCTGATCTCAGTCTTCAGAGAGTTGATTGGTCAAACTTTGTGCTCTTGGTTGGTTGGAACAAAAACCTGCAGCCACAGCGGCCCTTGGAACAGTTTGCCACCTGTGCCTTAGACTAACTTTGTTGAAGTCTCTGTTTAATATCAATGACATTTTCAATGTCGGCCATTTTATCCTTCTATCGCGCAGACACAAACACAGTCACATAGAGGCAGACAAGACACAACCACACACACACACACACGACAAAAGTCTTTCAAAATAAGGGCCCTTTCAAAATAATAGACTTTGTAAAACTCTCATTAACGGACACAAGACCACACAAACATGCACAAACAGCTAGTTAATGCCAGAGTCAGGCACACTCAGTTTCTTTAGAGATTTTTCTAGTCATTATTAATATACTTGAAGACTTGCTTGGTCTTGGAGGTGCTGGTGATGGGGTCAGCAGGTTAGCATCAGGTGAATGGATGGATTGTGGTGATGGAGGCTGGTTATGGAGGGCTGAGGAACCAGGAGCTGGTTGAGGTTCTGGAGGACAGGAGTGACGTGATCACGGGTGTAGGTGAGTTTTGGCTGGTGTTCCTTAGAGGATGCTGTTGCAGTAATCGATTCTGGAGGTGACAGGTGGAGTCAGGCGGTGTTCCTGATCTGGTGATTTGGTTTATGTGGAGTTCAAAGGAGTGAGCAGCAGGGTGGAGGTGGTGGATGTTTGAAGCGCCAGGTGAGTGACGCTGCTTCGTGATAGGTTGAAAGGACTGCGGAAGGGGGCGGAGATTTGATAGGTACTTGTGTCGTTTGTTGAGGAAGGAGGTGGAGGACAGCGGCGGCATGATCCAGGTGTGGAGCGCGAGCGCAGAGCTAGTGCTAGCTGAAGGAGAGGTCACGTGCTCCCCAGCAGTATCCACGTGATGATCCACAGCAGGTGTGAGACAGTTTGACACACACACACACACTGAAAAGTGAACTTTAAACCCTGACCTTCAGCTGGCAGACAGTGAACTGCATTGTGGGTAAGTTCACGTATGAAAACGTCAGGGCTCCTTACGGTAAGCGTGTTCTGTCACTGCCGGTTACCGGTGCCACGGTGCTCTCCTCTTCTCCCCGTTTCCGGTTTGACCTCTTGGTTCTCTGTCGGCGTCTCTCTGGAGGGATGGCGTCCATCCGGCAGGGAGTGAGGATGGTCCCGCCGGATGGCAGCGTCGGTGAGCAGGTAGGGCATGATGAGCTCTGTTACGCATCACGGATGAACAAGGCGGTGGTTGTCAGCTGGTAGCGAGCGGTGTGTTTATCAGGGATTTATTTGTTCAGGTGTCTCCGCTGTCTGTTCCCTCTACGCGGATCACCGTGTCCGGTGATGTGGGACATAAGCGGTTTGCATGTCCGCACAAACAGCAGGTGGATGGGGCCGGCGCTGGGCCTGGGTTGGCGGGTTCCTCCGCTCCGGGCCCCGCTGCGGCGGGCGCGGCGTCTCGGAGATGGATTGCGGTGCTGTGGTCGTAGAAACTAGTGGTACCAGCTGGTGTCTGCGGGGAATGTGAGCAGAGTTAAATCTGCAGTCATTGAGGAGCAGTCACAGTCAGCGGGGAATGTGGAGGAAACAGCTTCCACTAGTGCAGTGTGCAGTGGACAGGGTGTGAGGAGGACTTATCAGAGGCAGAGTCAGATACAGTCTCTGTCGGTGACACCAGGAGCACTGAACTGTATCAATCAATTTCTGGATGAAACTTATAAAAGGTCTGTGAAAGTGAGTGACTACTTCAATGACACTGATAAGTTTGTAAGATCTGTCAGCATACTGAAAAGACTGGTTGGTTTTGACCTCCTCGATGAAAAGAAACGGTTCCGTCTCAAGAAACACATCACAACCTTGAGAAAGGCAGCACAGAGTAGACCTGTGAGAAGAACCAGGAAGTTATAAGATCATGCATCATCACGAGGTGGCTTTCCTTTCGTACTGCTGTCTGCTTGTTCCAGCTTGTCTGCTTCTCTTTCCTGTCCTCTCTATGCCGAGCCTAAAAGTAGGGTCTCTAAATATCAATGGGGGCAGAGACAGGCACAAGAGGGCCCTAATATCTGAGGTCTCTGCTCAAAAAAGGGTTGATGTACTGTTCTTACAAGAAACACACACTATTGCAGCAGATGAGGTAGACTGGGGCTTATGGTGGGAAGGCTCAGTCTCCTTCAGCCACGGCACCAATTTCAGTGCAGGGGTGGCTGTCTTGATCAAAGAAACTGCAAATGCAACAATCCTGTCATCTGCTGAGATTGTGAAGGGTCGGCTACTTATTGTCAGGGCGGAAATTGAGAGCTGTGTATTTTGCTTTGAGTCTATACGCCCCAAATCAGGGAAGAGAAAGAGTGGGATTTTTCAATCTGCTAAAAAAACGAGCTAAAGAATCATTTACAAGATCAGCTCATCATTGGTGGAGATTTTAACTGCACTTTAGATTTCACTGTAGACAGGACAAGTGAGGAACCCCACCCACAGTCAAGTCAGACCCTTTGCAGCACCATCACACATTTGGACTTATTGGACACATGGAGAGTCAAACATCCACAGTCCAGACAGTACACATGGGTCAGGATGAATAACAACAGAGTCAGTGCAGCTAGACTAGACAGGATTTACATCTCCAAAAGCCCAGTTGGTTTCACTGCAGAGTTTATTGTTACACCAGGCCAGAGAGTCAGGTCTTACTGGTCCTTCAACAACAAACTCCTGCAGGACAGCAGCTTTTGCCAAAGTTTTGAACTGTTCTGGCAGCAGTGGAAATTAAAGAAACCTGACTTTAGTTCTTTGAAGTTGTGGTGGGAGGTTGGAAAAACACAGATTCGTGTTTTTTGCCAGCAGTACACCTCCCATTCCACTGCTAGGATCAAGGCAGCTGTCAGAGATCTTGAAGACAGTATTAAGACCATTGAGGAGCATATTCATAGCAATACTGATCCCGCTGCTGGTAATCTGCTTCAAGAGAAGAGGCTGGCCTTGAGCTCCTTCCTGCAGGAGAGAGTGAAGGGAGCTCTCGTCAGGTCTCGTTTCCTCCAGCTAAAAGACATGGATGGCTCAAGTTCTTTTTTCTGTAATCTGGAGAGGTCTGTGGCACAGAGGAAGCAGATGATTTGCCTTGAACTTCCAGGGAGCAGAGTTACCACCAGTCCTGGGGAGATGAGGAGCCATGCTATGGACTTCTACACTGACCTGTTTGGGGCAGAGCAGTGTAGTATGAACTGTCGTGGGGAGCTTCTGGAAGGGCTTCCACAACTCAGTCCAGAGGAGAGGGCTGCTTTGGACTGCCAGTTGACCTTGGAGGAACTGACTGCTGCTGTGAATCAAATGACATTGGGACGGCCAAAGGTGGACCTGATCTGCATCTTGTGTTGCAGGAGTGCTACAGGACAGGATCCCTTACTGCTTCCTGTCGGAGAGCAGTGCTTTGCTGCCCAAGAAAGGAAACCTGGCCTTGAACTGGAGGCCAGTTGCCCTACGTTGTACAGACTATAAGATTCTTTCAAGAGCCCTATCTAACAGACTTAAGGACATCCTTGAAATAATTACACACTATGACCAAACTTACTGTGTTCCGGACAGGACCATTATGGACAACATTTTTCTTGTTCGTGACGTAATTGAACTGTCCAAATGTTGTAATTTTGATTTTGGTATTGTTTCGTTGGATCAGGAGAAAGCTTTTGACAGGGTGGATCACTCTTATTTGTTCTCTGCACTGTGGGCTTTTGGTATTGGTGATAGGTTTTGTTTGTGGACTGGGTTAGTTTATTGTACAAGGGTGCACAATGTATGGTGAAGATGGGAGCTGGGCTGATTCGGACAATCTCTGTACAGCGAGGGATAAGGCAGGGGTGCCCAATCTCTGGGCAGCTGTACAGCCTCGCCATCGAGCCTCTGCTGTGCAAGCTGAGAGATCGTCTCAATGGTCTCTCACTGCCTGCATCCCCCAAGCTGGACCACTCACCTACTGTTGCTGTTTATGCAGATGATGTTAACGTTTTTGTTTCATGTCAGGGGGATGTGAAACATCTGCAGGAGACTCAGTGAAACCAGATTCTCACTTTTTCTTAGACCCCCCCCTCCAAGATTAATAGACATTTTTTTTCTATCTAACCCTAATCTAACCCCCCCCCCCAAGATTTTTTTTTCAAAATTCTCACTTTTTACTTTTTTCTTAGAACCCTTCAAAATTCAAATCAAATCAAAATCACATTTTATTTGTATAGCCCAAAGTCACAAAACACATTTTGCCTCGGAGGGCTTTACAATCTGTACAGGGAGTGACACCCTCTGTCCTTAGACCCTCAAAATTCAAACATTTTTTTTCTCAAAATTACGACATTTTTTTCAAAATTTTCATGTTTTTCTTAGCAATCTGCCCAAGTAATTAGCAATCTCTTTTTTTCCCCAGAAATTCTCACTTTTCTTTAGTGATCTGATTTTTTTTTTTTTTCTTTTTTTTTTTTTCTTAGGACCCCCCCCCCCCCCCCAAGAAAAATCACTTTTTTTCTCAATTTGAATACTTTTTTCTTGGAACCCCCTGCCCTCCAAGATTCATACAGACATTTTTTTCTCAAAATTATGATTTCACATTTTTTTCTTTTCATTCTCAAATCTGACTTTCCCCCCAGAATTCTTAATAAAAGACATCTAACCCCCCATGATTCTTTTTTCTCAGAATTGACCTTTTTCTCTCAAAATTCTCATTTTTTTTAAGTGATCTGACTTTTGATTTTTTTCTCAATTCTCACTTTTTCCTGAAAGTCCTCACTTTTTTCTTAGCCCCCCCGCCCAAAAAAATCAGACATTTTTCCTCAAAATTCTTTTTCAAACTCCTGACTTTTTCCCAACTTCTTACTTTTTTCTGAGTACCCCCCCCCCCTGTAAGATTCATACAGACATTTTTTTCCTCAAAATTCCTCAAATCTGATTTTCCCAAAATTGACAATTTTCTCAAAATTCTAACTCTTGTTTTTCAAAAATCTGACTTAAAAAAAGAAATCTACCCCCCCACCCTCTCAAGTTTTTTTTCTCAAAATTATGATTTCACGTTTTTTCTTAGAAATCTGACTCACCCCCCCCAAAAAAAATCTGACATTTTCTCAATTATTTTTTTTTTTAAAAAAAACATTTTTTTCCCTCACATTCTCAAATCTGACTTTTTACTCAAAACTTCTTACTTTTTAAAAAAAAATAAATCTAACCCCCACCCTCCAAGATTCTTTTTTTCTCAGAATTGACCCTTTTCCTCCCGAAAACTTCACTTTTCTTTAGTGATCTGACTTTTTCTGATTTTTTTTTTTTCTCAATTTGCTATTTTTCCTTAGAACCCCCCTCCAAGATTCTGACATTTTTCTCAGAATTTTCATGTTTTGCTTGGAAATCTGCCCCCCCCCCCCCAAAAAAGACATTTTTGACACATTTTTCTCAATTCTGCCCCCCCCCCCCAGAAATTCTTTTTTTTTTTCCAAAATGCAGCCATTGAAGAGAACACAGTTTCATTAATTTAATTAAACTTTATTATTCATCAACAACCTTAAAACAGAACATTTTATTTACATGAGCTGGGCAGAACCAGAACCTGCAGTTCAGTTCTGTTTGTACAAACCTTCAGAGTCAGAGCTGTGAGACGGAACACTTCCTGTCACTCCCTCTTTCTCATCTCCTCTTTTCTGTCCTTGTTTTTTAATATCCTGTCACTTCCTGTCCCGCCCCCATAGTGTCATCAACAGATGACTCCTCCCCTTGGTGACTCCACCATGTCCGGTTGGCTGGAGAACGGCCTGGGATTCATTGGCCCACCCCCAGCCAGAAACCCAACGCCTCCGTCATCCCCTCCCACAGCGCTGTTGTCCTTCGTCCCGGCATGCAACCTGCCTGATGCAGACAGTAACTGGACATCAGAGTGTGCATTGGCCACTGTGTGGCGTCGCACACCGCCGGACTTCTCCAGGTACACCTCGCCCTCCTGCTCCACCAACGGAGCCAGAGACGACGAGTCCGACGAGTTGTGATGCTGAGTGACTGTGATCTCGGGCTGGGACTGGTCAGCGTGCAACGACCCCGATGACCGCAGGTGGCGAGACACTGGAGGAGACCGAAAACAGATTCCACATAAATAAATATGAAGCTGAAGCCAATTTACATGTTCTGCCTTAGTTTGCTTAATGTTCTTAAAATGTTTTATGTTTTGAACAGATGAGTAAATTTATCCTTTTTTCAAACAAAACTGTGCACTGCATTGTCAGCTGATAAGGAGTCAGAACTTTGAGATAAAAAGTCAGAATTTTGAGAAAAAATGTCAAAATTTTGAAGAAAAAAACTCAGGTCAGAATTTTGAGGGGAAAAAAAGTCAGCATTTTAAAAGGAAAAAGTAAACATTTTGAGAAAAAAAGTCAAAATTTTGAAGGAAAAAAAGTCAGAATTTTGAGGGGAAAAAGTCAAAATTTTGAGAAAAAAAGTCAAAATTTTGAGGGGAATAAAGTCAAACATTTGAAGAAATGTTTGTCAAAATTCTGACTTTTTCCCTCAAAATTTTGACCTTTTTTTCTTCAAAATTCTGACTTTTTTTCTCAAAGTTCTGACGTTTTTTTTCTCTAAAATTCTGACTTTTTTCCTAAAAAATCTGACGTTTTTTTCTTCAAAATGTTTACTTTTTTCCCTCAAAATGTTGACTTTTTTTCTTCAAAATTCTGACTTTTTTTTCCTTCAAAATGTTGACATTTTTCCAAAATGTTGACCTTTTTCCCCTCAAAATTCTGACTTTTTTTTTCTTCAAAATTCTGACTTTTTTTCCTCAAAATTCGGACTTTTTCCTTCAAAATTTTGACTTTTTTCTTCAAAATTCTGACTTTTTTTTCTCAAAGTTCTGACGTTTTTTTCTCCAAAATTCTGACCTTTTTTCCTCAAAATTCTGACTTTTTCCCCTCAAAATTCTGACTTTTTTTCTCAAAATTCTGACGTTTTTTTTCTTCAAAATTCTGACTTTTTTTCTCCAAAATTCTGACTTTTTTCCCTTAAAAATCTGACTTTTTTTTCTCTAAAATTCTGATTTTTTTCTTCAAAAAATTGTCTTTTTTCCTCAAAATTTTGACTTTTTTCCCTGGAAATTTTGACTTTTTTCCTCAAAATGTAGACTTTTTATCTCAAAATTCTGACGTTTTTTTCTCCAAAATTCTGACTTTTTTCCCTCAAAAATCTGACTTTTTTTTCCTCAAAATTTTGACTTTTTCCCTCAAAATTCTGACTTTTTTTTCTCCAAAATTCTGACTTTTTTCTTCAAAAAATTGACTTTTTTCCTCAAAATTTTGACTTTTTCCCTCAAAATTCTGACGTTTTTTTCTCCAAAATTCTGACTTTTTTCCCTCAAAAATCTGACTTTTTTTTCCTCAAAATTTTGACTTTTTCCCTCAAAATTCTGACTTTTTTTTCTCCAAAATTCTGACTTTTTTCTTCAAAAAATTGACTTTTTTCCTCAAAATTTTGACTTTTTCCCTCAAAATTCTGACTTTTTCTTCTCCAAAATTCTGACTTTTTTCTTCAAAAAATTGACTTTTCCATGGAAATTTTGACTTTTTTCCTCAAAATGTAGACTTTTTATCTCAAAATTCTGACGTTTTTTTTCTCCAAAATTCTGACTTTTTTTCCCTCAAAAATCTGACTTTTTTCTCTAAAATTCTAACTTTTTTTCCTCAAAATTCGGACTTTTTCCCTCAAAATGTTGACTTTTTTTCCTCAAAATTCTGACGTTTTTTTCTCCAAAATTCTGACTTTTTTCCCTCAAAAATCTGACTTTTTTTTCCTCAAAATTTTGACTTTTTCCCTCAAAATTCTGACTTTTTTTTCTCCAAAATTCTGACTTTTTTCTTCAAAAAATTGACTTTTTTCCTCAAAATTTTGACTTTTTCCCTCAAAATTCTGACTTTTTCTTCTCCAAAATTCTGACTTTTTTCTTCAAAAAATTGACTTTTTTCCATGGAAATTTTGACTTTTTTCCTCAAAATGTAGACTTTTTATCTCAAAATTCTGACGTTTTTTTTCTCCAAAATTCTGACTTTTTTCCCTCAAAAATCTGACTTTTTTCTCTAAAATTCTAACTTTTTTTCCTCAAAATTCGGACTTTTTCCCTCAAAATGTTGACTTTTTTTTCTCAAAATTCTGACTTTTTCCTTCCAAATTTTGACTTTTTTCCTCAAAATTCTGACTTTTTTCCCTCAAAATTCTGACTTTTTTTCCTCAAAATTCTGACTTTTTCCTTCCAAATTTTGACTTTTTTCCTCAAAATTCTGACTTTTTTCCCTCAAAATTCTGACTTTTTTTCTTCAAAATGTTTACTTTTTTCCTCAAAAAGTTGACTTTTTTTCCTCAAAATTTTTGCTTTTTTTTCCTCAAAATTTTGACTTTTTTCCTCAAAATTCTGACTTTTTTTTCTCTAAAGTTCTGACATTTCTTTTTCTAAAATTCTGACTTTTTTTCCCTCGA
Organism: Nibea coibor; assembly: GCA_023373845.1. Lineage (NCBI taxonomy): Eukaryota > Metazoa > Chordata > Actinopteri > Sciaenidae > Nibea > Nibea coibor. The sequence goes on from CM041721.1 coordinate 26,818,372, forward strand.
AATTCTGACTTTTTTTTCTTCAAAATTCTGACTTTTTTCCCCTCAAAATTCTGACTTTTTTCTCTAAAATTCTAACTTTTTTTCCTCAAAATTTGGACTTTTTCCCTCAAAATGTTGACTTTTTTTTCTCAAAATTCTGACTTTTTCCTTCCAAATTTTGACTTTTTTCCTCAAAATTCTGACTTTTTTCCCTCAAAATTCTGACTTTTTTTCCTCAAAATTCTGACTTTTTCCTTCCAAATTTTGACTTTTTTTCCTCAAAATTCTGACTTTTTTCCCTCAAAATTCTGACTTTTTTTCTTCAAAATGTTTACTTTTTTCCTCAAAAAGTTGACTTTTTTCCTCAAAATTTTTGCTTTTTTTTCCTCAAAATTTTGACTTTTTTCCTCAAAATTCTGACTTTTTTTTCTCTAAAATTCTGACATTTCTTTTTCTAAAATTCTGACATTTTTTCCCTCGAAATTCTGACTTTTTTTTCTTCAAAATTCTGACTTTTTTCCCCTCAAAATTCTGACTTTTTCATTAAAATATTGACTTTTTTTCTCAACATTTAGACTTTTTTTTCTCAACATTTAGACTTTTTTCCCCTGAAAATTCTGACTCTTTCTTCAAAATTCTGACTTTTTTCTTCAAATTTCTGACTTTTTTTTCCCCTCAAAATTCTGACTTTTTCCTCAAAATTCTGACTTTTCCCTCAAAATTCTGACTTTTTTTTCTTCAAAATTCTGACTTTTTTTTCCTCAAATTCCTGACTTTTTTCCCCTCAAAATTATGACTTTTTTCCCTTCAAAATTCTGACTTTTTTCCCCTCAAAATTCAGACTTTTTTTCCCCCTCAAAATTCAGACTTTTTTTCTCCAAAATTCTGACTTTTCTTCAAAATGTTGACTTTTTTTTCTAAAAATTCTGACTTTTTTCCCCTCAAAATTCTGACTTTTTTTTCTTCAAAATTATTACTTTTTTTTCTCAACATTTTGACTTTTTTCCCCTCACTCAAAATTCTGACTTTTCTTCTTCGAAATTCTGAATTTTTTTTCTTCAAATTTCTGACTTTTTCATTAAAATATTGACTTTTTTTCTCAACATTTAGACTTTTTTTCTCAACATTCAGACTTTTTTCCCCTGAACATTCTGACTTTTTTTTCTCAAAATTCTGACTTTCTTTCTTCAAAATTCTGACTTTTTTTCTTCAAATTTCTGACTTTTTTTCCCCTCAAAATTCTGACTTTTTCCTCAAAATTCTGACGTTTTTTTCTCCAAAATTCTGACGTTTTTTCCCCCTCAAAATTCTGATTTTTTTCCTCAAAATTGACTTTTTTCCCTCAAAATTCTGACATTTTTTCCTCAAAATTCTGACTTTTTTTCTTCAAAATTCAGGCTTTTTTTCCCTCAAAATTCTGGCTTTTTTTCCTCAAAATTTTGACTTTTTTTCCTCAAAATTCTGACTTTTTTTTCCCTCAAAATGTTGACTTTTTTTTCTAAAAATTCTGACTTTTTTCCCCTCAAAATTCTGACTTTTTTCTTCAAAATTGTTACTTTTTTCTTCAAAATGTTGACTTTTTTCCCCTCAAAATTCTGACTTTTTTCCTCAAAATTTTGACTTTTTTCCCCTCAAAATTTTGACTTTTTTTCTTCAAAATTTTGACTTTTTTTCTCAACATTTAGACTTTTTTTCTCAACATTTAGACTTTTTTCCCCTGAACATTCTGACTTTTTTCTCAAAATTCTGACTTTCTTTCTTCAAATTTCTGACTTTTTTTCTTCAAATTTCTGACTTTTTTTTCCCCTCAAAATTCTGACTTTTTCCTCAAAATTCTGACTTTTTTTCTTCGAAATTCTGATTTTTTTTCTCTTCAAAATTCTGACTTTTTTTCCCTCAAATTCCTGACTTTTTTCCCCTCAAAATTCTGACTTTTTTTTCTCAAAATTCTAACTTTTTTCCCCTCAAAATTCTGACTTTTTTCCCTTCAAAATTCTGACTTTTTTTCCCTGGAAATTTTGACTTTTTTTCCTCAAAATTCTGACGTTTTTTTCTCCAAAATTCTGACTTTTTTTTCCTCAAAATTCTGACTTTTTTCCCCCTCAAAATTCTGATTTTTTTCCTCAATTGACTTTTTTCCCTCAAAATTCTGACTTTTTTTCCTCAAAATTCTGACTTTTTTTCTTCAAAATTCAGGCTTTTTTTTCCCTCAAAATTCTGACTTTTTTTCCTCAAATTTCTGACTTTTTTTCTTCAAATTTCTGACTTTTTTTTTCCCCTCAAAATTCTGACTTTTTCCTCAAAATTCTGACTTTTTTTCTTCGAAATTCTGATTTTTTTCTCTTCAAAATTCTGACTTTTTTTCCCTCAAATTCCTGACTTTTTTCCCCTCAAAATTCTGACTTTTTTTTCTCAAATTCTAACTTTATTCCCCTCAAAATTCTGACTTTTTTCCCTTCAAAATTCTGACTTTTTTTCCCTGGAAATTTTGACTTTTTTTCCTCAAAATTCTGACGTTTTTTTCTCCAAAATTCGGACTTTTTTTTCCTCAAAATTCTGACTTTTTTCCCCCTCAAAATTCTGATTTTTTTCCTCAAAATTGACTTTTTTCCCTCAAAATTCTGACTTTTTTTCCTCAAAATTCTGACTTTTTTTCTTCAAAATTCAGGCTTTTTTTCCCTCAAAATTCTGACTTTTTTTCCTCAAAATTGACTTTTTTCCCTCAAAATTCTGACTTTTTTTCCTCAAAATTCTGACTTTTTTTCTTCAAAATTCAGGCTTTTTTCTTCAAAATTCAGGCTTTTTTCTCCAAAATTTTGACTTTTTTCCCTCAAAATTCTGACTTTTTTCCCCTCAAAATTCTGACTTTTTTCCCTCAAAATTCTGACTTCAAAATTCGGGCTTTTTTCTCCAAAATTTTGACTTTTTTTCTCAAAATGTTGACTTTTTTTCCCTCAAAATTCTGGTATTTCTTCCTCGAAATTTTGTTTTTTTTCCCTCAATTTTGATTTTCTTTGTCTCCAGGACATAATGTGCATTTCACTGTTACACACATTCCCTTTATTTGTTGGAAGGAAAAGTAATGGTATGGTAATGACTCACACGAATGTCAACTCCACCTCTGATTGGCTTACCATGGCATTTTACTCAACCTCAGCCAATCGTCATCATTTATCATTTTATCTCAGACCTCACCAAGGAAGGAGGAACAAGACAAATGTTTGCCACTCAGCTTTGGTCTTATGAAAAACAGCTGCCTCAGAGCCAACGGTTCTAATAATGGGAAGAGTAATCAGATTACTCATTACTGAAAAAAGTAATGCTGTTACTAACGCCGTTACTCCATCACTGATATTCATGAAGTTTTGTTCACTCTGTAGACAGAACTGAAATCAGTTGATGAAGACTTGATACATAAGTACTTACACCAAATACTTGGTGTGAGTACTGCTCAGTGGTACTGACCCAACAGGAGCTGGTTCCTCTTGTGCAGAACGTTGCTGAGATACGGAGACACCACGATCTCCACCAGACGCTCCAACTGGTAATACTCCAAACTGGGACTGCCAGACTCATGGATGCCCTGAGACAAGTACACAGACAGTACACAGGGTACACAGACAGTACACAGAGTACACAGACAGTACACAGGGTACACAGACAGTACACAGGGTACACAGACAGTACACAGAGTACACAGACAGTACACAGAGTACATGGACAGTACAGAGAGTACACAGACAGTACAGAGTACACAAAGTAAACAGACATTGCGTCAAAAGATGTAAGCAGCTAGCTTAGCTTAGCATAAAGAATAGAAACAGACCTGCAGCACCAGCAGCATCTGTGTGACGGCTGGAGGGACGGAGGCTGCACCGCCCAGAGTCTCCTCCAGGTGGAGCTTCAACAAAACCAGATCTCTGAAGGCAAGCAGGGCCATCTGCCTCACTGTGAGCTCCTGACCCTGAACACACACACACACACACACCTGTGTTCAATGCTAACATGCTAACATGAGTAAACATCTGTCTGCTTTAACCTAAAACACCAATCTCTGTCATCCATCCACGTCGCCATGGAAACAAGGCTCTCTAAAGCATCTCAATTATGTGGCGAAGTGTTGATTAATGGAGTCTGTGATCACGAGCGCTCCTTCAGTTGTTGAGTCGTTTAATCAGCGTCCTCAGTCTGATCTCATTACATGGGTCGTGTCCAAAGCTCTTTAAAATCAGGAAACACTGGACAAGAGTTCATCTAACAATCAATAATTAATCTGATCGACTTTTTTTTTTTCCTGAATCAGAATTTTAAGAATTTAAATTCAAGAAGAAGATGAGTAAACACACTGCAGCTAGCATAGGTTAGCATAAAGACTGGAGACAGACACCGACACCTTTCAGAGAAACTTAAAATTCATAAAAACAACATCCTCGTGGTTTACAGGTGTGTGTGTGTACCTGGACTGGGTAGAAGATGGCCTGCAGGGTCGGCAGGATCTCTGTGAAAAATCTGTCCCACATGTTGGCGAGGACGACGAGCTGCTCGTCACCTGCGGGCAGGTGGACATACAGGTGGTTACCATGGAAACACATCACCAACACCACGGCAACAAGTCCACCAAGGAGGAAATTATCTGATTAGAGTTAAGTTAATGTTTCTGTTGGTCATCACATCAGACTGAGACTGACTGGCTTTAAAGAGTTTTAAAACAGAGTAATCAGATTACCTCACAGGAGTATGTGACAGACTTCAGTGTCCTGGTTTGTATTGGATACTCTACACTCACATCAATATATAAGCGGTTCTCAAACCGTGGTTCGTGTACCACTGGTGTGACGTGTCAAACTCTGATCTGACTCTTTGAACCACCGTCCATTCTTCTTCTCTGTGACTCAAAGCTCAGGAAGTCTCACCTGAGTGAAGGAGGACCTGATCCAGAACATCAGACAGACCTCGGGTCAGCAGCTGGTTCTGAAACAAAGAAGCAGAAGTAGAAGAAGACGTGTTATGATCTTCTTTTTCAGATCTGCTGATTTCTACCTGAAGCTCAGACGATCACTAAAAAGATAAAGAGGCACTCGGCTGCTCGCTGACGGCAGCTGCAGCCACAAATCAGCTTAGTGTAATCACACAGAGCTGACCCAGAATCAGTCTGTGAGCTCTACAGCTTCTATGGACATGATGGCAGAGGAGCAGAGAGTGAAGAGGACGCTGACGGAGGAAGCTAAGAAGAGAAAAGGAGAGAGTGAGCGAGCAAGAAGCCGCCGGACAAGAGTAAATCTGGGACTGACTTTTAGTGGTTGGTGAGAGCTTGGTGAAATAAAAGGCTGAAAGACAGACGCCGAGCTGGGCTGACTGCTGCTGGACTAGTCAGTGATATTAGCTGCTGCAAACTTTCTTCTTTCTTCTGCGAGCAGCTGTGTCACATGACCTCTGACCTCACGCTGCAGCGTCTGAATGAGAAACAGGCAGAAAGTTTCCAGCTGCTGAAGAGAACAGACTAAACATCTTCACGGTTTGCAGCAGACTGTGAGATCCACGTCACGCCACCACAGCAGGTCACATGACCTGGCTGCTGATCACATGACCTGCTTTGACAGGTTGACTGGCAGCTGAAGCATCAGCAGAGATATGAAATATATTGTGTGTATTTTCATTATTTTATTTATTTTAAGAATCTTTCTCTTCAATCAGCGCTCGCACATCTTTATCCGTCCTTCCTTCAGTCTCTGACATCTGCATCACCACCAACTGTAACAACAGATACAGGAAGTGCAGCGACCGCATCGACATCAGCTGGAGTTTCCTCTGATTGTTGAAAACAAAGAGACGCTCGGCTCAACTGTCACATTTTATGACCCGAAAACAGGAAGCAAGGGATGAAAATACCTGGAAGTAGTCGGTGATGAAGGAGCCCATCTCAGTTTTAAGGAGCCACCTGTGAGGACACGAAGGAGGTCGAGAAGGAGGTCAGGAAGGAGGATGTTTCATGTTTCCTCTCCTCATCATCACACAGTGAAGAAACACTAACGATAACAAGTTTTCACTGATTCATTCATTTTCCATCAGCCTGCTGTCATGGTTACGAGGAGACTTACTGACGTCTGTCAGCTGAACTTTACATGTTTACATGTTACAGATGAATATGTTCCAATAAGATGACGATGATATGACACGATAAATCATGTTTACAGCTCGTCTCTAAATCTTTGTGTTGTATCTGATTGTTACGTTAACTGGAGAGGAAAAAGAAGTCATCGTCACCTGATGCTCTCGTTAAGTGTGTACAGCTCGTTAGACTGCAGAGCTCCGCCCTGGAACACCTTGATCACAGCTGATTGGACGCTGAGGACAGAAATAAACAAAGACATGTAAGGTCAGAGGTCAGCGAGTCGCGCATCATATCAGCTTGCATGATGTGAAAGTACAGTCGTGGTGATGGTCTTGATCTTGGACTGGCGTCGGTCAGGGTGTGATGGTTCTTGTGCGTGACTCAACGGGTTGACAGGACGTGGCCCGGCTGCCACCTCCACTTCCTGCTAAACATCCTTTCAGCGCTGTGGAGAGCGAAAGGAAGCGGGCCGCAGAAATAAACCTCAACATGCAGAAACTCAAGCATGTGTGAGGGAAATATGGACACGTCAAGCTTCACTTTCATGTCAGAACACATGAAGCTGGCATGAAGTCCCTGTCATGTGACTCAAAGAAACGCTTCAGTACTGTGATACGAGGTCCAACTGCAACCTCAACTAAAGACCAGCTGATGATCAGAACTTGAGCATGTTACCTATTAGAGCTCTGGTCGGAGAGCTAAAGTTGTAGAGGTCATGTCTAGTAATCAGAGGGTTGCTGGTTACATGCTGACCCTCCCTACGGGCAGTTTCTTCTGTAGAGTGTCCAGGCTGAGCTTAAGAGGCGGGATGAGGAGCACAGAGAAGAGTCCCTGCTGTTGAGGCTGTTCAAGATCTGATCAGGATCCTGCTGGACGTCTTTCTTGGAGGTTGAAGACCGGGGCAGAACGTGCTGTGGAGATTACAGATGTCATTTTGTTTGGGAATGTGTCAGGATTGCTGGAAAACTGGGAGGGACGTCTGGATCATCATGATCTGTCCACGGGTATGAGGGGCAGAAAATGGATGTTTGGATTCCCTCCTCACGTTACTGTGAGGGTGAGTCTGACACACTGAAAACAGTCTGACCTTCAACAGAACCTGTTCTTCTCTCGGAGGTCTGGAAAATACGAGCCAGCACTTGCTGTTTTAAGCTGATGTTTGGGCCCATAACACACACACACACACACACACACACACACACACACGATAATATCTGAACTGTGTGTTCTTCCTGATACGATCTGATGCTCGAGCTGTGAGCTGACACGGCCTGACTGAATCATTACAGACCGATCCTGCTTCAAGTTCAAGCTCACCTGTTCCACACGCTGGTATTGGAGAGCTGTAGTGCAGGTGAGCTGGCATGGAACCGGGCGAGGTCCGACAGAACCGGAGAACTCATAAACCGAGGCCTGGGACGCCGGAAAGATCCCATCATGCACCCTGGCTGCTGAGGAGAAAAAAACAGTTATTTAAAAAATCTATGACAATCCGTTAGCGAGCAGGCTAACGTTAGCCAGCTCAAACTACGACATTAAGTTAAGTTGAAACTTTATTAATCATGTTGTCGGCCGTGCAAGGAGGTGGAAGGAATTGGAACTTCCAATTTTTGAGCAGTGCCAACCGCCAACCTTCGGGTTAGTGGCCGCCATTAAACATCACAACACATGACTAGTCTCTGTGACGTCCCCGCAGACTGTCTAAAACCTGGACGTAGTCTCTGTGACGTTCCTACTCTTTGAGGTCATTTTAGTCTCTGTGAGGACATTTGAACATGGGCACTTATGGAGACTGACTCACTGTGCTCAAGTGCTCAACAAGAGGAACTGCAGTTTGTGTCACTCGGTGAAAAGATGCTGAGGTTGAGCTTGTCTGACATCTGACTCTCAGCAGTCCTGTGCAGGTTGTACTTGCTGTTGTTAGCATGCAGGGTGGAGCAGCTTCATCTGATTCATTTAGAAACTTCCTGTCTAACCGCTGCTTCCTGTGGAGCGGCGCTGACCCGAGATCAGCGTGTTTGTTTACAGCGCAGAGGTCTCACTCTGCCTCGCTTTCCAGAAACCACAGGCAGAGACAACGAGGCCGGCCTGCTCTGACAGCTCTCTTTCACGCTGCGGTATCACCACACAAAGTGGCGTGTATTTCTGTACACGTATGTCTGAGTTTCTCTGAACTGCAGGCAGTTTACTGGTTACTGTCAGCGGTATATTTAGTCTTTACTCTCTCTGACATGCTCTGTTGTGAGGGAAAAAGCACAATAAAATGTTGTTGGGTAAGAAGTTGGAGTTGGTCATGATTACAGAGGTTCGTTGTGGTTTGGGAAGAGATGACTCAGCACTAATTGTACGCTGAAGTTAAAGGAAATGTCTTTTTTTAACACAAGGACGTTTTATTTTGAAGGCCGTGTTATCTGCTCTACAGAAACATTCACCATCATATCAGTCTCTCCGCCTGTAGGTTGATGTAACACTTTCACACCTTCAGCAGAGGGTTGGCCACAGATTCTCACATCAACAGAAACAAACAGCTGCAGAGGCGCCTCCCTGTTTCTGTCTGCAGGCTTCAAACATGATGAAAGAAGAAGTTGATGAAGGTCCACACATGACC
>CM041721.1:26832070-26919890 GCA_023373845.1 Nibea coibor
TCTCTGTACTCGTCCTGTTAGATCTTAGTGCTGCATTTGAACCATAGACCATCAAATTCTTTTACAGAGACTGGAACATCAGATTGGCATCAAAGGAACCGCCCTAAGCTGGTTTAGGTCGTATTTCTTAGATCGATCTCAGTTTGTTCATGTCAATGATGAATCCTCCATACATACCAAAGTCTGTCATGGAGTCCCACAAGGTTCTGTACTGGGGCCTCTTCTATTCAGTCTATATATGCTTCCTCTAGGGAACATTATTAGGAATCACTCCATTAATTTTCATTGTTATGCTGACGACACCCAATTATATTTATCGATCAAGCCTGATGAAACCAATCATTTAATCAAACTGCAAGCGTGCCTTAGGGATATAAAAAGTTGGATGACCTATAACTTTCTGATGTTGAACTCAGATAAAACTGAAGTTCTTGTAATTGGACCCAAACACCTCAGAAACTCTCTTTCCGGAGACTTGGCCACCTTAGACGGGATCACCCTGGCCTCCAGCTCCACCATAAAGAACCTTGGAGTTATTTTTGATCAGGATTTGTCCTTTAATGTCCACATAAAACAAATTTCATGGACTGCATTCTTCCACTTACGCAACATTACCAAAATCAGACGCATCCTGTCCCAAGCGGATGCAGAAAAACTAGTCCATGCATTTGTTCCTTCTAGGCTGGACTACTGTAACTCTCTATTATCAGGCTGCCCCAATAAGTCTCTGAGGACTTTCTTTTCTAACCCTTTCTGGGTTAGTCACATCTCCCTTTACTCTCTCTCTCTGACTTTGGGCTGTACAAATAAAATTTGATTTGATTTTGATTTGACAGTTCTACACGCTCACATGTGAACATGAAGTGACAGGAATGTCCTGCTCGGCTCAGTCAGAACTTTTGTTACATATGAAGCTACAGCCAGAGGCTGGTTAGCTTAGCTTAGCATAAAGACTGGAAACAGGTGGAAATAGCTAGCCTGGCTCTGTCCAGGAAACAACCTCCACAGCACACAGATTAACCTCTCACCTTAACCTGACCACAGCCACTTATCCTACCTAACCAATACCTGGGCCAGTTGCTAGGCAACCGCAGACACTCCAGGAAGTTCCTAATCCGAGTCAGTCAGGAAAAAGGACTCAGACTGTGGTCTCTTCTGGGACAAAGTCATCAGATCCACAAACGATGAAAGCTGGAAACAGCCTGACAGACTCAGTCTCAGGGTGTTTTCTGCAGCTATTTGTTGTGTGTTGGTGTTTAAGTGTTAGCATGTGTGTTAATCCTCAAACAGCAGCCTGTCATGAGGAAGTACTCAGAGAGGTTAATTCAGTTACAGACTGACACACACAGAGGTCTGAGATCAGCTCTGTGGATTCAAGTCAGTAAACAACAAAACTTAGAACTGATCTGTGGTCAGTCTTTAGCAGAGATACGTCGGTCTGTGATAATGTTCAGGGGTTAGACAAAATAAGGTGTCACTGTGGCCTTCTGGGTAAATGTGACAGGAGGAAAAGGAAGTATGCGAACACTTCTTCCTGTGATTGGTCCATTTCTGTCACATCACAGCAAATATGAAGGGAAGCTCCCCTGACGTCCCCTCAGCAGATCAACAGTCGTTTTCAGGAAACCTGCGTCTGACCGTCCTGATTGACTGTCAGCGACGTCACACGCTATCCCAAAAGGCCGTTTGATAACATCCACTCAGTTACAGGCTCTGGTTTTATGTGTACATCAAAAATCAGTTTGTCCTTCCGTTGCACTGCATTCTGGTCCTTTTCTTCTCATGTGGTCATACAAACCGGGCTCTGTAATTCTTCTTCTGTGGTAGATTCCTGCCCGTACCACCGTTCAACTCTACAGGTCACTATGGCTGCTGGGAATCTGTGACATCACCACGTCAACAGGAAGAAGTACCAAACGCCACACTGAAGGGTGACAGTAATGAAGGGTGCAGCAGTCAGACTGAATGTTCACTGTGTCAACTGATCCCAGAGCAGATACACACAACTGTACGTCTGTACGCCGAGACTGAGAAACTACTCGCAGGTCTACAGACTATACAATATCTGGACTGTTTACCTGTAGGTCTATCCAAAACAACTAAACCCACTGACGTACCTGTCCACAACTAAACTACCTGTAGGTCTCTCCTCAGACTATAAACTACCTGTAGGTCTCTCCTCAGACTATAAACTACCTGTAGGTCTCTCCTCAGACTATAAACTACCTGTAGGTCTCTCCTCAGACTATAAACTACCAACACCTGAAACACATGTCAGTCTGTCTACATGAGCTAAACTCCTGGAGGCTTTGACATGTACCTGTAGATCTGTTGGTACAATCTGAACCACCTGTGAGCCTTCTTACAGACTCTAATCTACCTGCATGTGTGTTCACAGACTTAAAGTACCTGGAAAGACTTGACCCAGGTCCAGGTGAACTCCTTAGAAGAACTGAAGTTAAAGCTTGTCGGTGTGCTCCGCCTCAAACACACGCGGGCTGTGGCTGCTTGCCGTGAAGTCTCCCTGGTCGGATATAAACGTGATGTGGACTCACCTCCTGATGAAGAAAGGCGTGCACGGTCCTCCTCCTCCTCCTCCTCCTCCTCCTCACAGCGGACACTCAAACCTCTTCTTCACCATCGTCAGCTCTCATTCTCCACGCGCCGCTTCACTTCCCGCCAAAACAGGCAGTTTAATAAACAGGGTTAAAGTGTGACAGGAACACTTCCTCCGGTCTGTCCCGGACCTCCGCTCACTCTCAACCCGCCGCCTGCGCCGCCTGTGCCGCCGCTCAACAGGCTGCAGCTGCTGGAGGCTGCGGATAACAAGCTACACGAGCTAACGGCTAACACTTCCGCTCAACGCCTTCAAAGTAAAAGTCGAATTTCAAAGCCACATGCTGTACACATAATTCAATATTTTAGTACGCCATGTTTGTTACGTACCAAGACAAGTTCAAAAATGTCAAATACTTATTTAAAAAAATGATTTAGTTAAAAATGAAATTACATGAAAACAAACAGGTAGTATTATTTTTCATATCAAGTAGTTTGAACTGTTCTTTAATATTGTATTTAGAAACTGTCTTTGTGTGAGCCATAAATATATCAACATAATATAAAATCCTACCTGGACCCACTGTGGCTACAGGTGAGAAGCTCATTAATATTAATGAGACAAAACATCCTGTTTGGACCTGTCTGAACAAAACAGCAGAAAAGCCTCTCTCTCCTCCTCTCTCTCTCCTCCTCTCTCTCTCCTCTCTTTCTCCTCCTCTCTCTCCTCGTCCTCTCTCCTCCCCTCTCTCTCTCTCGTCCTCTCTCTCTCGTCCTCTCTTTCTCCTCCTCCTCTCTCTCTCTCTCTCCTCCTCCTCTCTCCTCCCCTCTCTCTCCTCCTTTCTCTCTCTCTCTCCTCCTCTCTCCTCCTCCTCTCTCCTCCTCTCTCTCTCCTCCTCTCTCTCTCCTCCTCTCTCTCCTCCTCTCTTTCTCCTCCTCTCTCTCCTCGTCCTCTCTCCTCCCCTCTCTCTCGTCCTCTCTCTCTCGTCCTCTCTTTCTCCTCCTCTCTCTCTCCTCCTCTCTCTCCTCCTCTCTTTCTCCTCCTCTCTCTCCTCCTCTCTTTCTCCTCCTCTCTCTCCTCGTCCTCTCTCCTCCCCTCTCTCTCGTCCTCTCTCTCTCCTCCTCCTCTCTCCTCCCCTCTCTCTCCTCCTTTCTCTCTCTCTCTCCTCCTCTCTCCTCCTCCTCTCTCCTCCTCTCTCTCTCTCCTCCTCTCTTTCTCCTCCTCTCTCTCTCTCTCCTCCTCTCTCCTCCTCCTCTCTCCTCTCTCTCTCTCTCTCCTCCTCTCTCTCTCCTCCTCTCTCTCTCCTCTCTTTCTCCTCCTCTCTCTCCTCGTCCTCTCTCCTCCCCTCTCTCTCTCGTCCTCTCTCTCTCGTCCTCTCTTTCTCCTCCTCCTCTCTCTCTCTCTCTCCTCCTCCTCTCTCCTCCCCTCTCTCTCCTCCTTTCTCTCTCTCTCTCCTCCTCTCTCCTCCTCCTCTCTCCTCCTCTCTCTCTCCTCCTCTCTCTCCTCCTCTCTCTCTCCTCCTCTCTCTCTCTCTCTCCTCCTCCTCTCTCCTCCCCTCTCTCTCCTCCTTTCTCTCTCTCTCTCCTCCTCTCTCCTCCTCCTCTCTCCTCCTCTCTCTCTCTCCTCCTCTCTTTCTCCTCCTCTCTCTCTCTCTCCTCCTCTCTCCTCCTCCTCTCTCCTCCTCTCTCTCTCTCCTCCTCCTCTCTCCTCCTCTCTCTCTTTCTCCTCCTCTCTCCTCCTCTGTTTGTCTGTTATTATTAATTATCTTATTAAAGTATTTTAGTCGGTTAGTTTCACTCTGATTTGTCTGCAGCTCATGTTTTCATTGAAAGAAAAGACTTGAACTCTTTGACCTGAAAAATGAAACAACAGATAATTTTTTACTTGACGTGGATTCATCTGATTCATGTGGAAACATATTTCTGTTGCTACATTTTATACTTTTATTTGGAAGGTAAATCCTGTAACTTCCTGTGCAGCTCTTCTTCCAGCTTGACTCAGAAAACTTGAACTGTCAGATGAAGCTCGTGAATATTCATGATGTGGTCACAACAGAAGAAGAAGTTGAAGCATGAAAACAAAACAATGAAATTCAAAATAAATGTCAAATAAACTTTATTGATACGAACTTCTTTATGAATGGTTTAATCTGCACCAATAAATATTCAGCATCATCTGGAGACACAAGGTTTCCACTGGACAGGAAGTAACTAAACCTGTCACACAAAAGTAATCGAGTAAAAAAGTTCAGTTTTCTTCAGTCTGAGATCAGTTTGTTACACGGAACTAAAGAGGAATAAAAATATGATTTATACTTTTTCTTTTGTTGTTTGTGTTCATCCTGTATTATCTAAGTATGAGTCAGCAGGTTAATATGAACCTGAGCTCTGTCTCTCTGCTCAGGGCGGCCTCAGCGTGTCATCGAGCCGCCCTTTAAGGACCGCCCACAAAATCCTGTTTGAGCATCAAACGCCACGTTTCAGAAAAACATCGCTCAAAGTCTGTTCACGTGTTTTCAGCAGCTGGTTTATGACATATTTAATGAGTTTGGAAAGAAATCTCAGAACTGACTTTACACCAACTTTAAAATAAACAGATCACAATGCACTGTGTATGTATATATGTGTGTATATGTGTGTGTGTGTATATATGTATTATGATACTCGTATGTACCCAGTACTGTGTATTCATGTATTAACACTACACACAGTGTTTTCTCATTCATTTCAAATGTATTCTGTCTTTTAAGTTTTGAAAGTTTGCTGATGTTTGATCATTTCTCATGTTTGTTTTCAAAGAAATCTTTTCATTTTAAAGTTAATTAGAGACACTAATTAATGACAAATGTCTCATTTACATAAAGAGTGAAGATCTTTTTAACCTGGTCTGCTTCGTGTCGTCCTCTTGGTGAATGGTAATATTTAAGTTTCTGTGTTGAAATGATTTTTTTGTTACCACAGAAGAAGAAAAACATGTTTCAGGAACAAAAAGCTGCTTTATTAAAAACTCTGCAGCTGACTGCAGCGCGTCCTCGTCCATAGAAAAGAAGCTGATGTGATCAGAATATTAATGATTCACTCGAGGTGGGCCAACTGGACCAAACGTCAGGAGCTTCAGTCCAGACACAGAAACCACAAACAGAGTTTAACGAGGATTAATGAAGATTAATTAATTATTTAATGATGAACCCGCCTCCAAACATTTAAACCTTTAAACCTGGACCACCTCCTTCACGTGTGACACCCCTTAAGAGGATTCATCAAAGTTAACCAGATTACTTTCGTTCACAGGTCAGAGGTCAGATTCAAGGTGTGTGCGAGGTCACATGACTCCCTGCAGCAGCTGGACTGCGGCTTCCTTATTGTGTCTCCTTGCCTCCTGCAGAGGAGAGCTCCCCCACCTGGTGAAAAGGCAAAACTACATCACACACAGCCCCTCCAAAAGCAAAGAAAGTAATAGATTACAGCCAAGTGAAGTTACACGAGTCATTTCACAGGTTTCTGCTGAGTCTGAGTCTGAGTCTTCTTGGTTTATTTACAGCCCTGGGCCAGCTTCAGCCTCACCTGTCCTTCAGGGCGCTGTTCGCTCCAGCGTTCTCCAACAGGAAGCGGATGACCTCTGTGTGACCTTCAGCAGCCGCCACGTGCAGAGCCGACCTGCCGTCATAGTCGATGGCGTTAACGTCCACTCCGGACAGGAAGTACCTGCAGACAACCAGAGAGAGATTTGACGTGTCTGTGACGTTTCAGAGTCGAGATCACGAGTCAAACCTGCACACATAAAATCCATGCTAACATCAGCATGCTAAGTTGTTCTTGTGTGACGTTACCTCCTCAGGGCCTGGACGTCTCCTTTAAACGCTGCCAGCAGGACGTTCATGATCTGGTAACCCTGCAGAGGACAGAGGACAGGCTCATCGTGTACACAGACTTTGACATGAACTGATCTGGGACCTGGGGAGCAGCGCTCACCTCAGATTCAGCCTTCCACTGTCTGTAGGCCAGAATCTGCCTGAACGGAGTCCTGATGTCAAAACTGTGCAGCTGAAACGTTGATATGAGCTCCTACGGACATAAACAGATACCTGATGTAGCCAAACTTTCATATCCTACACATTCTAACTACCCGTGTATCCTACATACTAACCTTAACGATGTAAATCTGTCCTAATCTATCAAAGCCTTTGCTCACTTCATGTTTTATCTACGTGTTTTAAATGACAAAATACTTGATGATTATTTGACTCTGCCGCCTCTTTCTTAGAGGTCAGACCTGGCAGAAGTGGACGGCCCTCCACGGGTTTCCACAGGCGTCTAACTCAGGTGAGAACGCCATCAGACCTAAAACTCCCGGAACCACTGCCAGCAGCGAGCCGTGGCTGCTGGACACAGCCGGGATCGACGTCTGCAACAAAAAACAACGAAAGATACAATGACACAATGTTGAAAACTCTTTATACGACACTCATCCACACGTAAAGTTTAACAGCTGGACAGATGTTTGAGACCTGCAGGCTCTCTGATTGGTTCCAAACTAGCTGTGATGTTAGAAGTCCTGCAGGTATGTCCAGGTGTTAAACTGATTTACTGCAGCAAGACACAGGCTGGACCTTGTAGTGGAAGGTCGTGGAGTAATCCTTCATCCCCGCCACCTGCATCATGGACAGCATGCTCCGTGTTGCCGCTGGCGACAGCACCTGGTCACCTGACAGCGGACAGAGGCCCCCATTGGCTAACGAAGCAGCCATGGCAGCTCCTGATTCACAGGTGATCTCTGTTGAGGCGCACTGAGACAACAAAAACAAAAGATCAAGTCAAATCAGTCATCGTGAAATGTAACGACTGGAGATCATCTGGAGCTCCTGAAACCTGCAGCCGAGATCACTCCAACATTTTTATGAAACTGAAAGAAGATTGTAAGAATAAGATCAAGGTGAAGGTGTTGTACCTGCAGCGTCAGATCCAAAGCAGCGTTAATGTCGGCCTTCTCTGGAAAACACTGACAGACAGAAGATCAGTTAGAAACAAGAAGACAGACGAGCTTCAGTCTTTGGAGGATCTTTGGTCTTTAGCAGATCTTTAGTCTTTGGAGGATCTTTAGAAGGTCTTTAGTCTTAGATTACCTTTGTCTCCTGCAGGTAGAAGGACAGAGCGTGGAGTCTGACGCTGGCCTTCCTGCTGCTCTGATAACTGAACATCGACAACAAACAACACAAAATAATGTTTACATGTTTCTCCTGGCCAATGACCAGGATGATGTGAGCGACTGCTGCTCACTGAACGGCTAAAGGTGATGCTGTTCCTTAAAGTTACACATGTAACCTTTAAATATTAGTCAATGGCCGCAGCCCTGTTGGCACCATCGGTACCTGCTGCAGTTTAAGTTGGCATGCTCCTTGTTGCAGAGCCTCCGGATGACGTTCAGCACCTGCAAACGGTCAGTCAGTCAGTCAGGTTGTTTCTGGGAGGACGTTAAAGTTTCTCTCCTCGGTTAGCCTCACTTACTGAATCATACTTCTCCTCTTCCTCTGCACTCAGTCTGCCCGCCAGCTGGAGACAAACAACATGCAGCATCAGAGGAAGTGACATCACTGCGAATGGATGGATGGATGGATGGATGGATGGGGAGTTACCTGTAGTAAAGATGTTGTCACGATGGCTCCTGTCTCAGTGAGCGGGCTGTGAGGGATTCCTGCAAACCGTGTTCGGTGCATTCAGTAAATCACATCAGGAGCATGAAAAAACAGAGTGACCCTGACAGTTTAAGACAGAGAGCGACTGTTCCTGTTCCTCCACCTGTTTTGGTGAGTGTGAACGGAGAGTTGTGTCTCGAGTAACCTTCCACGCCAACGTATCTGTGGACAAGGTCAGAACCCAGCAGGTCCACCGCCACGCCGTACACCAGCGGCCACGACACCTCGCCCAGAACCAGAGAGCCGGCCCAGTCGCCCAGAGACAACCTGACAGACAGACAGACTGTTAATGCTTTGGCATGTTACAGATGTTACGGCTCTAAGTCACACACCACCAACTATTTCACTGATTTTGGTGAAGTGAAGTAAACTGCTGACAACTGTAGTTGCTGTTAGCTCATGTTAGCTCAGTGTATTAACCAGTGTCGTGCCAGAACCAGAGCTAGACACGGGGGCACTGTAAGTGGGCCCAGCAGCTTCTATGGACATGATGGCAGAGGAGCAGAGAGTGAAGAGGACGCTGACGGAGGAAGCTAAGAAGAGAAAAGGAGAGAGTGAGCGAGCAAGAAGCCGCCGGACAAGAGTAAATCTGGGACTGACTTTTAGTGGTTGGTGAGAGCTTGGTGAAATAAAAGGCTGAAAGACAGACGCCGAGCTGGGCTGACTGCTGCTGGACTAGTCAGTGATATTAGCTGCTGCTGGGTCTGCTGCTGTGACCTGGATGATGATTGGCTGGTAGCAGTTTCTACAGGTAACTGACATACCTCTGTCCGTCCACAGTGCAGATTGAGACGCCCCACTTGGTGCTGCCCATGCTCTCCTTTTCCTTCTCCTAATGCAAGAAATGCAAAATAAGGTCCTTTGGCTTCATTCACCAAAATAAACATGTAACATGTGTTCACATAGTGAGTAAGGGGGAAAAAGAATCTTGAAAATTCTGTTTTTTAGGTTTCTATTAAAACCCTTCAGGTCATAGGTCCACGAGTCCAAGTGGTGGGTTGTTACACAGGATTTTGGGTCAGGCTGGGAGAAGGTCATTGCTGACCTCTGAACTCCAGGTGTCTCACCTGAACAGACGACAGCTGACGACACCTTGAAAACAATTTCTGAGTCTCTTCGGTGAAGGTGGAAAAATCTGGGATGACAAATCGTCCCTGCAGAGCTTTCAGGATCAGAGAGACGAATCCTGTGACGCACCTACAAAAAAAAAAACACAGAATCAAGACAAGAACCACCATCAGAGCACTATGAATGACCTCTAATAGCACCCTGAACCCGAAACAAAAGAATTCAGAGGTCCAGAAAAATGACCACAACTTGTCTGACTGTCAGACTTTAGCTGGAGATAAAGCAGCATGTCATCTGCAAAATATCAGAGATTTATATTAGAACAGGGCGGATGAGGGCATCTTGGGAAGATCGTGTTAGTCCAAAAAGAAAGGACGGACCTGTGGAAGGTGTTCCTGTCCACCGATCCTTCAGCGTCCTGCAGTTTTCTCAGGTGGAAGAAACACTCTCTGAGCCGAGGGTCGGACCTGTGCAGACCGGAGCTCCAGATGGCCTGAGAGAGAAAACAGACCCTGATCTGTTAAAAGAGTAAGAAGAAACATCCACTAAAAGCAGTCACAGTCGTGTTTTTTAGAGAGAGAAAACAGGCGGAACAAGAACCTCAAAGAACTGGTTCACGTTAATTCTTCCGTCTGAAGCGAAGCTGTCGAACAGAACATCAGCCGCCCTGAAACACACGAGTCACATCAGCAGGTGGATGATGGGTGTAGCTGACAGCTGATATTTGTCAGTAATGAAGACTTACGCTCTGCGTTTGGACGGACTCTGCTGGGGGGGGGGCCAGGGCTGGGTCGGGGAGAAGCCTCTGTCCTCTGGCTGGACCACAGCCTGAGGGAGGGGAGGCTTCAGGCAGCCGTTACTGGCCGACACTGCGACCACTGCACATGAAATCATGAAAAATGTCTCTAGCTGTTTAAATAAAAATTTAAAAAATGATGAATCTCACACACACATGTTCTTAGAATACGTGTGTGTGGTTCCCTTCTCGTCCCTGATTGGCATCATCATCACCGTCATCACTGAACAGGACAATAACGACATGATGGATGGAAACAGGACGAGCAAACAGAGAGTCAATGTTTCCTGAAGCTCTAGTTGTACCTGCAGGTCCAGGACTGACGTGGCTGATGGGCTTCTGGACCGGACTCTGGACCTGGCTCTGGATCAGGCTCCTGGGAGCTGGACGGGGGGCTGTATCCTTGAAAACAATAAAATCAACACTGAGGTGGAAAAAGTTTTTTTCATCTTCTTGGCCAATTTGCTGAAGCATAAATAACCTCAGATACTCAGTAAAACATCTGAGCTCTTTGTTCAGGCTGAAGAAAGAGAGCGCTTTGACTTCACACACTAACACGACGTGTTGAGGCAGGTCTACCTGGTTCAGGTTCCTCTGCTGGCTCTCGTCTGTCATCCCTCCATCATCTGCCAGAGGAGAGAAAAAGAAGAGAAGCTCCTTCAGCCTGAAACTACATTAAACACTGAGCTGATGGCACATCAGCAGCTGTGTGGCTCTCCAATGGGAGAAACAGTCAGAGGACAAAGCCGTGACGCTGGATCTGTGATTCTGTTGCAGGTTTGTTCTCCTCATCGTCTCCATGACAACAGGACAAACAGCCCCCTGATGAAGACTATGAGATGCAGATGAAGCTTCAGCTGAACTTTGAATGCTTGCACAGTTGTGTTGCAGATATCTGGTCTGGACACCAAATCCAGTCAGAACCAGTTTACAGCAGAGGAACTCAAAGGTCGATGGAACCTGTAATTACCTGCCCGTCAGGTCGACACGCCAACGAGACAACTGATAATTTGACATTTTTGTATTTTAAAGAAGTTTACGAACACCTGAGGCAGACCTTCAGCTGTTAACGAGAACTGGCTGTCAGCTGTAATTAATGTGAAGGGAGCTGCAGCAGACCGCTGTGTCGCCATCGCTGGTTAAATATATAGAAATAAAAATAAACGTCTCAGCTCAGCCTTTAAAGAGTTCAGAGGTGGAGTCACAGCTCTGCGGCGACCAACTGAATTTAGATACGAGCAGACTCCACCCACTCAGACCACTAATCACAGGGTGTTTTCACACACACACACACACAGACCTTTTATGTCTGGATCTTTATTGGGCTCCAGCAGTTTGTTCCCGTCCAGACCACCATAACGTTTCCTCCATTTCCGTCTGAGAGATGGCGTCCTCTGGAAACTGAAGGACATGACGAGGACAGCTCAACGTGAAACTTCACCTGGTTATGTAAATGAGGCATGCTGTGATTCTACACACACACACACACACACAGTGAAGTCAAATAAACACAAACGTGGATTTGAATGTTTTCTAAACTCAAAGTCCAGCTCAGGCTGACAGGAGCGTCTCTGCAGTTCAAACACTGGCCTGATGGTGGCGCTACACGTCAGAGGATCAATGAAGTTATGAAGAATGATCCTGAACGTCTAAACAAGGTTTTATGTACTGATCCTACAGTAACTACAGAGTACTGATCATACTTTAATACTTTAACTTCATGTAGTACTTTTACTGTATTTACAGGTTGTACTGATACTTGTACTCGTACTGTACTGTATATAAAATCACGTCCTTGTCTCTGCTCCTGGTTCAGTTGCTGTATTCCTCCTGCAGACTGTTGACTGGTGCTGCTAACCTGAACTGGTACCGGTTCAGGTTCTGAGGTGTGCTCTGGTCCAGACTCAGTCACAGCAGCTGTGCCACGTCTCAGCCTGTCTGTCTCTCACTGCAGGAATGTGAACCTGGACAGTTTCCAGCTTCAAGCTGCAACGCAACCAGCAAACACAAAGTCTTTCTCACCACAGGTACGGGCTCTCCTCCGCCTCCTGGTTCTGGTTCTGCTCCATAGAAGCTCTCAGGTCTGTCAGTCCACTTCTTCTGTGAGTCGAGCAGGTCGGTGTGTGTGTGTGTGTGTGTGTGTGTGTGTGTGTGTGTGTGTCTGCAGGCTGTAAACTTTCTTTAATGAATGGGATGTTTGGGAGAGGAGGGGAAGCCCGTCACAACCTGAAGACACTCCCAGCTCTGCTGCTGCGGTCCACACACACTCAACAAGAAGAGGACAGCAAGAGGACAAGGAGAGGAGGAGAGGACAAGAGGACAAGGAGAGGACAAGGAGAGGAGGAGAGGACAAGGAGAGGACAAGAGGACAAGGAGAGGAGGAGAGGACAAGGAGAGGAGGAGAGGACAAGGAGAGGACAAGGAGAGGAGGAGAGGGCAGCAAGGGGACAAAGAGAGGACAACAAGAGAACGAGGAGGACGATGTGTGGTATCAGTTCTTCATACTCCTAAAATACTTTAATACTAAAAACAACTGAGGCTGGAAACATTCAAACGTTTGAAGTGTTTTTCTGTGAAAAGTTCTCAGAGGGAAGAAGATCAACGTGACACAGAAAGAAAACAATAAAAGCGAAACTTCAAACTGTTTGATTTTTTTTTTCATTAATTTCCTGAAAGTTTTATTTTAGTTCTTTCTTTGATTTTTTAATGAAAAGTAAATTTTTTTTACTGAAAACAGAAAATAAAAAACGCCTGAAGGCATGTCATGAAGGCTTTTACTTTGAAGAAAACCGGAAGTCTTTATTTTGAAAAGCGGAAATCACGATGTTTACGTTGTTAAACAGCAAAGAGATGCTAACAGGCTAACAGTTAGCAGGTGAATGTTTTCGCGGGCTTTTTTCTCTCTAACTCCTTTCTTCGCGTTTAAATATTTCCGGTCAGTCGACGTTGTGACGTTAAACCGTTTCTCTGACGTCGTCCCGGTGTTGAACCGCCCGTTAACCGTCCACCTGTCCCGGTGCGGCCCGCCTCCTCTGCCCGGTGCTCCCCCGTTAACCGTCCACCTGTCCCGGTGCGGCCCGCCTCCTCTGCCCGGTGCTCCCCCGTTAACGAGAAGTTTCTCCACAAACAGCAAAATGCCGAAAAAAGAGAAAACGGTGAGTTTGTTTCATTCAGTTACATGTGAAAGTAACGAAGTACTTTTACTAGAGATTATGACGTCATAACATTGATTCATATAAAACTCGAGCAGGTAAACAAACGTCATGATGCCATGTTGGGTGCTTTGATTTAAGGGATCAGCCTGGAAAGTCCTTGAAAAGTCCTTGAATTCGATGTTTAACAGGTGTGTGAGTGCTTTGATTTGTTGCGTATCGTCCAATCAGACTCGTGTAACTGACTCTGACTGTGCCTCAGGTGAAGGGGCGCCTGGCCGGCGGCTCGTGCCCGGTGTCTGCAGATAAAAGCGGTGCTGTTATCATAGCGGTGCACGCCAAGCCGGGCTCCAAACACAGCGCCATCACAGGTTTCCTCCCCTCACACGAGTTCGTGACCACGTGGCTGCTGTCATGATGACCTCCTGACCTTCGACCTCTTCTGCCCTCACAGACGTCGGCTCAGAGGCGGTGGGAGTTTCCGTCGCAGCGCCTCCGACAGACGGAGAAGCAAACGCCGAGCTCGTTCGTTACCTGGCCGAGGTCCTGGAGCTGAAGAAGAGTCACGTGTCTCTCGACAAGGTTCCAGAGAGACACACACACACACACCCATCTGATGCACACACCTTCAACAGTGTTTCACCTCCCTCCACGTGTCGCGTCTCCTGCAGGGCTTCAGGTCCAGAGAGAAACTCATCAGGCTGGACTCGTCTCTCAGTCCAGAGGAGGTGCTGAGGAGGCTCAGGGAGGCGGCGGGCTGACGGAGGAGGTGATGGAGCTGAAACAGGCCGCAGGAGGACGAAGGAGGTTCCCGTCCTCTACGTGTGAGGAGTGTTTGTGTCTGTGCAATGAGAACATGAAGTCATGTGACCCTGACATGCCAGAACATCACCATGGAAACAGACTGACATGTGGAGTGATTATTAATAAAGACTGAATCTGAGTTATTAAACTTCACTTAATGAATGTCCGTGAGTCACACAGTGCAGGTGAGCTCACCTGTCGATGACTCAGTGAGACATTCACATGTTCTCTGTGTGTTTCTGGAGGAAGAAAAATAAAAGAATTAATGATCTGGAGGTGTTCTGAATATTTTGTGTGAACATTAAAACTTTGCTGTTCATTACCAGCCGACCACAGACGTGACAGCTGAATGAGTCATCACCTGATGAATCTCGGTCAGTGCAGGTTCTGCAGGTGAGCAGCAGGTGGCGCCGTGTCACTGTCGACGTCTCTGAGGTGGAGCTGACGATGAAAACATGAAACAAAGAAAGTTCAGATCATTCCACCAGACTCGGCTCCATGTGGAGTAACTAAATACTCCAATAAAAAAGTACTGCATGGAAACTGGTTGATTCATAAAACAGACAGTGGTGATGACGTCATCATCTGGACCCTCTGTCGGTCCTGGTTCTGGTCGTGTGTTTGATTCCTCGTCTCTGATTGATGATAACAACAAAATCCTGAATATTGATGTTTTATTGATTCAAAGATCATACATGTTGAACTTTGGCTCGTGAACTGTGGTCCTGGTCTGATCTGGACTCACAGCCTGAACGTGTCTCTGGTTCTGGTTCTTTTGGTCCAGTTACATAAACATGATCCAGCAGCATTTTCAGAGTCGTGGTTGTGAACGTCACTTATCACTGCAGGACGAGCAGCTCGTTAGCAGCAGTCATCAGAGGACCAGCGTTAATGAGGCCGCTTTCAAAGAGATGGAGGACTCTGCTGGATCACCACAATCTGACATCAAAGCCCGGACAGATAATGACTCCGTATCAAACATCAGCTCTCATGAAGCCAGACTTTTATTTCATATTCCAGCTCCAACAAACTTTGTGCTTGTCAGGGACGCTTAGGTTTATTTTTACAACATTATATAAGAATTACCTTCCAGCCGACTCTTCTTCATGGGTCCTGCTGTTAACTGATGTTTCATGGTGTGTCTCGTCTGCTGAGCCTGGCTCAGCAGCTTTACGTCTGTTGCAGAGTCCCAGCGAAGCTGCTGTCAGGCTGAAGGATGTTCAGACGACGAGCTAAGCCTCTGCCGGCAGGACGGACATCTTCCCTCCTAAATTTAAGGATTGGGAAACATAAATCTTCGTCTCCTCCACGCTGGCTGCTGGACTGTCTCTCTCTGGTCAGTCTGAGGATTTCACACTGCCAGAAGTGTCAGACAAAGATAATTACTGCTGCTGTCTGTGAAGTACATCACCAAAGTTATTCAAATGAGCAGACATGTTATCCTCCACAAATGATGCAGAGTCCTGTAGGCAAGCATGTAAAACACCAACCACCAATCCTACAACTCAAAACCCAAAACTCAAAACTGTTTTGTCTCTTTTGGGACATTTTCAGCTGACTTCATGTCAGGAGGTCCAATTAAAAGATACAATGAGGTAATTAGCTGATGAGTGGACATTTTGTTGCACACAGAGGTCATTTATTTGAGAGGATTACAGAAAAACTGAGAAGTGGGAAGGATGATGGAGCAAAACTTTCAGAATTATGTGATAATGTTTCTGTTCAGACAGTCTGCAGGGACGTCACAGAGACTACATCCTGGTTTTAGACAGTCTGCAGGGACGTCACGGAGACTACGTCCTGGTTTTAGACAGTCTGCGGGGACTGCATCCAGGTTTTAGACAGTCTGCAGGGACGTCTCAGAGACTACGTCCAGGTTTTAGACAGTCTGCGGTGACGTCACGGAGACCGCGTCCAGGTTTTAGACAGTCTGCGGGGACGTCACGGAGACCGCGTCCAGGTTTTAGACAGTCTGCGGGGACGTCACGGAGACCGTGTCCAGGTTTTAGACAGTCTGCGGGGACGTCACAGAGACTACGTCCAGGTTTTAGGCAGTCCTCCCTGCTAGACTCTCTGTTGAAGGGTTGCTGATGTTCATAAAAGAAGACGAGCCTGTCAGCAGCTCAAACAGCTGCAGAGGAAGAAGAAGTGAAGAAAAGATGCAGAGCTGCAGATTCTCGTGTCTCTGCTGTGAATAACAGCTTCATCCTCACTTTCATGACACACTCAGCGGTATGTGTCGGGTGGTTTGATCCCATAAAGAGAGAATCAGACCACATCATGCCCGGAGCCGGACACAAGGCGCCGGCCTTTAAAAGTCTGACTCTGAGAGCTGACATAACACACTGCTTTAATGCTGCCACCATGTTTCTTGTTTACTATCTGTTCTCTGCACGCACCACCCGGCTCTGACTTCCCATCATGCATCTTATTCTTGCACTAATGCCACACTGTCAACACAAGGATTTAAGCACAGCAGCTCTGACTCTGCAGGTCGGATGTTTACCGCCAACAATCCACTCAGTTTGTGGTCGTAAATAAAAAGTCTGGGATCTTCACAAAGTTTTTAAAAAAGCTCAGTATCAAGGAGTAAAAATGATCAGCACGGCATCCGGATTTATTTAAAGTCTCTGTGTGTTCAGAGAGCTCAGGGACAGAATATCATCATCATCATCATCAGTTACATAAATATGCGTCTGAAACATGAAACAACTAAAGCCCCAACAAAACAGGAAGTAGAATTAGTTTTTCTGTTTTAATGTTATACACGTTGTACATTACGTTAGCAGCTGTTAGCTCAGTTTGTTAGCTGTACCACAGGCGTTTTGGACCATCACAAAGAAGTAGAGGAGGTTTACAGGAAATACCAACAGGGAACGGAGCCGGTGTCATGCAAGAACAGGAGCTGAGCAATGTAACTGAGCTTAGCAGCTTCTGTGGACATGATGGCAAAGAAGAAGAGAGTGAAGAGGACGCTGACGGAGGAAGCTAAGAAGAGAAAAGGAGAGAGTGAGCGAATAATCAGAACAAATACTCAGTATTTGAGTACAGCTGAACACACAACAAACTGATTTATAGAGATGATAGTTTGAAGATTTCTTTAGTTTGAAGGCTGAATAATGGTCCTCTTCTGTGGAGCGTCCTGAACCCATCACAGGTTTGACCTCCGTCTGTCCGTCCTGTTTGCTTACCACCAGACAGACAGACAGAGGATTTGCGGATGCAGCCGCTGCTCTGTGCGTCAGGAGGGTTTAAGTTGACTTTATATGATGGTTGAAGACATTAATACCTTCATCCCTCCACACTGATATGAAATATAAATAGAAACACTGCAGGCAGGGAAATATATTCAGGAGTGTCTTGTCCGGTTCTTTAAAGTTAAATATTAAAAGGAAATTGGAAAACGCTTCGTCTCTCCACACTGAAATAATCAGCTCGTTTTCAGGCGGGAGGTCGTTTATTAACGCTGATCACTTCGTCCATAAGCAATCTGTTTCTCTGCAGACCAATGTCAACACAAACAGGAAGCTACATTTCGACCATGGCAGAACATGATTCACCAGAACAGACAGACTTCTGTTTGCTTCCCCATTTTACAAGTTTACATGGACACTGAGCTAACTGCAGTTAGCGGTTCACTACTTAGCAATCTTTCCATTGAGTAACAGTAGCTAATGTTAGCAGCTTTAAGTATAAGCCCTCTGATCTATAATCATGAGGAACGTGAACAGTCAACAACAAGACAGACGGGCTGGCTGCCCTCGTGAGGACAGACAGGACATCCACTTAACTGTCTCTCTGAAACTTGGCTCATTCAGAGCACTCCGGACACTAACGTGGATTTACCTGGACTCACAACAGAGAGGCAAACACAAAGGTGGAGGACACACTGTATATCAACACCAGATGGTGCACTCTGGGAACACTGAGAACACTGGAAACACTGGAAACACTGGGAACACTGAGAACACTGGAAACACTGGGAACACTGAGAACACTGAGAATACTGGAAACACTGGGAACACTGGAAACACTGGAAACACTGGGAACACTGAGAACACTGGAAACACTGGGAACACTGAGAACACTGGAAACACTGGGAACACTGGAAACACTGGGAACACTGGGAACACTGGAAACACTGGGAACACTGAGAACACTGGGAACACTGAAAACACTGGGAACACTGAAAACACTGGGAACCCTGAGAACACTGGGAACACTGAAAACACTGGGAACACTGAGAACACTGGGAACACTGAGAACACTGGAAACACTGGGAACACTGGAAACACTGAGAACACTGAGAACACTGGGAACACTGAGAACACTGGGAACACTGGGAACACTGAGAACACTGGAAACACTGAGAACACTGGGAACACTGGGAACACTGAGAACACTGGAAACACTGAGAACACTGGGAACACTGAGAACACTGGAAACACTGGGAACACTGAAAACACTGGGAACACTGGGAACACTGAAAACACTGGGAACCCTGAGAACACTGGGAACACTGAAAACACTGGGAACACTGAGAACACTGGAAACACTGGGAACACTGGGAACACTGAAAACACTGGGAACACTGAGAACACTGGAAACACTGGAAACACCGAAAACACTGGGAACACTGGGAACACTGAGAACACTGAGAACACTGGAAACACTGGGAACACTGGGAACACTGAAAACACTGAGAACACTGGGAACACTGGGAACACTGAAAACACTGGGAACACTGAGAACACTGGGAACACTGAGAACACTGAGAACACTGGGAACACTGAGAACACTGGGAACCCTGAGAACACTGGAAACACTGAGAACACTGGGAACACTGGGAACACTGGAAACACTGAGAACACTGGGAACACTGGGAACACTGGAAACACTGTGAACACTGGGAACACTGGAAACACTGGGAACACTGGGAACACTGAAAACACTGAGAACACTGGGAACACTGGGAACACTGGAAACACTGGGAGCACTGGGAACACTGAAAACACTGGGAACACTGGGAACACTGGAAACACTGGGAACACTGGGAACACTGAAAACACTGGGAACACTGGGAACACTGGAAACACTGAGAACACTGGAAACACTGAGAACACTGGGAACACTGGAAACACTGGGAACACTGGGAACACTGAAAACACTGAAAACACTGGGAACACTGGAACAACCAGGAAAGTCTGTGATGATTGCTACAGTAATTATTCAAAAGACTTTTTTAAACGCAGTAAAACTTTGTTTGTGTGTGAAGATGATGAAGCTCATCTGCAGCCAGCTGTGATGAATCTCTGTTGGCGTGGGAGCTTGGACTGAGCCTCTGATGACGTCCACGGCTGCTCATCCTTCCTCAGACATCAGCTGCTTCAGTCATCAGGTCACTCAGACTTCAATGATGCTCCTTCATATTTGATTTATTTTGAAATTAAAACATTTTGTAACTTTATTTTGAAGGGACTGTGAATGAATAAATAATTGATAACTTAATGAATCTTCCAGTAATTTGATATAATTAGGAGCCCGCCTACGTCATAGCCGTGACGTCGTGCGGAGGCTGGAAGGGGCGGGGCGTCTCATCCAAACATCCCGCGCGCAGCGGGCAGCGCGTGGCACACACCTGGAGCGGACAGGAAGCTGCACGCGGACTCTTTTGTTCTCCGGTTTCACGCATCATGTGGGCGCGAGCTGTGCTGTGCGCGGCGCTGCTGTCCGCGCTCTGCCCGGCGGGAAGGACGGAAGCCGAGAGGGACGAGAGAGACGTTCAAGACTACCGCTACTCCAACTCCAACAGGCTGGTGCGTTCACGGACACTTCATGAGCTGTGTTAGAACTTAACTAATTAGAGCCATCAGCCAGTTTGCAACTCTTTCCATAATTAAATCACCTTTTTTCATTTAAATATTATATTTGTCGATAAACTACATTTATTATATTTTCATGTTATGTAAAATACAAAAAAACGCTACAATTATTCATGATTTTTCCAGTCAGTAATCTAAATGAAGTTATTTGATTTTCATGTATATAAAGATGTAAATATTATTATGCAGATTGATGACTTATGTCATCATTCATATTAACATGGTTATGGAGTGATCCGGTTTGTTGATCAGAGATCTGAAGATATAAAATAAACAAAAATATTTGTCATCAGCTGTTTGTAAACATGTCATTTAAATCAATTCGAGGATCTCTGATGAGAAATGTTTAAATTATTAATGCATGTATTTTTGTTTCCTTAACTGAAGTGAATGAAATTAAACAGATTTTATTTTCTTTGATGACCCATTTTTTATTCAGTGAACTGAAATTTAAATATTTAATATGCTGATACGTCTGAACGTGCAAACACTTTCTGTATATTATTTGTCATGTGTGTCAGGAAGGAAACAGTGAATGTCAGATATGTATTCAGTTACATTACTGTAAATGTACTCAGTTACTTTCCAGCTCTGCTACTGTCTGCATGAACAAACAGCTGATCGTGTGTGTGTGTGTGTGTGTGTGTTCAGCTCGGCGCTCTGCATGAAGTTCTGGAGAAACTTCAGACGAAGAGGATTAATCCATGGGAGAAGAAGTATGGGCAGGTCCCCTCTGTGAGTGCCTGCCTCATGTTCAGACACAGTCAGTGTTGTTGTTGTTGTTGTTTAAATGTTCTGTGTGTGACTTCCTGTTGTACTTCCTGTTGGCAGTGTGACCTCGGCGAGCACTGCGCCGTCCGGAAAGGATCTCGGATCGGGAAGATGTGCGACTGTCCTCGAGGAGCTTTCTGTAACTTTTTCCTGCTGAAGTGCTTATGAGCCCGATGACGACACGGCAGAGTTTATTTACCAAATATTCAACATGTGACGTAGCTTATAGAGGAATAAACCTTCATGACCACTTCCTGTTTGTGTCGTATTAAAGAGTTCTTGTTGCTTTTTCCAAACGACTCCTCTGTTCTTAAATCATCGTCACCAAATCAGACAGACAGGTTGTCAACATCAGCACGCTGCGATGCAGGACACGGGGTAGTTACTACGGTGATAGTAACGTTAATGTAACGTTACTGTAATGTTATTAAAGCATGCCATCACAGGTGTAGTTACTCTACATCATCGCTAAATCAAATCAAATTTGTACAGCCCAAAGTCACAGACACATTTATCCTCAGAGGCTTCACAGTCTGTACAGGGAGTGACACCCTCTGTCCTTAGACCCTCGGTTCCAGTGAGGAAAAACTTGCCCACAAAAACCTTTAACAGGGAAAACATGTGGAAGAAACCTCAGGAAGAGCCACAGAGGAGGGATCCCTCTCCCAGGACGGACAGACGTGCAATGGATGTCACATGTACAGAACAATCAACACAAACATGTCGTACAATTACAAAATGTTGTATTGTTGACGCTGATGGTCAACTCTCGTCCAATCAGATTGGAGCTTCAGATGATCAGGAATGTGTTGATTGGCCGACGCAGGCTGTGTCAAATCTTTTCTAAACAGGAAGTCATCTGCAGATTTAATGAACACAAACTGACTGTCAGCTGCTGCAGCGCCTCCATCAGGTGGATAATAATGTTGTAGCTCCACCTGCAGGACAAAACCTGACCCTGCAGACGGAGTCGGAAAACCACATTTGTAGCCACGCTCGTTCCAAACCGGACCCCTTCACTTAGATCAATATTTAATTATTTTATTAATGAGTCTCTAAAACTTCTGTAAAACTGAAGGACCTCCTCTCTGTCTTCATTGTAATCAAATTACTTTTAGTGCAGACTGAAGATCTAACAGTGTGGAGGAAGAGTGGAGGCTGTTGATTGGACAGCAGTTACAGGTTCAAATTCAGACCGTCACAGCTCGTCTGAGCGCTGCACACCGTCTGTGCTCGTTCCTGCGTGTGACTACAAGGTTTTTCTTTTCAGGGCTGGATGAACAAAAACAAACCGAGCTCTGATCATTCACACCTTCAGCAGACGATGGTCGTGAAACATCTGTTTCTTCATTACTACGACCACTCCACACGCTGAAATCACGAGTCATCACAGCACGTTTGTTTTTGTCCCAAAGGGTTTTATTAAAGATACTTTACAGACGTTTAGACTCCTCGGGGCTGCTTGAAGTTCATGCCGACGGTGGGCTGGGTGACCTGCAGGTTGGACAGACTGCCAAAGTCCTGAAGACAAGAGAAGGACAGGTGAGACATCCACAAGGACACATTTAAAGAGAAGAAGACTGTGTGAGAACGCCAGGGTCTGACAGGAACAGGAAGTCCTTCAAACACGGGAAAGGCTCTCAGCATCATCTTCCTGTACTATCAATGACCTGACGACGAGGACGCCATGATCACTTTCGATACAGGAAACACGTCAACGCCACGCAGAGCTGCAACCATCGTCACTGATCATGAATGATTTATAATGAGTTATAATTTAACTGTAAACGACACGTTAAACTTTAATCAAACATAATTAACTGAACAAAATTCAGCCAAGATCAAACGTCTTTGATCATAGAGTCAGTGAACGCACCACAAAGCAGCTCGTTATCAGCGTTTGATCTGGAGCGTCACATCGTTAACGAATCTCAAGTGTCCAACACGACTTTACACTCCAGTCTGAAGGTTTCAGTCCCGACTTAACCCCTAACGGACTCTTAATCCTGACTTAACCTCTAACAGACTGTTTTAGTCCTGACTTAACCACTAACAGACTCTTATAGCCCTGACTTAACCTCTAACGGACTCTTAATCCTGACTTAAACTCTAACGGACTCTTAATCCTGACTTAACCTCTAACAGACTCTTAATCCTGACTTAACCTCTAGCAGACTCTTAATCCTGACTTAACCTCTAACGGACTGTTTTAGTCCTGACTTAACCTCTAACGGACTCTTAATCCTGACTTAACCTCTAACGGACTGTTTTACTGTTTTAGTCCTGACTTAACCTCTAACGGACTCTTTTAGTCCTGACTTAACCTCTAACGGACTCTTTTAGTCCTGACTTAACCTCTAACGGACTCTTTTACTGTTTTAGTCCTGACTTAACCTCTAACGGACTGTTTTACTGTTTTAGTCCTGACTTAACCTCTAACGGACTCTTTTAGTCCTGACTTAACCTCTAACGGACTGTTTTACTGTTTTAGTCCTGACTTAACCTCTAACGGACTCTTTTAGTCCTGACTTAACCTCTAACGGACTCTTTTACTGTTTTAGTCCTGACTTAACCTCTAACGGACTGTTTTACTGTTTTAGTCCTGACTTAACCTCTAACGGACTCTTTTAGTCCTGACTTAACCTCTAACGGACTGTTTTACTGTTTTAGTCCTGACTTAACCTCTAACGGACTCTTTTAGTCCTGACTTAACCTCTAACGGACTGTTTTACTGTTTTAGTCCTGACTTAACCTCTAACGGACTCTTTTAGTCCTGACTTAACCTCTAACGGACTCTTAATCCTGACTTAACCTCTAACGGACTGTTTTACTGTTTTAGTCCTGACTTAACCTCTAACGGACTCTTTTAGTCCTGACTTAACCTCTAACGGACTGTTTTACTGTTTTAGTCCTGACTTAACCTCTAACGGACTCTTTTAGTCCTGACTTAACCTCTAACGGACTGTTTTACTGTTTTAGTCCTGACTTAACCTCTAACGGACTCTTTTAGTCCTGACTTAACCTCTAACGGACTCTTAATCCTGACTTAACCTCTAACGGACTGTTTTACTGTTTTAGTCCTGACTTAACCTCTAACGGACTCTTTTAGTCCTGACTTAACCTCTAACGGACTGTTTTACTGTTTTAGTCCTGACTTAACCTCTAACGGACTCTTTTAGTCCTGACTTAACCAGCTCTGTCAGATTCGGTTGAAGTGTGACTTTGCGCAACATTAAAATACTCGAGTACTGTACTCCGTACTCACCAGCAGCTTCAGCATCTCCTTGGTGTCGGGATCAACTTCAATCAGCTCCTGGTCCAAAGCGGACACCTGACAGGTGAACA
This sequence comes from Nibea coibor, assembly GCA_023373845.1. Classification (NCBI taxonomy): domain Eukaryota; kingdom Metazoa; phylum Chordata; class Actinopteri; family Sciaenidae; genus Nibea; species Nibea coibor. Next base: position 26,856,138 of record CM041721.1, read on the forward strand.
CAGGAAGTGGTTACATCATCATGTTTAATGCATCAGCTCAATGATGACGACCTTTGACCTCCGCGTGACACCAAACACCCTCACTGTGACATCCTCGTTAGATTTACTGTAAACATTAAAACTTGAAATACGTGACAAGTCATTGTTTGTGTGAGAGCGCCAGGGTCTGACAGGAACAGGAAGTCCTTCAAACACGGGAAAGGCTCTCAGCGTCATCTTCCTGTACTATCAATGACCTGACGACGAGGACGCCATGATCACTTTCGATACAGGGTGAAGGCGGACACGACCCCACGGTGAAGGAGGACTCGTTAACGAGCTCGTTAACTGATGGTCACCTGAGTGTCACACCAGTCTCAGACTGGACTGATGAGGATGACATCACTTCCTGTTAATATCAGCGCGCACACACACATTAAATTTGCCGCCATGATGGAACCAAACACACCAACAACACGTCAGCTTACAGCAGCCATTCGACCAATCAGAACCAGGACGCATTCAGGTGCTTGTGACAGTGTGGCGGTGCGTTCACTGACCTCTGGTACGTAGTTGTCCCTCCTCTCTCTCTCCTCCTCCTGCAGTTTGATGGAGATTCCTCTGACTGGACCCCTCTGGATCCTCTTCATCAGATGTGTCACATACCTGCAGCACACACGCCGACACGTCAGCACACACACGCGTCGACACGGGACACACACACGCGTCGACACGGGACACACACACACACGCCGACACGGGACACACACACACACGCCGACACAGAAGACACACACACACGCCGACACGGGACACACACACACACGCCGACACGGGACACACACACACGCGTCGACACGGGACACACACACACGCGTCGACACGGGACACACGCCGACACGGGACACACACACACGCGTCGACACGGGACACACGCCGACACGGGACACACACACACGCGTCGACACGGGACACACACACACACGTCGACACGGGACACACACACACACGTCGACACGGGACACACACACACGCCGACACGGGACACACACACACACGCCGACACGTCAGCACACACACGCGTCGACACGGGACACACACACACACGCCGACACGGGACACACACACACACGCCGACACGGGACACACACACACACGCCGACACAGAAGACACACACACACGCCGACACGGGACACACACACACACACACCGACACAGAAGACACACACACACGCCGACACGGGGGACACACACACACGCCGACACGGGGGACACACACACACGTCGACACGGGACACACACACACGTCGACACAGAAGACACACACACACACACACACGCCGACACGGGGGACACACACACACGCCGACACGGGGGACACACACACACGTCGACACGGGACACACACACACGTCGACACAGAAGACACACACACACACGCCGACACAGAAGACACACACACACACACACACACACACGCCGACACAGAAGACACACACACACACACACACACACACACACACACACACGCCGACACAGAAGACACACACACACACACACACACACACGCCGACACAGAAGACACACACACGTCTTCTGTTTGCTTCAGGTCAGACGAACACGCCTGCCTGTGTGTTTAGCATGTTTAGCGTGTGTGAGAGCGCCAGGGTCTGACAGGAACAGGAAGTCCTTCAAACACGGGAAAGGCTCTCAGCGTCCTCTTCCTGTACTATCAATGACCTGACGACGAGGACGCCATGGTCACTTTCGATACAGGATGGCGGCGGCGGCGCGTGAGCTCACCCGGCGATCTTGTTGCGGAGCTTCTTGCTGGGGATGATGGCGATCTCCTCACACACCCGCTTGTTGGTGTGGAAGTCGCTGCCCAGACGGGTGTAGTATTTCTCGATGATGACCCTGGCGGCCTTTTTCACCGTCTTGGTCCTGACTCGTCCCTGCAGGAAGGAGACACACACTCGCGTTACCATGGAAACCGCTACCCTCAGAGAACAGCTTTTATTAGTTAGCCCACACTAAACAGTTTAACGTTAGCGCGCGAGCAGCCGACACACACCTGTCGAACAGGTAAACACGTTTAAGGCGCTGCTGACGGGTTAGCCTTCGGTTAGCAGCGTTGCTAAGCTGCGATCACGGCGGAGGTGTTAGCTCCCGGTTTAGCCTCTGAAGCTAACAGACGGTTCGTGATTTAACCGTTTCTCCCGCCGTTCACACGCACAGATCACCGGCGTTTAATCACGTCATCACCGTTAAAGCACGAGCTCGCAGCTGCCCGCTCCGTTAGCCGCGGCTCACCGACAAACAACAACAAATTAAAGGTTCGGCTCGTGTCATCTGACGTCAATACCGCCGCGATGGCGAACGTTAAACTGCCCGGTGCCTGCGGGCGGAGTCCGCGCGCAGACTAACCCGCTAAAACAGGAAGATTGATGCAGATAGAGAAGCCGACAGAAAGAACCACCCACCATGTTGGATCGGCCTGGTAGAAGAGGACGAGCAGACTTCCGGTGGAAGTTTAAATCCACTGACGGAAGTCAGCACAGAAACGGACTGCTGCGGCTGCGCACTCTGCCGGCCGGAGGAGGAACTACAACAAGACAGACACGCCAGTGCCAGAGCCAGAGCCAGAACCAGAACCAGAGCCAGAGCCAGAGCCAGAGCCAGAGCCAGAACCAGAGCCAGAGCCAGAGCCAGAGCCAGAGCCAGAACCAGAACCAGAGCCAGAGCCAGAACCAGAACCAGAGCCAGAGCCAGAGCCAGAACCAGAACCAGAGCCAGAGCCAGAGCCAGAACCAGAGCCAGAGCCAGAGCCAGAGCCAGAGCCAGAACCAGAGCCAGAGCCAGAGCCAGAACCAGAACCAGAGCCAGAGCCAGAACCAGAACCAGAGCCAGAGCCAGAGCCAGAGCCAGAACCAGAACCAGAGCCAGAGCACCTGGTCACTCCTGACCAGGTCAGACAGCTGCTGAAGCTCCACTGCAGCAAGGCATCTGCAAACATCTGCAGGTTGCCTGAAGCCTGTGAGCTCTGTGCGCTCCTTCACACCATCTCCACGAGCCTGAGCCTGCAGAAAGTCCCTCTGCTTTGATTCCAGCCCCGAAGACGCCACGCCCAGTGAGCCCAATCATGAAGGCGATGGAGAGATTGGTTCTGGAGCAGATCAGGCCCACGGTGAAACCCTTCACAGACCCTCTTCAGTTCACCTTCCTGGCCCACCTGGGACTGGCCTGGAATAAGAACCTTTCTACCTGTGAGCATCCGTCTCTACAGCTCCTCCCTCAGAATATCACACACTCCACATCAAGTCCAGCAGCTGTCGTGCTTGCTTATGCAATACATACGTGCAATGTTCCACACACTGCAGCTTAGACAGCCAGCCATGTATGTATCGTACAGTGTACTGTTAGTTACACCCTGTGTATACATAGTCTAAAGTTGTATATCTTATTACCGTGAAGGGATTAATAAAGTATTTCTGATTCCCTTCCTGTAGACAGGAGGAACTACAACAAGTACTACAAATACTACGAATGCAAACACCAGAAATCTTCACAGGAAATGATCTGCTCCAAACTTCCTGCAGACATTGTGTTTGTTCATCAGCTGTTCTCTCGTAATATGAAAATGAAAATACAACGTCATTCAGTCAGATTGCTCAGAGACAGTCATTTAAAGGTGCAGCGCGTAGGATTCCAACTGAATACCGCTCACCTCACCCTCCTGTTCAAAGCATGAAGGATAAGCGACAGTAGCCTTCTACAGCCCGTGTGTGCTTTGCAGGAACGCGGCGGTTCAGCGTGTGTGAGCAGTGTTACACAGCGGAACAGGTTAAAGAAATTCAGACGTGACATCGTTCCTCAGAGGTTTATTGCACAAACACATTCAGTGTGTTCAGAGAACAGACTGACACAGATATCAAATGTAACAGACCCTGTAACACCTCGGAGCTTTTTGGTCAACGCTAAATGAACTTTAACCAGAAATAAAGATTTTTATTCTGAATCACAATATTATAAAAATAAACAGTCGTTTTTAGGATCATCCTCCGCCTGTCTGTCTGCTGACAGACTGTCGCCCTGAATCTAACTGTCTCTCCGTCATTGTCCTCTGCATCAAATTAAATATAATTACAATTCATATATAATCACACAGCGTGTCACTACATTCATATTTAATGACCCTTCCTATGCCCTGCCTCTTTTTGCTGTCTCTGTGCTGTCCAATCACAGTTGGAGCACAGAGCAAAGGGGCGGGACTTAAAAAGGGTCCGTTGATTTATTTATTGTGTAAATTCAGACGCTCGTCAGTACTTTAAAGCTGTTGCAGTATTTTTACAGCGCGGTAGTCGAGATTAACTAGAGCGGTTCTTCCTGTACTAACTAGTTTATTTTAAAGGGGCACTCCAACATTTTAGGAGCCAGGTGAAAAGATGGATTTCAGTTTGATCTGAGTTGGCGTGCTCAATAAGCACAGCAGGAAGTTATGTTTAGCCTAGCATAGCACAAAGACTGGAAATGAGGGGAAACTGCTAGCCGAGCTCCACAAAAGTATAAAAAGTACACCTTCCAGCAATCAGCGGTGGATGTTACAAAATACTTTAACTCTGTACTGTGAGTACTGTACTAAAGTACATTTTAAGGTACTTGTACTTGTACTTGACTCTTTCCATTTAAACTTTATACAAGCTTACTAGCTAGCTAACAATTATAGCTAGCTGCATCATTTAAATGACAGTCCAATAATATAATCTATATTATTTTGAATAATTACTTTACAGAATATTTCTACACTTTTGTAACGATGCTCTTGCGTACTCCTTCCACCACTGCAACAACTCGGTTCAGTTTTATTTCTTTACGACATGCACAGAAGTAAACTTTGGATCCATCAGCTTCCTTAAATGTTGTACTGTTCCTTTAACTACAGCAGTTCAGTTTGTGTTTCTACCAAGGCGTGCACAAACACTATTCAAGACTCTGATGTGCATTCTACTTCATTATGGCTCCTTTGTTAGCCCCGACCGCTAACATATAACCAAGGAGCTAACACACTAACCCTGTGCTAACAGAGCTATCCATGGAGCTAACCGAGCTAACCATAGAGCTAATAGATTTATCAGAGCTAACCATGGAGCTAACAATGCTAACCATAGAGCTAACAGAGCTAACCATAGAGCTAATAGATTTATCAGAGCTAACTATGGAGCTAACAATGCTAACCATGGAGCTAACCATGGAGCTAACAGAGCTAAGCTGCACTGTGAGGGTCAGTAGAAACATGTCACGTGTTTCACAGATGAATCTTTGTATTCATCTTTTGTTTTTTAACACGTGTGCAGTGTTTCCTGGCCTGAGCCTCATGAAGCTTCAGATGAAGTGCCAACGTGTTACGATAACTTTAAGCTCATGCAGAATGCTCAACGTCAACACAAAACCACACACAGTCAAATGAAACTAACTATATTATTTCATATTTAAACTGTACATTATTGTGTGCTGTCCTCGGATGTGCACTAACGTGGAGGCAGCAGCAGCTCTGTGCACAACATGAAGCTAAAAGTCTTAAAGGGAAACGCACGCGTTAGTCTAAAGGTTTTCTCACGGAGCCTCTCATTAGCAGCTTGTATTTTTAAGTGTGACACGTGATCATGTGATCGGGAACTAAAGTGCTCTGCAGTACAAACTATGGCCTTCCCTTCCTGTTGGACAGACGCCTCGCCTGCTGATTCGCTCATGAAAAAGTGCAAAGAAGAAGCTGGAAAGTTGCATATCATCACAAAGGAAACACACAAACATTGTCATGGTAACGGCAGAGGCACCAGCACGTCGACATAGTTGACAGGGAACAGTCCCGATCGGTCGCCAAGCGTGCCTTCGTACCAGTTGGTGTCAACCTGATTGGTGAGGATGATGATGTCGCCCTCGTTGAAGTCCAGCTCGCCCTCCTGGTTCGGGTGGAAGGAGTACATCGCCCGGCAACAGGGCTGATCCAGGACCAGCTTACTGTCAGCTGGGCGAGAGACGCCAAGACAGGCAGACAGAAATAATAATATATACCAGCAGCATCAACCAGCAGTTTCCATGTGAACAAAGTGTGCTGAGGGTTCAGTTATAAATCATACACATCATCATAACATAATATTATTGCTGTGGTGTCGTTTTTTTACCGTAACAAGAGACGGGACTGCCCAGCCTGGATGGTAACACGGTGAACGGCTCTCCTGCCACACAAAGATGTCACATGGTTAAACATTTATTAGTAATGAGGGTGACATAATATTTTTTATGTAAATAATATTCAAACAGGAGAAACCTGCGATGGACGGCTGGTGGTAAAACCCGATGCTGCTGTTATGTTCACTTCTGATTCTGATCTTTCTGGATCGGAAACGCCGCCCTGGTTTGTTGCTGGCAGCTGTCAGCCTGTTTCCACAGAACATCTCAAACTTTATGAAACAGAAGAGCCTGAGGACATGCTAACATGCTAAGCTGGTAAACGTAGTCAAACATCAACCTGCTGCATGTCAGCTGGTGATGCTGAGGCCTTCTCGCTGGACAGATGTGCCAGGTGTTGCACATGGGCTCACCTTGCCTGTAGGTTGCCATGGAGACCCATCAGGATGCGATGGGCGTTGCGGTGGAAGTCGAGCAGTGCGGTGACCAGAGCGGCCAGACGACTGAGCTGATCGACCTGCAGGAGGAAACATAATGACGGAGGTCTCATGGAAATAATAAACAATAAGTAATAATGATGTTTCTGTCCTATGAGACTCACGTCGTTCTGCAGCAGGATGAACATGCTCCTCTCTGCCAGCTCTTTGGACATAGTGAACTTGTCCCAGGCCTGTTGGACCTCCTCTGCCGGGACTTTCCCTTTTCGTCTCCTCTTGTAGTCAAAGTCCAGACGACGACCATTCAGCTTCTTCAGCTGGTACTGGGGAACCAATCAGAGCAAAGATCAGGAACACACACAAGGTCTAACATCTGTATTTGTATTGCTGTGTCTCATCAGCAACCTGATGGACAGTGAGTGTGCTCTCACCCTGATCTCCTTCAGCTCTGTGTTATGGAGGTCCTGCAGGGGGTCAATGAAAGTGCGTTTGACGTTGACATCCAGAGTGTCCCTGGCCTGAGCAACCTGCTGCAGAGCTTCACCCACACCAGACAAAGCACCACCTGAACCACCAGGAGACCAACCAGAGGACCAGCCAACAAAACCAACCAGGAAAGCAACCAGAGGACCAACCAGGAGACCAACCAGAGGACCAACCAGAGGACCAGCCAGAGGACCAACCAGGAGGACCAACCAGAGGACCAACCAGGAAAGCAACCAGAGGACCAACCAGAGGACCAGCCAGAGGACCAACCAGGAAAGCAAATCAGAGGACCAACCAGAGGACCAACCAGGAAACCAACCAGAGGACCAACCAAGAAAGCAACCAGAGGACCAACCAGGAAACCAACAAGTGGACCAACCAGAGGACCAACCAGGAAAGCAACCAGAGGACCAACCAGAAAACCAACCAGGAAACCAACCAGAGGACCAACCAGAAGACCAACCAGGAAATCAACCAGAGGACCAACCAGTGGAAAAACCAGAGGACCAACCAGGAAACCAACCAGGAAACCAACCAGAGGACCAACCAGGAAAACAAACCAGAGGACCAACCAGAGGACCAACCAGGAAACCAACCAGAGGACCAACCAGAAAACCAACCAGGAAACCAACAAGTGGACCAACCAGAGCACCAACCAGGAAAGCAACCAGAGGACCAACCAGAGGACCAACCAATGGACCAACCAGAAGACCAACCAGGAAATCAACCAGAGGACCAACCAGTGGAAAAACCAGAGGACCAACCAGGAAACCAACCAATGGACCAACCATATGACCAACCAGAGGACCAACCAGGAAACCAACCAGTGGACCAACCATATGACCAACCAGAGGACCAACCAGGAAACCAACCAGTGGACCAACCAGAGGACCAATGAAGACATGAAGCAGGAAAAGAATCAGATGAACACAAAAAGGAGAAAAAACATTATTAACCACACTGTTTTCATGTTAATGTCATCTTTCCCTCCATTTCTCTCTGTCACCATGGAAACAGTGTTGAACCTGACGTTTACCAAATTCAGAGGCGGCTCCGAGCTCCTGGCCATAGTGCACCATGCAATCTCCCAGCATGCCCTCTGTCTGTGGGTAACCCACCCACTTCCCCTGACCACGAATCCTGGACATTGTGTTGAGCATGCTCAGTCTGGCTCGTCCAGCTGTGAAAACACAAAGAAGGATCATCAGCACATTAAAGTTTATATTTTTATAGTGTTTTTATTTCCTGCTCCATTACTTTAATTTAAGCTGCTGTGATGTGTTTGACGTAGTTTTTCTCAGTACCTGGATTTGGTTGGAGGAACTCTGTAGTTTTGGAGAGAAGCTCCACCAGCAGAGAGTGAATCACTATGACACTCTGACAGGCAGACAGACAGGCAGACAGACAGACAGGCAGACAGACAGACAGACAGGCAGGGGTTCAGTCATATCAAATCAAATCAGTAAAAACATGTTCTTGTAGCTTTTTTACCCTCTCCATCTTCAGGAAGTCGTTGTCCATCTTTGTTCCTTCAGCTCCCATCAGCCTCTCGTTCAGCAGCTGCAGAAAGTCACATCAGTAACATCATTATGGATTAAAAACATTTACTTGAACAATATTTTTAATGTAGTGCCAGAGGATCAACCAGAGGACCAACCAGAGGATCAACCAGAGGATCAACCAGAGGATCAACCAGAGGACCAACCAGAGGATCAACCAGAGGATCAACCAGAGGACCAACCAGAGGACCAACCAGAGGATCAACCAGAGGATCAACCAGAGGATCAACCAGTGGATCAACCAGAGGACCAACCAGAGGACCAACCAGAGGACCAACCAGAGGATCAACCAGAGGATCAACCAGAGGATCAACCAGTGGATCAACCAGAGGACCAACCAGAGGACCAACCAGAGGACCAACCAGAGGATCAACCAGAGGACCAACCAGAGGATCAACCAGAGGATCAACCAGAGGATCAACCAGAGGACCAACCAGAGGATCAACCAGAGGACCAACCAGAGGACCAACATCAGCATTATAGCGTGAATACTTTGACTTGAGTAAATGATCCAAATTCATGTTTTCACTTTTTACAGATGCTCTTTATCGAAATCAGAAACAAATGAGTAATGAGTGGTAATACTTAGTTACTTTGGTTTGTAATAGGGTATTTTAATTTGTTATTTTTAGCTCTGGCTAACAGGAGCAGTTTGGAGGTCACTGTGAAGATGTTCTCTCAGAGGTTCTCTCAGCAGCCCTAACCCCTGCTGACCTGTGCAGTACTGTAGTACTACTGTAGTACTGTGTGAGCTATGGTCACAGTATTAGGAGTACTGAAGTAAAAGAACTGATTCAATAAACGTGCACTTTACTTATAAAATATTCAACAGTATACAAAGTACTCACTGACTGATGACACTATGGAGTACTTTTAGTATTTTTACTTTGTGTATTTTAAATGTATTTCACTTCATGTAATATTATCAGCTCTAACAAACAACAACATGCCAGTACTGTGAAGTAGTGAAGCAGAATTACAGTATATTGTAGTACAGTGGTGACAGGGTCAGGAGTAGTGGTGGTAGTACTTGCAGTAGTTGTAGTACTCGTAGTAAGATCCGTATAGTAGCTGCTGGTAGCACTGATAGTACTAGTACTACAACAGTCGCAGTACTGATTACAGTCGCACAGACAGTTCAGACCTCAGATCAGTTTCAGGTCTGCAGATTAAAACATGAATCACGTGATTAAATCAAAGACTTGATGATCTGATGGCGGTCTGGTCCGGGTCTGGTCCGGGTCTGATAATCGGTCCTGGTCGCCCTGCAGGCCTCGTGTCGCAGTAAAACACCGGAGCAAACACCGACACGTTAACGACCCCCCCGGTAGATTCAATAAATCACCAGGCCGGTTTGGCCCGGCTCGGCCCGGTTCGTCACGGTTACCTGGCTGGCTTTGTGGAGCTGCTTCTTCATCCCGGACACGGACATCTTCACCGGCGGACCGGACACGAAACACCGGCCGGCAGATCAGCGGAGCTGCCGCGGGGTACCGTCAGGCTCCATCCCGTCTGAGACGCTCCTTGCCCCGCAGAGAGTCACTGCACCGACCCGCTCCGCTCCGGAACCTGGTTCCGCCAGCCCTACGTTAATCATGAAGGTTCAAACAGCGTCTAGATAACGTTTAATGAACGTTCATCGTGAACACGGTTATTAACGTGTCTAAAACATTTTAAAATCATTTTTATCATCAATTATTTATTTTGTCTGTTATTGTTTATTTATTGCCTGATGCCTTCATGTGTCAGCAGAAATGTAGGATTTATGAGAAGAGACCACGTGAACGGATATGACAAAATATTTGGTAAAAAGCAGTTTTTATTTATTTATATTTATAAAATTACAATTATTTGTTTGTTTTCGCCTCCGTGTCTGCTCAAACTTCCTGTTTGTTCATCAGCTGTTGTTTTGAACTAATTATGAAATAAATTATACAGAAAATATGACGTCAGTTTACTCACACAAACATCAGAGAATTCATAAACCTCATTATAAATTCACTCTGATCAGCACTGAGATGTAACTAAGTACATTTACTCTGACTTTAAGTACTGAAGCACAAACTGAAGGTACGTTTGAGGTATTAGTACTCAAACTCGTTCTCAGAGTAACTGAGTATTCAGCTACACATGTGATCTCCACCTGGCTGTTTTGGTCGCTTCACTGTCTGTGGTCATGTGACCTGACCTGAATAAATGCTCGCGGACAGAAGCTCTGTTTGTTGAAGGTACGTTGTGGTAACGTTGTGGTAACAACAGACACACCATGTTTGTGATCAGCTCACACACACTTCTTCCACACTGAGTTTGTGTGTTTGCATGAAGACACACACGTTCTTCACAGTTTGATACTTTAATACTTCATGTTGATAAATGAGATCAAACGTTTTGATTTCAGAAATATTTTGTTATGGAGGCAAAACTTTGAACATAACGTGAATAACTGACGTATAAAAAAGACAAACGTTGATTTTTACGAGCAGGTGAGCATTTATCTGTGATCACTCTCTGATGGTTAATGAATCATACAAACGACATCACGTGTCAGGAAACATCGGCCCGCTGACGCGGCTGTGATGTCATCACACACCGGTCAGCCAATCAGCTGTCTCTCATTTCCCAGCGACCACAGACAGCTGGTCTCTGATGCGTCCCAGTCCGTCCAGTATGGTGTCCAGAGACTCTCTGCTGAGCTCCACCGTCACCGCGGAAACAGAGTCGCTGCCCGCCGACGGGTCGTCCATCTGGAAACAGAACAAACATCCGGTTAACCAAACGTTGTTGGAACGTTAGTCCTCGGTTTGATCCGGTCTGTTCTCACCTTGAGCTGAACCAGGCAGGTCGGGACGGACATCCGACTGACCGAGTCTGAACCGGTCACCATGTCCACTCTCCAGTCCAACTCCTTCAACTGTGGGAGAGAGACTACGCACACACACAGTTAGTTTAAAGCTGAACACACACACACACACAACATGGAGTGGATTAAATGTAGTTTGGACTCACTCTGATCACTGAGAGCTTCTGTCCTCCATGTTGGACTGAAAAAAAGATCAGAGAGACGTGTGATGTCATCAGTCTGCAGTGACATCATATTCAGACATCCAATAGGAAGAAGAATTACCAGAAATCTGGAATTTATGAAGAACTTCCTCTGAGTTCAACACAAGAGACCTGTTGTCCTGCAGGATCACAGTTTTATGGGCTCTGACCTGTTCTCCAGCAGGATCTTGGTGATCAGGTTCTTCAGACTGGAGTGGAAGGATTCGGGGAAGAGGTCGAGGATCTGCTCCGGAGAGCTGAGATTGTAGAAGACGACGTGATGAGACAGAACGTGGAGAGAGCGGACGAGCTGGAGGAAAGTCCACAGAGTTCACCGTGTTTGCATTAATTTATGTTTCATCATGTATTCTATCATCCAGGTGTGTGTGTGTGTGTGTGTGTGTTACCTGTGCAGCCTGAGCTGCAGGGATGCTGAACGTGGCCGCCGTGCTCTCCGTCAGCCGTCGACTCAACCCTCTGTGACTCTCAACACAAACGTCTCGCACGGCGTCTTTAGATGGAGCCTCAGGAGACAATGACAACAGGAGCATCACGTGACCAGCTGATGGACGAAGACGTCCTCCAGATACAAACATTTTATTTCTAAAGAATCTTTAGATTAAAAACAATAAATCATCGTCACAGAGCTTAAACATGACAGACTTCATAGACCATGATGCATTGCTGCAGATTAAACCTGACACACTGACACAGGTGACTGAACATGAAGTAATCTGACTACTAGATGATATTAATGCACTATTTTAGCTTGTACTCGAGTATTTTCAGTGTGTATTCGTACTTTTCCTGCGTACTGAGTACACACAGTTTAGACAGAGACCGTGCTTTCTGACGTCACATATTTAATCCTGACGTCACCAAACTACAAACACGTGCATCCCAGTTTGCTGTATCTGACGCAGAGGTCAGTCTCCGGGTCGGTACCTTCAGGAGAAGCTGCAAGATGTTGAAATGTTCGCTCGAGACGGCAGCGGCCATGTTGACATGTGACGTTAGGCGGCCGTCACGTGACGGAGGGCGCAACTGCTCATGGGAAATGAAGTCCGAGCAACGCCGTCAGGAAGCTGCAAAAATCACGTGACGCGATGTAAACAAAAAAAATCAAATAAATGAGAAAGATCAATTAGAAATGAACTTTATTTAAATAAAATATACAAGATGAAATCTGATGAAAGGTCTGCGTATAAAAATCATCAGCTGGACACACACACATTACATTTACTTTATACAGATTTTAATTAGAACTGTTTCAGTTATTAAATATTCAACAATGCATGAATAAAAGTCAGATTTCTGCATGATGAGCTCAGTTTAATGAGTGTGGATGGTTACAGGTTCTCTTCGCGCAGTAACGCGTGAACGTCATGTCCTCGTATCTTCACTTCATCTCTGCAGCTAAAGATTCAGACCACCACACAGAGACGACGTTAGCACAACGTTAGCACAACGTTAGCACAGCCTTCAGACAGAACAGTTTGTTTCAGTTTATTTATTGTGTCTCACACTTCAAACACTGCCGTCAACGTCGGTTACAGGACACACCACACAAACAATCTTTTCATGGACGTCCGCTGACGTGCTCAGAACCGATCCGGTTCAGAGAGTTTGGACTGAGCTCGGGTCCTCACAAGTACAGAAAGATAAGCATGCGTGTGTGTGTCTGTCCTCAGTACGGTGGGAGGACTGTGATCCCGTCCATGTCGAGCTCCACAGAGTGAACGCTGAAGTCTCCCAGACCCTGAAGAACACACAAACGCACCGTCACCATGGTAACCACCCACTGAATAACTGTAATGGAGATAACTGCTCGCGGGCGATGATTCACATCTTCTGCAGCTCGTCGGACAAACAAACATTTTCATGATTCATTTATTTGGGGGATTAACGAGCTTGTCTCAGGATAAAATGCTCGTTAACATTTCCTGTTTTCATTCACACGTCTGTGGACCCTCTCGTGGCTCACCTCCGTGTCGTTGAGGACCTTCAGCACCTCCTCCCTCTGTCCAGGCTCTCGGGTCAGGAGGTACAGGAAGCCTCCACCTCCGGCCCCGGCCAGGCTCTGACCCAGGACTAGCGGCCTCAGAGCCTCCATCATGGCTCTCACCGAGGCCGGCTCACAGCCAGGAGCCATCAGCTTCTTATGCTGCCACGAACGGTCCAGACACCGACCCAGACCGGACAGAGAACCTGCACCAGGACGAGGATGATTGGAACACGGCATTCTGGGAAATGTAGGCCGTGACTGAAACAGTCAGTCAGTATGTTTACATGCAGAGCGGATCACTTCTGAGTACACATGCCGTTAATCGGATAACCGGCCGACTCCGTTACACCAGGTGGCGCTGTAGCTCTCCACAAAGAGCCACTTTGGGTCGACCTCTACTAATCAGCAACAACAGTCTGACGGCGTTCAAACAAAGATCACACACGAGGAGATGGACGACGCTACAGCTGCGTACTTTCCTGCATTATTTTCATCCTAATAATAAATATAAATAGAACAACGGATCTTTTGGCCCGGAGGAAAATGTCGCGCATGATCCGACTGCTGAGTAAACATGGCGTTAAATATCCGACTGTGAGCGAATTGTCCAGGTGTTCTTATCCGATTCTGAGATGTCCGATGTGGTCGAAGTAGATCAGACTAAGGTGTTTACAAGCACCTTGAAAAGTCCAAACTGAGTCTGATGCGACCAGAAATCAGAATCACTTGCTGCATGTAAACGTACCGAGTGAACTTGAACGTCTCACCGTCTGAACAGGCTCCAGCACAGTCCTCAGAGTTCAACACCAGCTGCTGAACGTTCTGCACCATCGAGGGGAGACGACTGTACCAGCTACGGACCACGTCCTGCACACACAACCTCCATCAACACCATCAACAGACAGACAGACAGGCAGACAGGCAGGCAGACAGGCAGGCAGACAGGCAGACAGGCAGGCAGGCAGACAGACAGGCAGACAGACAGACAGACAGGCAGGCAGACAGGCAGACAGACAGACAGGCAGGCAGACAGGCAGGCAGACAGGCAGGCAGACAGACAGGCAGACAGACAGGCAGGCAGACAGGCAGACAGACAGACAGACAGGCAGACAGGCAGGCAGACAGACAGACAGACAGACAGACAGGCAGGCAGACAGACAGACAGACAGACAGACAGGCAGGCAGGCAGACAGACAGGCAGGCAGGCAGACAGGCAGGCAGACAGGCAGACAGACAGGCAGGCAGGCAGACAGACAGGCAGGCAGGCAGACAGACAGGCAGACAGACAGGCAGGCAGACAGACAGGCAGGCAGGCAGACAGACAGGCAGGCAGGCAGACAGGCAGGCAGACAGGCAGACAGACAGGCAGGCAGGCAGACAGACAGGCAGGCAGGCAGACATGCAGGCAGACAGACAGGCAGGCAGGCAGGCAGACAGGCAGGCAGGCAGGCAGACAGGCAGGCAGACAGACAGGCAGACAGACAGGCAGGCAGGCAGACAGGCAGACAGACAGACAGGCAGGCAGACAGGCAGGCAGGCAGACAGGCAGACAGACAGGCAGGCAGGCAGACAGGCAGACAGACAGGCAGGCAGACAGGCAGACAGGCAGGCAGACAGGCAGACAGGCAGGCAGACAGACAGACAGGCAGGCAGACAGGCAGGCAGACAGGCAGACAGACAGGCAGACAGACAGGCAGGTAGACAGACAGACAGGCAGGCAGACAGGCAGGCAGACAGACAGGCAGGCAGACAGACAGACAGGCAGGCAGACAGGCAGACAGACAGGCAGGCAGGCAGACAGACAGGCAGGCAGGCAGACAGGCAGGCAGGCAGACAGACAGGCAGGTAGACAGACAGACAGGCAGGCAGACAGACAGACAGGCAGGCAGACAGGCAGGCAGGCAGACAGGCAGGCAGACAGGCAGACAGACAGACAGGCAGGCAGACAGGCAGGCAGACAGACAGGCAGACAGACAGACAGGCAGGCAGACAGGCAGGCAGACAGACAGACAGGCAGACAGACAGGCAGGCAGGCAGGCAGACAGGCAGGCAGACAGGCAGGCAGGCAGGCAGACAGGCAGACAGACAGGCAGGCAGACAGACCTGCAGCAGGTTGCGAGCCAGTCGGGTCTTTCCGGTGTAAACCAATAGGAGGTGGCGCTCCAGAGAAAGCAGGAAGTCGTCCGGAGGACTGAGATGTTCCACCTCCACCTGCAGGGGCAGAGATGCTTTGGAACGACCCACCTTGACTCCGCCCACCAGACCTCCCACCTGATCCTGCCAGCCTCCACCTGCAGGAGTTCAGTCCAATCAGAGAGAAGCAGCAGACACCCGACAAACAGAAGTCAGAGCTGTGCAGACAGGAAGTACCTGTGGTGAGGATCTGCTCCAGGTAGAGGACGGCGTGGATCAGAGAGTCTGTGTCGTAGGTCCGACCGGTACACCTGTATACTGCAGCCAACAGCGCCCCCGCCAGGATGCTGCTGGTACCTGCAGGACGACAACCAATCAGCACTGACCTGAAAATACCAGACACTACGGACCACAACTTCCTGTTGTTATTTCTCACCCAGTCCGGACCCGGTGGGCAGCACTGACCAACTGTGCAGCTCCACCCCTCCTCCCCACTGCTGCATCAGCTGATCCCCCAGAGGATTCTGGGAGGAGAGAGAGACCAGGCCGCTGCACACACACACGGCCTTCAGCAGAGCTCCTGTAACTCACACACACACACGTGAACACACAGTGACCATCTCTGACACCGTCCTTCCTGTTCCGGTCTCTTACCGGGGGCGTGAGGCTGACAGTAGTCTCTGAGGTCATCCAGGCTGTCGCACGCCGTCTCCGTGGAGACGCCGCTGTCCCGCCCTGCAGTGTGGCTGACCAGCAGGAGGCGGGGCTCTCTGATTCGACGTGCCCTGGCCCCAATAGGACGCTTCCCATCAACCTTCACCGCCACATTGGTCACAGAGCCGCCGTGCTCGAAGGCGATGGGCGGAGTGTCGCTCCAGCCACCTGAAACACAGAGGGGCGCTGTTTCCTGTTTCCACCTCGTCATGAGCTGACCTGGAGTCAGCTGATTAAAGTACTCCACCTTTCCACCAGTCGACTCACCTGCCAGGTCCAGTCTGGCTGGACACTCCACATCCTGCCACTCCTCGAGGGGCGGGACCTCATCCTGGCCAATGGAGATAAACCTCTGTGATGACATCACAGCTTTTCGTAGGAGCACCTGGCCAGCGCCCTCGTAGTGCCGCGCCGCCCGAACCAGCAGGTCCGGCCTGCAGGGGGCAGTCACAGGAGAACTGCATCATCTGACCAATCAACAAGAGAATGCTGACAGAGAGTGGCGCTCACCTGCCGAGCCAATGAGCTCTCTGCATAGCCAGCGCCTTGACTCCGCCCCTTAGGTTCCCCTCCTCCAATAGGAGGTAGGCGGAGGTCCAGGCCTCGTTAGCGGCCGGTCCGCTCCTCAGACCTCCCCTCCCCCCCGCCATGCACACCAACACGTCAGCAATACAGGAGAGGCAGCGAGCGGCCATGCCCAGCTCCGCACCTGACCCCGCCCCCTGCTCGCTACTTCCTGCTGCAACTGAAAAAAAGATGAGAAACAGGAAGTAGACTTCATGAAACAGGAAATAGAGTACTGATGTCTCTCTCTTAGTGCTGTCTGCCTGCTCTTCAGGTCAGACTCGTCTCACAGGTTTTTCCTCACACACACGTTTACACGACAATGAAGTCCTGACATTCAGACTGTGGACACCATCAGTCTGTCCACTTGTGGACCAGAGTAGTCTGCAGTGTCTGTTGTTGACATCTGTGTTTGTCCCTGCATGGTCGAGTCTGAACTCTGTCTGTAGCTGCACAGATGAACTCGAGTGTCAAAGGTCACAGACAGGTGTTGGTGTCATCAGACGCTGAACGTTGGTGAGGCCGATGGAGTCTTTGAGGACGCTCACTTCATACTTGATGATGACACGATCACCTGTTCACCTGTGAAGCTTAAAAACGCTGTGACGTCATCAAACATGAAATATGTTTGTTCTGATTCAGCTGACCTGAAGTCAGAACTGATGATCTGTGAGCGAAGAGTCCTGTTTTTATCACTGTGGTGATACTACTTTTACGACTTGTGCTGAGGTAAAGTATCCGAGTACTTCACGTGTGACTCACGGTTATCGAGCGTCTCCAGCAGCGCCTCCTGCTGGCCTCCGAGCACGGCCGCCCTGAAGACCGGCAGCAGGCAGACGTCTGTGCGACTCCTCAGGGCGTCGCTCACTCTCCTCCTCCCTGCTAAGAACAGCAACTCCTCCCTCCACTGCAGCTCCGCCTCCTGCTGCGTGAGTGACATCACTTCCTTCAGAGACAGCCTCCACGCCTCCCTCCACCTCCTCAGACAGCGGCCTCTGCCGAGCAGCCAGCCGACACCTTCGTCCAAACCAACGGCGCCTCCTCTGGGGTGGAGGACGGGGAAGAGACGAGCCTCCACGAGGGAGCGCTGTTCTCCTCGGACCCACAACTCCTCTGGCCTGAGAGGAGGAGAGGAAGAGAGGAGAGGACAGCAGGAGAAAGGAAGGGAGGAAAGAAAGAGAGGAGATGAGTCTCTAAGAGTCTAATATAAAGGTCAAAGTTCAGCCGATGATGACTCACTGGATTCCTGTTCTGCTGTAGAAGATGCTCCATCTCTGGTTGAGGAAGGAGGCACAGGTGTCATCAGAGGAGACCTGCAGAGGAGGAGTAACATACGTAAATATGTTACGTGGTTAAATCATTTCCCTTCTCTTTTTTTACGATCACAGGTTTTATTTCGAAAAACCATCTGTGTGTCTAACTTCTTGTTTTGAGTCTTTACGACATCATGATGATGTCACGTTTCACCGTAACTAACGGCAACCAGAATCACGTGGAGAACTCTGGGTCTCTGAACACTGAAGGAAATGAGCGCGTTCATTCACCTGCAGGTCGTCGTGCGCTCCGGTCACCGTGTACACCTTCAGCTTCAGCTGCCCCAGCTCGATGCGATGCCCCTGGACGATGATGTCGCCGCTCAGCTCCAGCTGTGATGTCACCAACTCAAGACCGGACAGTAAACAACCCGACGGGACGTGAAGAGGACCCTGAAGGACAAAAGGTCAAAGGTCACAACAGGGCTGCTCAACGCCAACTCAGAACTTTACTTCCTGTTTCCTGGAGAACATTTCTGACCTGTAGGCGGCAGTGTTGCACCACCGCTCCGGTTGCCACGGTAACGTCTCCCTCAAGAACACTGTTGATCACTCGGCCTCCTTCGTCGACACAGCTCTCTCTCTGAGGGGTGGGCGGCAGGAAACAGAAAGTCAGGTGGCGAGACATTTTAAATGATGATGCAACAGGAACAGGAAGTGTCACCTGGATGTGAGACAGAGTGTTTGTATCCGTCCAATCACAGCTCAGACGCTCCACATGCTGCTTTCCAGACAACGTCAGGTAGTCATAGCGACCGCCAGGCACGTACACTGTCAGAGCAGACAGAGACAGGAAGTTCATCACCTGGATGCACCTGCAGCATCAAACATGGCGGCAGAAACACCCACCCACGCTGAGTGGCGTTCCTCTTAGGATCCTCCACAGCTCCGCCCTGCCGCTCCTCACCAACGCCCCCTGTGGTCCAACGGCTGAACTGCAGCCGGCTCGCTGCTCGCTCACAAACTGATCCTGAGTCAGATCTGAGCAGAGACACTTCAGCACGTCCAGGAACAACGAGATCTGAAGTAATAGATTACCGTTAATAATAAGGAGTAACATTGCTGTCAGCTGATCATATGTGATCAGACAGACAGGCGGAGCAACAGACAGGTACCTGGAGGGGTGGAGCTCCAGAGTCCAGGCCCAGGTAGGTGCAGCCGTCCAGAGGAGGAGTGACGTGAGCCTGAAGCAGCTTCTCTGATACAGATCTGCTAAAGAAGACCGGACCTGACACCTGCAGACAGACAGGTAGAGAGACAGACAGGTTACATCAGAAAGACAGAAGAAGGAAAGGTGTGTTCACACACAGAGAGAGAGGAGGACGCACCAGTGGCACTTTCCCATCAGGCATCACTGCTTGTTGAATCTGTTCCTGGGCTCCCTTGTAGATGATGTCTCTGACCTGACCCTGACAGACGAAACAAACACACCTCAGTGTGAGCCAATCAGATGTCACACAGGTGTCACACTGAGAGGTAAACACAGAGTTTAAATCAAAAGGCAGCACCTGTTGGTCGGGCAGGTAGACTCCGTGATTGGCTGCGTAGGAGACATCGCCGGGTAACGCCAAAACCCGAACACCAGAGAAACCCTCCCACGACAAAACTAACACACACACACACACACACAAACACACACACACAGCAGAAGGTTACAAGAACTCAGCGACCATTTCAACAGAAAATACTTGATTCTGATTGGTTGGAAGATGAAGGATCGGTGGATTTCCTCTGTCGGGTGGCCGGGCTAAGCCTTAGATAGCGAGAGAATGAAGAGATCCAGAGGGACCTCGGGTCAGAACCAGAACCTGCTGCAGGGATTACATATGTCATCTGACCTGGGAACTCCGCAGAAGGAGCTGGAAGGTGTTACTGGGCAGAGTCTGGAATATCCTGTTCAAATCGCTGCTACCGCGACCCGACCCACCCAAACCGAGATAACACCTGCCAGCCAATCAGAAAGAAGAACAGTTTTCAAATGAGGAAGTGATGATCAAACCGAAGTCAGGAGGGACGGTGAGGATGGTGTCGGTGCTGCAGACCCAAACACCAGGAGGAGAACCAGGACAAATCTGAGGCAGAGAACAAAACGTCTCAGTTTAGTCTTTTAGTAACAAACGTTTGTTTAATGTTTGTGATGAAGCTGCTCCGTCTCCGTCATCATCACCTGGTTACTGAGCAGGTCCAGCAGCAGGTCCAGACAGCACACTGGAGCCTGGACTCTCTGACTGTCTCTCTCTGAAGGCAGCCAGCAGAAGGCTCTGCTGCAGGAGCTCCACGGGAAGTCCCGCCCCTGCAGGAAAACACAACATCCGGAGAACTGAAGACAACATCCGGAGAACTGAAGACAACATCTGGAGAACTGAAGACAACATCTGGAGAACTGAAGACAACATCTGGAGAACTGAAGACAACATCTGTACAAAGTGCTGATGGACTCACGGTGTGGAGGAGAAGGATGTGAGCATCATCCAGGACGTCAGCTGTAACCACCTGATGAGACACATGACAGGAAGTAGAACTTTAATCTGACACCAGCCAATCATCTGCAGTTTATCTGATGATGAAAGTCATCATTAGTCGCACTCTGAGCTCTCAGGTGTGACCTGTCAGGTGTGAACTCACTGTGTGTCCGGCTCTGTTGCTCAGGTGTTCAGCAGCGACCAGCAAAGCGTTCAGCGTCGCCCCCCCGCTGCCCAGCGGCTCCTGGCGGTCCTGCACCGTCAAAACCAACGCACCCTCAGAGAGAGAGCCACGCTGCTGCCGCAACTCCAGCTCTGAGACACACACACACACACACACACACACACACACACAGTGTGTGACACGGTGTCTTACAGGTGTGTCACGCTCCTCTCAGGTCGTACTGTCTCTTTAAATGAACTGTTGGGTGTGAGTATACAAACACACGACTACACTGTGACGTTTGGTGTGTGTAAATACTTGTAACATCTAAAATGAATTCATTCTACACATAAACATACAAACTTTGTTTCCGTCCATCAGCGCCCCCTCGGGCGGCTCGGTGTCACTGCAGGGATCATAAAGCAGCAGGTGAGCGCTCACCTGTCTGGAAGGCGTACACGCTGTCTTTGTGCTGGCAGGTCAGGACGACCACCGTCCACCTGAAGCCACCGCCGGACATCTTTCCCCGGCTCTCGGCTCGGTGTCGTCCTGATGATCTGTGACGACGTCCACGGGTCAAACGCGCGAGCGGGGCGGCGGCGGCGGGAGGATACGGTCATACGATTGGTGCAGCTCGCACTGCGTCATCATGCTAACAGCGTCATGCCTGAAGCTAACGCTGTAGCAGCTTGTTTCACGTTGAATCAAACGAGCTGAAGAGTCCCGGAGCTAAAGTCAGACTTCGTTAACGACCACCGGCCGAACACGAACAAACCGCGTTCGATTTCTCAACCTGTACCTCTCAGAGAGGCGGGTAACTCAACAAAGGCGGCTAGTTTAGCGCGGAGCTAACTGCTCTGTGAAGTTTGGACCTGGCTGCGCGACTTCAAGATCTCGCGAGATCACGAAACAAAAACACTTCAGTGTAATTTATTCATGTTATAATTTACAGAAATGTCCCTACAGAAGCCGTCAGTGTCCACTATACTAATAAACCAGTCGTGTCTGCTGTCATTAAATATGAACTTTAAAATGTCTGTGGGACAAAGTCCTTCAGACTTTTGGCTCGTTATTTTATTTATTGATTATTTCTGTTGCCCAGGAACCAGAGATGTGTTTGGCATCTGATCATTGAGAGAACATGAGGTCTCAGTAAAGACAACAGTCTGCAGGTTAAAAACATAAAAAAACGTTTAATGAACTATACAAAGTGAATTCATCAGAAAGTATATACAGATGTACATTAAAATGAGGTGATGCAAACACGAGCGACAGTCAGAGATTCACATTCAGATGGACTCGTGGTCTTCAGTCGTCGTCCTCGTCCTCAGCAGGCAGCGGTCTGGATCTGAGAGCACAGAACACACCGGCTCAACGATGAGGGAACCACAGGAAACTCCACACCGTCACATCATTTCCTGTCCAACTCAAGTGTTAAGACTGACCTGACAGTCTGTTCGTCTTCACCTGAATTCCAAAGTATAACCAGAACTTTACAACCATCTGCAGTAAACTGAACTAAACTGTCCAATCAGTGAAGCTCAGGTTACTCAAACATTCTTACAAAGCAGGTCACCTCCATCCACCTCCTCTGTACAGTGAGGCAGACCAAAACCAAACCAGAGGAGCTGAAGCAGATTAAACCTGAGAGAAATCTGATATAAATAATCAGTAATGAAACTCTTTGGATGAGCCTCATTTCAGAACTGATTTCTTCAAAAGCCGCTAATTTACTGTTTACGTTTTGAATTCTTAAATCAAACTGTTTGAAAATGTCACCTTTAACCAACCAAACGATACAGCAAGAAAATAATCGTCTCATTATCTGAGAAAATAATGACTGCAGTCTCAGACGAGTCTGATCACGAACCTTTAAATTTGTTTAAGTTTCATGTAAATGTTGTGACCCAACATACTTCCTGCTGGCCTTAGACATCCCGCTGCCTCCGGCCTCTTCATCATCCTCCACCTCGTGGGGCTTCTGGTTCTCCTTCTCGGGCTTCCTCGGTGGACCGCCGAAGAAGTCGCCAATGCCTTTCTGCCAGGTCGGTGTGGGACGAGGACACACCGGATTACCGCCGGCATATTTGCTCTTGGCTGTGAAGACAAAAAAAAAAAAAAAAATCTCTCTCTCTATATCTATCTATCTATCTCATGTACTCTGTGTGTGTGTGTGTGTGTGTGTGTGACTGACCAGGTGTGGCGCACTGGCTGCTGGAGGAAGAAGAGGAGTTGGCTGAACTGGAGCCCAGAGACTTCCGGGGTGCAGAAGCTGCAACAGCTGCAGACACATTGAACACAGTGATAAACATTAACGAGGATGTGGAACAACAATAACTGACAATGACTGAAGCAGTGGGATTGCACCCTGTTGCAATCAGTTGTGGAAGCGTAAAGGTGGATAATAATAAACAACAACAAGCATCCATTCCAGGTCTTAAAAGTTCATTTAGTATTCATATCAGAGCTGCACGGCTGGTCAGTTGTATGCCGAATCCACTACGTGATCATTTAATTTAAGTAAATATGATCAGTCATGTCCTGTTACACGTGTACCGTCGACGATCCTCAATAACTTCTTAAATGATGCAACTTTTTAATGAGGTCTGGTACAGAGCCCGCACAAAGACGCACTGCGGCGCTAAAAACTGGCGCCAGTTTGCTGAAAGCAAGACGGTAACGTCTGTAAGAGACGAAATAAGATGTCATCTCATCAGACAGGCTCAGATTATTAAACTACAGCTATGATACTGACACACGGCGCCACTTTATTCTGTGTTTTTAGTGATCGGGAGGAGCGCAGCTTCAAGCAGCCTGCGTGTTGGCGGGAGCCTGTTGTTGTTGGGTTTAAACAGTCGACGTGTGCGTACAGTCCCGCCATGCTAACACACAATTTAACAAAAGCTCATATGATTAATATCAAACTAAAGCCTGAGGGAGACAGTTATCTCTGTCTGCCCGCCTCGTTTGGCTCAGTGCGCTCCCGCCTCGTCAGACTCCATGCTAACACGGCTACACACGAGCAGAAATTAGCCGTTTTATGCTAAACTCGACATAAATGTCCGTCCTGTGTTACTGTACCTTTTCTGTACGACCCGGGAACACTGTCGGCTTTAGTCCTCACCATACTGGCAGCGACCTGAACAGTCAGAAGATGCTTGAACACCGAGCACACGCACCGAAGTGTCCGAGCTGCAGCGTCCCGCCTCGGTTTAAAAAGAACAGCGGATGGGGCGGGAGATTTCTTCTTCTGCTGCTCCTGTTACATTATGGTAAAGACAAAGCAAGCAAGGGTGTAACGCTGCCCCCTTCAGGTAGGTCAGTGCAACTGCAGCCTTTTAACAGCGCTATAAACAAATAAATCTGAAATCGATTTTTAATTAAATCTAATTAATATATTTTTAAATTAGACATTAACCATTTAATATTGGTAATGTTTATTATTTCAAAAACATATTCATTTGTAAAAGTTAGCCCCAAAAAGGTTTTTGCTTTTTGTCCTGCCGGGTCTCCGTAGTGGCGGTTTCTCGGCTCTGTCGGCGGATCACAAAACAAACCAGCTTCGGCAGCTCGTTATTTCTCTCTCACGGTGCGTAGGACGCGTGTTGACAGAGCGGCTTCAAACGTTTGAACCGTCCCCGGTAAGTCTCCGTTAGTTTCCGGTGGTTTCAGCTCGTTTTGTGGCTGTTCGGTAACTTTTAAACCGGTGGTCATCTGTTAGCTTAGCATAGCTGCTGCTTTTGGGTTAGCGGCCTGTTTAAACTGGTTCAGCTGGTTAACTTGAAACTTTTACCGAAAACATCCGAGAGTGAGCCGATGACAGCCGAAGCTGACCTGTCAGTCACCTGTCAGTCTGTTGTTGTTTGTAGTTCAGTCTGTTTCTGTCACCTGTTGCTCTCATGTTAAGATGTGTGCGCGCGCGCACACACACACACACACACACACACACCTGTCTGTCCTCAGACTCCTCAGGTAGATAGATGTCTGTGCATGTATGAAGAGGGCTCAGGAGGACGTCCCCCCCTGTCCACTGTGGACACCTGGAGGAGGACAGATCACACCAACACCTGATGTTTGTGTGATCAAGATCGAAACATCTGGATCTGAGTGAGGGTGAGGGGGAGAAAACATCCCTCCATCCCTCCACCTGTCGCGCACCTCCTTGTCAGGGTCAAGTGGGTGGAGCCTGGGTGGACAAGTCTCCAGCTAGTCATAGAGACAAACAAGCAGCCACAGTCACATCAGAGAGAAGACAGCTGGTCGACATGTGGCTCAGTGATCGAACGTCACATCAGTTTGATATTAAGAGAACAAGAAGAGGTTTATAATGCTCGTCTGTGTTCTCTTTAATCTGTGTGACAGACACACAGTCCGTCTTCATGTCCAACCTATAAAACTGTGACACGTCTCAGCTGACGAGCACCTTCCTGTAAATCGATTATTGATTTTCTGATGTGCGTCTCCAGGCGTCGTCATGGACGAGGTGACCCGCCTGGTGTCGACAGGAGACACTGTGAAGATCTGGGACGCCGTTTCCATGGCACCGCTGGAGCAGTTCAACCCGCACAGCGTAAGCCACCCGGTGGCCCAGGCCTGCTGGAGCTCCAACAGTATCCTGATCAATCGATCAGTCGATCGAGACTGTTTGAATCAGGTGTAAACTTCGTTCCTCTGATGTAACACGCTCATATTTGAACCGGCCTTGACCACTTCTCTCAGATCAGTACCTGGTGAGTGCGAGCAGCTGCGGAGACAAACTGGTGGTCTCCAGCCTCAAGTCGACTCCCGCTCCAGTGGTGGAGCTGGCAGACGGGGTGAGTGAACAAAATTGTCTCATCATCATGACTGCAGTGGGCGTTTCCACTGTGAACACGGAGAGTGACGACAGCAGCAGGAACGAACCTGTACACACAGGACCGTCTGTCTGTCTGTCTGTACGTCTGTCTGTCTGTCTGTACGTCTGTCTGCACATCTGTCTGTCTGTACATCTGTCTGTCTGTCTGTACTTCTGTCTGTCTGTACGTCTGTCTGTCTGTACGTCTGTCTGTCTGTACATCTGTCTGTACATCTGTCTGTCTGTACGTCTGTCTGTCTGTACATCTGTCTGTACGTCTGTCTGTCTGTACGTCTGTCTGTCTGTACGTCTGTCTGTCTGTACATCTGTTTGTACGTCTGTCTGTCTGTACGTCTGTCTGTCTGTACATCTGTTTGTACGTCTGTCTGTCTGTACGTCTGTCTGTCTGTACGTCTGTCTGTCTGTACATCTGTTTGTACGTCTGTCTGTCTGTACGTCTGTCTGTCTGTACATCTGTCTGTACGTCTGTCTGTCTGTCTGTCTGTCTGTCCGTCTGTACATCTGTCTGTCTGTCTGTACGTCTGTCTGTCTGTACATCTGTTTGTACGTCTGTCTGTCTGTACGTCTGTCTGTCTGTACATCTGTCTGTACGTCTGTCTGTCTGTACGTCTGTCTGTCTGTCCGTCTGTCTGTCTGTCCGTCTGTACATCTGTCTGTCTGTCTGTCCATGTGTCCTCACTCATGTCGGCTCTTTGTTGATGTTGTTCAGAAAAAACAAACCCGAGTGTGTCTGAGTTCGTCATCTCAGTTTCTGGTCAGTGGAGGTCTGGATCACTGCGTCCACATCTGGGACCTGAAGACCAAGAGACTGCACCGCTCGCTGAAGGTAAGAGCAGACGCTCCTCACTTCACGGTGTTCAGTTGTCTGTCGAGGATCTGACCTGTAATGTGAAGTCTGTGTGTCTCTCTCTGTCTGTGTCTCTGTCTGTCTCTGTCTGTCTGTGTCTCTGTCTGTCTGTGTCTCTCTGTCTGTGGTCAGGACCACAAAGAAGAGGTGACCTGTGTGTCCTTTAACGCCAACGACAGCTACATCGCCTCCGGCTCCACCAGTGGAGATCTTGTCCTCCACAGTCTGACCACCAACCTGTCAAGCAAAGCCTTCGGACACGGCAGCAACCAGGTGAGTTTGATTTCTGGAAAACTTTTTTTTTTTTATGCCTTTAATGATAGACACGAAGCAGGGGGCAGAGAGAGGGGGAGTGACATGCAGTAAATCGCCGTCCGATGCGGGAGTCGAACCAGGGCCAGCTGCAGCGAGGACTGTAGCCTCCGCATATGGGGCGGCCGTTTAACCCACTACGCCACCGACCGCCCCTGGAAAACTTCTCTGAGATCAGCGGCCGTCACACTAACCGAGCTGTCTCGCCTTCAGCCCGTCCACGACCTGAGGCTGTCTGCCCTGAAGCGCTCCCTGCTGGGCAGCGTCTCTGACAGCGGCACAGTGGTCCTGTGGGACTCCAACACCCAGAAGGAGATCCACGTGTTTGACAGCGCCCACAAAGCCCCGGGCTCCGGCCTGGCCTTCTCCCCTGCCAGTGAGCTGCTGGTGGTCAGCGTCGGTCTGGACAAGAAGATCATCTGCTACGACACGGCGAGCAAGATGTGAGGCCGACGAGACGCCATTTCAGTTTTCACTCATCCTCGTACAGTTTTACATCACATGTGTTTGTATCTGCAGAGTCCTGAGGTCCATCCGGGTCGACAGTCCACTGACCTCAGTAGACTTCAGTCTGGACGGTACCGGTCTGGTTGTTGGGTCCACTCAGGGGAAGATCTACCAGTATGACCTGAGGAACTCCAGCGCCCCCACCAGGATCACTGTGGCACATAAAACCTCCGTCACCTGCCTGCGCTTCCAGAGCAACAGCAGCAGACACAAGGTACCAACAGAACAGGACCGGCTCTAACAGGAAGTCAGACGTAGAAATGACCTGTTACTACTTCCTCATGGTTGAAGCTCATAAACCAGAAAAATGACCCAACCTGAACAAGTACGTAAAACGTTCCTGAAACATTCCTGAAGCGTTCCTGATACGTTCCTGGTGGGAAATGAAGTAGTCAGTAAATTGTTCACAGCATGGACCACACATTCATTTGTTCTGTCTGTCTCCAGTCCAGTAAACTGAGCTCCACCAAGATCAGCAGCACCAAGAGATCCTCAACCAAGCCGTTAAACAGCCAGTCAGACTCCACCCCCAGCACAGGCCCCGCCCCCCACAGACAGGTGACGAGTACAGGTCGGTTCGATTGTTATGTAAGGTCACGGCAGGTTGTGTTCTGTACAGAATGACTCTGTAAACACAGTGTTTGTCCTGCAGGGGGCGCTGCTGCCGACCTGACTTCCCGGGAGGCTGAAGGCCAGCAGGGCAGCGAGCAGCTTCCTGTCGTGGAGAAGTTCAGCAGCATCGGACGGAACAGTCTGGACATCTTCTCTCCAGCTCGGGAAGGTCAGACCGGATGATGCCTTCACCGCCGCCGCTAAACTGTAGTTCACAACCGCACTATGAGCTAGATATACTTCTGACCACTCCCATCAGTGATGTCATAAACCCCGTCATGGTTCCACTTTGTGACGTCGTCCTCCTGTCTTTGTCCAGACTCTAGGACCCAGGGGACGGCAGGAGACACTCCGTTTGGAAGAACACATGGTATGAACAGGAAGTCACGCTGAGTGGGTCAGAGCGATGATGCTTCTCGTCTGACCATCATGTTTGTTTCCATAGTTACCAGTCTGGAGATGCTGTCCAGAGAAGGGGAGGGTCAGCAGGTCGTCGGCCGGGCTAGTCTGGACGTCTTCTCCCCCATCAGAGAAGGTCAGTCTCTTCTGGTCTCTGCTGGTCTCAGCGTTCTTGTCATGAACGCTGACTCATGTTTCAGACTGTCTCTCAGCGTTCTTGTCATAAACGCTGACTCATGTTTCAGACTGTCTCTCAGCTGCGGGCTCTCAGCGTAGGACTCCTCTGGGAACTCCTCTGGTCGGCTCTGCAGGTCGATGTTACAGCCCGCTGTCCACCTTCCAGACGCCTCCACCAATCAAAGAAGAGGAGCCGACCTCTGCCGCAGCAGCTGAGCCATGTGACCCCAGAAAGGTGCTGACCTTACCTCTGACCTCATGCTGTGTTCACAGCATGACTCAGCATAATGTAATGTCATGTACGTGTTGACAGTTCGACAAGGCCAGCAGCTCCAGCCTGGAGGGGGAGGGTCAGACCACGCCCACATCATCCCAGCAGACCAATCACAGTCAGCTGGCCCCGCCCTTCTTCACTCCAGAGCCCAGCCTGAGGAGAGCCAGTGGTATTCAAGCTCAGCTGAGCTACGACTCACCTGTCCAGGTGGCTCCACCCACCACCGCAGCAGGTAACAAAGAACCACACTGGGTCGAGGGTTCGATTCCTCACGCTGTTTGTCTTAATTATCTCACTGAGAGCTGAAAAGATTTTATTAGAGTTTAACGAGCTCATCAGGAAGAACGCTGACAAGAAGTGTCTGCGTCACATGACATGACAGAACCGGGTCCTGGTTTCTAACGGTACCGTGTGTACCTTCAGGTCCGGCTCTGTCGGCAGCTGTTTCCTCCACGCTCTCTCAGAACATCGCTGACGTGGTTGGACAGGCTGGAGCTGCTCCTCTCACCTCGCTGCAGATCCACTTCATCCAGAACATGATCCACGAGACTCTGGAGGACTTCAGGTCAGTGCTCCCTTTAACATGTGTTCCATGTTCTTACATGAAAGGACGGATCTTAACGGCGTCATGTTCTTCTCTTCAGGGACGCCTGTCACAGAGACATCGTCAACCTGCAGGTGGAGATGGTCCGACAGTTTTACATCCAGCTGGTAAGAACCACTCTGAGCTCTTCATCTCTGGACCTTCAGCACTCCGCTCTAACCCATAGATGCTTCATGTTGTTTCAGAACGAGATCCACGGTCTGATCGAGAAGTACTCCGTGAACGAGTCTCTGGTAGAGGAGATTGAGAGGCTCAAGGAGGAGAACCGCAAGCTGAGGACTAACTACTGACCCTGCCCTGAGTTCAGCCTGCCAGGCTGCGCCTCCTCCCTGACTCCTCCGTCAGGTTTGAACATTCGTCTGCCAATCGCAGCACGGGGAGCCTGATTCAAACAGCCAAAGTGAGAAACACTGCCTTCCTGTTGAAGAGGACGCTGCTGCTCTCTCTTCTTCACTGCCTCTCTTCAGTCGGACTGTCAAAGCTGAACAGCAGCAGCGCCTCCTGGTGTTCAGGACGAGTGCAGCAGCGCAGATGTGAGTGAAGTGTGTCAAAGTTTGTACTTTTAAAAAAGGTTTTGAACGTCATCAGCAGCTGTTCGTGTGTGCCTGTTTCATGTTTTTATTCATGAGAAACATTTTGTCCAAATAATAAAATTCATATGAAATAAAACAAGAACTCTGAGTGGTTGTCATTCAGAGTGTAATACCACGGTGGTACCGAGCCCGGGCCTGTAAACAACTTCTTCTTCTTGGTCTAAAATGCCACGGTGTCACAGCAGCTACCAAACTGAACTAACAACAGCTAACAAACTGCGCTAACGACAGCTAACAAACTGAGCTAACAAACTGAGCTAACGGCAGCTAACAACAGCTAACAAACTGAGCTAACGGCAGCTAACAAACTGAGCTAACATGAGCTAACAACAGCTAACAAACTGAGCTAACGGCAGCTAACAAACTGAGCTAACGGCAGCTAAAAACTGAGCTAACAACAGCTAACAAACTGCGCTAATAACAGCTAACAAACTGAGCTAACGGCAGCTAACAAACTGGGCTAACGGCAGCTAAAAACTGAGCTAACGGCAGCTAACAAACTGAGCTAACGGCAGCTAAAAACTGAGCTAACGGCAGCTAAAAACTGAGCTAACAACAGCTAACAAACTGAGCTAACGGCAGCTAACAAACTGAGCTAACGGCAGCTAACAAACTGAGCTAACGGCAGCTAAAAACTGAGCTAACAACAGCTAACAAACTGCGCTAACAACAGCTAACAAACTGAGCTAACGACAGCTAACAAACTGAGCTAACATGAGCTAACAGCAGCTCCAGCTGTCAGCAGTTTACTTCACTGTCCATCATAAACTCTGTAAATCACAGAGTTGAGGTGGAGCTACACTGTAGCAGTGAGTAAAAAGTAACATAACATTGAAACTACAAATTCCTCAGAATTGTAGTTCAGCAGACATTCAGGAAGTGTTTTAACTCTAAGTCGGTGTGCGCATGTGCGAAAGCCGTTTGTTGTCGTGTGGATTACTCTGCGTTACTCTTTGGCTGTTTACACGGATCTCGTTACATTAGTTTAAAGTAACGCCACTGATTACAAATCTAGTGACGTCATTTGACGTCACTCCTTAAACTGACTCTGTGGTGGCGTTAGCTCACGAAGCTAACGGAGCTAGCGCAGAAAATTCATCCAGCTGCGAGCAGGTAAGACAACACCTGTACTAACGTCACCGACACGTCACGTCACGGTACCTGCGCGTGTTCACGGCTCGTTTCACCGTCAACGACAACCGACATTTAACGACCTGTTAGCAGTTAGCATAAACACCTGGCTGCTTCCAGTGTTTAAAAGTATTAATACTTCAAATACTTGAAGATTACTCTGATACAAGTACTCTAAGTACTGAACATTTGTCTGCTCGTCAGCTGAATAACAATGAACTCAGTGATTAGTTTTACTTTCAATAATTAAAAACTACATCTGTTACGTAAACACAGTAAAGTAACAAAGTACTCATGAGAAGTACCTCCAAACTGAACAGTACTTACAAAGTATTACAAAGTATTAATCACGGTTCCTTGAAATCCTTGAAAGTTTGAGAGAAATCAGGTCCTGGATCATTGATCGTCAGCTTAATGATTACCCTTGATCTGTGTCTGGAGTTTGGTGGAATAGGGTCTTGGAAGTCCTTGAATTTCATGTAAGGAACCCTGACTCATGTTCTCTGTACGTTCTCTGTATGTTCTGCAGCTCATCGCTCATGGCGAACCCTCTGAGGTCTGAAGTTGTTCGACTTTATAAAAATGTGAGTTTGTTTTTTCGTGAAGTGAACGTTGGCTTCATCACAGTGAAGGTACACCAGGTGTGTGCACACCTGTCCACAAAACAAAACAAGATAAAGTTTTTACAACAAAAGATTTTTAATTTTGTCCAATAAGACAAAAACGATGAAATAACAACAGGTTTGAAAACATTTGGAAACTTTATTTGTCCCGATAAAAACTGCGGCAGCTCGTCGTCGCCATCTTCAGCGTCTCCTCGTCTTCCTCCACAGCTCCTCCACCTCGGCCGTGAGTATCCCAAAGGAGCCGATTACTTCAGGGAGCGTCTGCGAGCGGCCTTCTCCAAGAACAAGAGCGTGCAGGAGCCCGAGCGGATCAAGGAGATGATCGCCCGCGGAGAGTACGTGGCCCGAGAGCTCGAGGCGCTCTACTACCTGAGGAAGTACAGAGCCATGAAGAAACGCTACTACGAGGAGTGACGCACCTGCGGCGAGCGCGGACAGGAAGGAGAGTCCAAACAGACCGACAAATAAAAAAATAATGAAAGAGCAGCTTTGAGAGTTTTTCCTGAAGTCTGACAGAAAAATCAAAAGACAAAACGACTTTCCTTCAAATACTGACAGGAAGTGACCCCAAGGAGGTCAGAGGTCAGAGGGGCGGGGCCAGAGAGCCTCCGTCTGCCAGGTTAGCTCTGCAGATGGGACAGGTGGTGTTATCCTGTGAGGACAAACATCAGTGAGTCAAATGTTCTTTAAACGTTCATCAAAGGTTTGGAATGACTGAAGCAGAGACGATCACATGACCCATCAAAGCAGTTACATGTCACATGTTTACTGTTGTGTTTAATGTTGACCAGGGGTGCGGTCCAATATTCAGTTCATGAAGGTCCTCACTGTGTTAGCGTGTCCGCCGTGATGAGAGCTGTTTGAGGAAAGGAGCTTCAGTGCTTCCTTTATTATCTCCTTTAGCAGAGGATACACGGAGCATCCTTTAGGAAAGGAAAGGAGGTGCATCCTCCCACAGTTACTTAAAATGAACGCAGTGTTCAGTCATTAAACCATCAGTGTATTTAAACAGTGTGATGCAGCGTGTGTGAACATGAACACACGTGTTGATCATGAAGTGTGTCCTGCTGCGTTCACACACAGTACAAACTGTTTGGAACTGTGCCATCCAGCGTCCTGCAGGTCATCATGAAGTTCCCGTTGCTGATTAATCATATATCTTTGCCATAACTTGCTAATATGTTTCTATCTGAGTGGACAGGAGGGTGAGCAACCAGACCAGGTAACAAACACTTCACCTGACTGTGACAGGTGGACAATATTCATTTATTATTTCACTCTGACGTCGGTGATGACGTCACATTTTTTATATTTCCTGCGTGAAACAACACGGTCAGAGCGCGGGGAGGATCCAGGAAGTATCTCAGAGACCGTTTGTAGTCCATCTTCTGGACTTTGTAGTTTTACCACAGATCACGTCAATAACATTCACCGTCGCTTCATGACGGAGTCTAAGTGTGAGAGCAGTCCACTTCAGTCAAGGAAAGGTGGCTAGGAAAGGACTTTTTTTGACTATTCGACCACACCCCATGTGATGTCATTTGAGGTCACCAAGTTCAGTGAAATCATGTGACATGATCATGTGGCACTCCAGTGTGTGGCATGTGACCAATCACAGACATTGTGAACAGGAACAGTGAACAGGAAGTGTAACGTTAAAGACATTAAAAGGTTCTGTTGGACTCTCGAGTCTCCAGAACCTTCAAATCAAATCTACAGACGGGTCTTCATGCTAAGCTAGGCTAGGCTAAGCAGCTATATGTTTACAGACATGAGAGTGATCTGTGGATCAGAACTCGACATGTTACCTTTAACCACCTGTCGATGCACTGGACGTGGTAGTCATGGAAACAGGGCAGCATCCTCAGCTTCTCCCCATCAGCGTAGTCACAGAAACAGATCTGACACCTGTCAATCAATTCATCAACCAATCAGCAGACAGACAGAGACATCGGGAGCAGTGAACACTGAGGTCCAGGCTCTGGTTCTGGTCCAGCTGTTGGACTCACTGAGTGTGTCCCGCTCCGGTGGCCGTCTGGAACGTTTTGGTGGGAAATCTCTGGATCTCACTGCGACTCAGCTTCCTGGACACAACGGCTCCTTGTCGCTCCTCGAACGCCAGCAGAGCCTGAAAGAGCAGACGACACGTGAGGCGACGGGTCAGGTGACGTCCCGCGTGATGTCACAACGCTCACTGAGCACGCTCAGACGGTCACCTCGTAGTCGTTTCCCTGAACATCTCCTGAGAACTCGACTGCGGCGTTCCTCCTCCTGCCCCGCCCACGTCTCCTACGCTGACCAATCAGATCTGTGCACACATAACATTCATAATTTAAAGCACACACATTGTTACCACAGTAACCACAGATGCAACGTCGATGATCTCACCGTCTTCAAAGCCAGTCAGAGGAGAGGCGGCGGCAGCAGCCAGGAAGTGAGGTAAGCTGGACTCCACGAAGGACAGGTACTGCAGAGGAACCGTTATTACATCACTTCCTGTTAAATGCTAGCTGAATTCTACTTCCTTTAGATGGGGACTCACCCTGTGATGGCTCTGATGATGATGATGATGATGATGGTGGTGGAGGTGGT
Source organism: Nibea coibor (assembly GCA_023373845.1). Classification (NCBI taxonomy): domain Eukaryota; kingdom Metazoa; phylum Chordata; class Actinopteri; family Sciaenidae; genus Nibea; species Nibea coibor. The sequence goes on from CM041721.1 coordinate 26,890,714, forward strand.
GCTGATGATGGTGTCGGCTGTGTGCCTCCTCCTGGTCAAACTGGGCCTGGGTGAACAGAGAGCATCATGTTGACTGTGTGTGTGTGTGTGTGTGTGTGTGTGTGTGTGTGGACTTTTACCTGCAGACTTCGAGCCAGCGCCTCGTCTTCCTCTTCCTGCGCCGAGCGAAGCACGGCCTCGTCATCGTCACTGATGACGATCTCCTCTGGAGCTGAAGGACAAACGGAGTTATTACAGGAAGAAGAGGAGTAAACGTCTCCTCGTCTCCTTGCCTCCTCACCTGTTGATGTGCTTCCTTGCTCGTTGTTCAGCCACCTCCTCTCCTCTGCTGTCAGGAAGGAGAGAGAGTCGGAGGTGGGTGGAGCTGGTGGAGGTGAGGGCGATGCTGACGCTGTCGGACTTTGCCCCCTCCTCCGGTCGAAACACGTGTGACTGCCTTCGACTGTGACGCCCGACACCTCCACTTCCTCCTCTGACACTGGTGTGAGGTAGGAGGAGGAGGAGGAGGAGGAGGAAGAGGAGGAGGAGCAGGATCCAGTTGCCACCGGGTCGTCAAGCCAGCTGTTCAGAGGGAACTTCCTGAGAGAGGAAGCTGGCAGGAAGCTGTCACTCTGCTCGCCCTTCGCAGCCAGACGCCGACGTTTGGACTTCTGCAACAAACCTCGGTCATCGCTGACGGACAGTTCTGGTCCTGGAGGTCCGACCACCTGAGGGCAGAAGAAGATCACATGACACAGGGCGGGGAGAGACGTCGGCATGGCGATGGACTTCGTTACATCACAATGACTCACGCTGAAACGCTCCTCCGTGAGGCGAGCTCGTCTCCTCCGCTTGCCGAGCTGAGGACTGAAACAGAACCAAGCAGAGTGTGTGTGTGCACATGTATCTGTAGAACTGACACACCTGTGCAGTCAGGACAAAGGCGGGTCTTACCTGGGGGTTTCCGGGACGATGATGGACAGGTCATGGTAGAGGACGTCGGCCGGGTCCAGGAGGCAGCCTCGGTTCAGACCTCCAGGACTGTCCGGCTCCGACGAACCAGGACTGTCCGCACACGGTCCATCCATGGTCGGCTCTGTGACACACACACCTGGGTCAATGGATATCAGCTGAGAGCCACGCGCACATCACCCAGACACGGAGCTCATTAAACCCTAATCAAAATAAACATGATTATGTAAATGAGCGCGGGAAAGCGGAGCCCAGAGTGAAGATAAATAAGGAAGTCAGTGTTAGCACAGTTAGCTTCGGAGCTAACCAAAGTGTCCACAGACTCACAGAAATCAGTGAGAAATCAATCAAACTTCATCGATCCTGATTAACAGAACGTCGTGAACGTGACATGAGCTCACCTGACCGTTTAAACGTCCAGTGTTTGCGCTCTGTCGGCCCGTTACCGGAGCGATCCGTGCCGAGTCACAACAGGAAGTGCATTTCAAAACAAGAGCGGGGACTTCCGGCGTCACACCGAAAAGTACCGAGGTGTTTACACATAAAGACAACACAAGATTAAAAATAATAAATCTGTAAAATTACTTGATGAAAAAACTCTAATTATAATTATGGTGTTTATTTTTTCTTTGTAACTTTATATAAACATTAAAAAACAGTTTGTGTTGTTATTAAACTGATACTTTGTTTACTTTACTCTTTCCATCTGCTACCCAGCATGCATCAGGGCTCCACCTGCTCTTTCACCTTCAGTCATGTGACATCCATGTGAACTATAGTCACCTATTTAAAATTATCAACACCTGGCCGTGCAGAAACACCTTTAATGAGTTTGTTAACGAGCCATCCCGTCGTTAGGTAACATGAACTTTAACAGCTGATGTCAGAACAGACGAGTCATCAAAGATACACCAACGTGAACACAAACGGCCCTGTGAGCATGTAACCATGACAATGCTGCAGAAGTACAACAGTAACCACGGTAACTCTGGAAACAGGAACCGGCTCCGTTGCCGTGGTAACAGCAGTCTAGAACAGCATGGACTGCAGGGACTTTCGGACTGTGGCCATCTCCTGCTGTTGCTGTGGAAACAAACAAACGGCGTGCTGAGTCTTCAACCTCAACTAACGGCTTACCAGCAGCTGTGATCCAGAGTCACATGACTCACTGTGTCCATGAGGATCTTCTTCTGCAGCGTGGCCATCTCCTTCCTCAGCTCCTGTTGCGCCCCCTGCAGGAATGCGTTGTGGCTCTTCTCCATGTCCTCCATGTTCTGTACCAAACACAGTTCGGCTGGGTGTCAGAGCCCACGTCTCATTTCCTTCTTTAACCTCTGAAGTCAGCGTGTTCACGTGTTTGTCTGCAGGTTATTGTACAACATATGAAACATCACACGTGGTCACCTTAACAAACTGCTCGTACAGCTCTCTGACCATCTTCAGCTTCTGGTTCTGAACCATTCGGGCCTGCTGCAGGATTTTCAGCTGCTGCCTGAACAGATTCTGTGAGATGGATCAGATTCATCAGGACAAGCTGTCAGCGAACGAATACTTCAACATCATACATGTTCAGCACGGTGCAGCCTCCACCTGCTGCATCACGTCAGAGCTCCAACACTCACTGCATCAAACCTGACTGTCTTCACCCTGTCTTCACTCTGTCCTCACTCTGTCCTCACTCTGTCTTCACCCTGTCTTCACTCTGTCCTCACTCTGTCTTCACCCTGTCCTCACTCTGTCCTCACCCTGTCTTCACTCTGTCTTCACCCTGTCTTCACTCTGTCTTCACCCTGTCCTCACTCTGTCTTCACCCTGTCCTCACTCTGTCCTCACTCTGTCCTCACCCTGTCTTCACCCTGTCTTCACTCTGTCCTCACTCTGTCTTCACCCTGTCCTCACTCTGTCTTCACCCTGTCTTCACCCTGTCCTCACTCTGTCTTCACCCTGTCTTCACTCTGTCCTCACTCTGTCTTCACCCTGTCCTCACTCTGTCTTCACCCTGTCCTCACTCTGTCTTCACTCTGTCTTCACCCTGTCCTCACTCTGTCCTCACCCTGTCTTCACTCTGTCTTCACCCTGTCTTCACTCTGTCTTCACCCTGTCCTCACTCTGTCTTCACTCTGTCTTCACCCTGTCCTCACTCTGTCTTCACCCTGTCTTCACTCTGTCTTCACCCTGTCTTCACCCTGTCCTCACTCTGTCTTCACTCTGTCTTCACCCTGTCCTCACTCTGTCTTCACCCTGTCCTCACTCTGTCTTCACCCTGTCTTCACTCTGTCTTCACCCTGTCCTCACTCTGTCTTCACCCTGTCTTCACCCTGTCCTCACTCTGTCTTCACCCTGTCTTCACTCTGTCCTCACTCTGTCTTCACTCTGTCTTCACCCTGTCCTCACTCTGTCTTCACCCTGTCCTCACTCTGTCTTCACCCTGTCTTCACTCTGTCTTCACCCTGTCCTCACTCTGTCTTCACCCTGTCTTCACCCTGTCCTCACTCTGTCCTCACTCTGTCCTCACCCTGTCCTCACTCTGTCCTCACCCTGTCTTCACTCTGTCTTCACCCTGTCCTCACTCTGTCCTCACTCTGTCCTCACCCTGTCTTCACCCTGTCTTCACTCTGTCCTCACTCTGTCTTCACCCTGTCCTCACTCTGTCTTCACCCTGTCTTCACCCTGTCCTCACTCTGTCTTCACCCTGTCTTCACTCTGTCCTCACTCTGTCTTCACTCTGTCCTCACTCTGTCTTCACCCTGTCCTCACTCTGTCTTCACCCTGTCTTCACTCTGTCTTCACTCTGTCCTCACTCTGTCTTCACCCTGTCTTCACTCTGTCTTCACCCTGTCTTCACTCTGTCTTCACCCTGTCTTCACTCTGTCTTCACCCTGTCCTCACTCTGTCTTCACCCTGTCCTCACTCTGTCCTCACTCTGTCTTCACCCTGTCTTCACCCTGTCCTCACTCTGTCCTCACTCTGTCTTCACTCTGTCCTCACTCTGTCTTCACCCTGTCCTCACTCTGTCCTCACTCTGTCTTCACTCTGTCTTCACTCTGTCCTCACCCTGTCCTCACTCTGTCTAACCAATCAGACAAATAAAGTAACAAACGTTGAACTTCTCCTCCTGCTCCTCGGCTCGCTGAGCTTCAGACTCCCACTGCTGCAGAGCTGACGACACCTGCTGAGAGTACTGCTGAGTCATCTTCTGCCTGTACACACACACACACACAGACAGAGACACATCATCATGCTGAATGATTTTACTGAATCTAACAATGAGATGAATTATTGAGAATTGATACTGAATTCATTTGTATTTTATATCAACAATGTGACTGTGCAGAGTCACTGAAGCTGAATGTCGTTCAGTAAAATGTACAGCTGATTTTCATGAAGTCCATCAATGTTGTGACTGAGTGATTCATGTTCTATGTGTCATGTACTCTCGTGTTGGGACTGGTGTTATCTTTGATCGCGTTGTCTCAGCGCTGTGTTGCGTGTGCAGTCGGACCTCTGGCTGTGATAGTTGTTCCACAGCTGCTCCAGTTTCTGTTGACTTCCCTTCATGTAGTTCTTCGTCAGAGACTCCAGACGTTTCTTCTTGGCCTGCATCACCTTACTGATGTCAGCTGGAAGCACATAAAACACACTGACACAGCTGCACACAGCCTTTAAAACACCCATTCATCTTTTACTGATCTCAGAGTAGTTACTACAGGACTGTTGGTGTAACTTCATGTTAATGCAAACCTGCAAAGACGAAGAAGAGATGGATCCATGTTTCAGTGGCTTGAACATTCATTAAAAATAATAATAATGAAATTACTTCAACGATTAATTTGCTGAGAACTTTTCTGTCGATCATCGCAGCTCTCCTTCAGTGCCAGACAACATTTATCTCAGTTATTAAATAATGAACACACCTGCATGACGCTGCTTACCTCCGAATTTCTCCAGCATGGAGTGGACTTCATTTCTGAGGGTGGAGAGAGAAATGTTACTTCAGCTCAGCCTGCGCAGATGTTAGCTTCTGCTGTAATAAAACAGTATTAACATGAATTACCCGACAGTCGCTCCGTCCTCCACAAAGTCTGCTGCAGGTCTCTTCTTGGCTGGCTTGTCTGCTATCGGAGTTTCATCTAAAACATCCATCAAAGTTCAGAGTTTGATTAGCTCGGCTAAAGCTAAAGCTAAAGTTAGCTCCACGTACCTTCTCTGACGTCGTCCTCTGAGCCGCTCAGCTCTTTCTTTTCTCCCTCTTCAGTAAAATCAAACACTTTTTTATCAGATTTTTCTTCTGGGTGTTTTCTCTTCATCTGTCTCCTCACCGTCGCCATTCTTCCAACCAGATTCAATTTAGCTAGTGACACTAACTGGATTCTGCTAATGGCGGCTAATGCTACCCAACTCTGCTAGCTGCTAATATTAGCTCAGTGCTAAATGCTACTCATTAAGAAGCGAGTTGGATTTAGTTAATTACTGAACTCAAACGGACTTCCAGCTTCTGTGTTACTTTCTGTTGTTAGCTAAACTCAGCTGGTTACAATACAAGCTAACCGAGCTAAAGCTAACCGTTCAGCTCGCTTCCCGCCAAAACCAGGCCGAGGCTCCGCGTTAAAGGAGCAGCACGAGCGTCACTCAGGTGTGACAAACACACAACACACCTGATTTCAACAGTAATTATTATCACAGCGCACAGACACACAACCATCACACTCTGTGTTTAACACAGGGCAGTGTCGGTTCAATAATTAACCAAGCAACCGATCCACAGTTAATCAATAGTAATAAACACGTGATCTGCAGCTTCATATTCAAAAACAATTCAGTGCTTTTATTTTGAAGGACATCTCCGCAGAACAAAATAACGTTGTTTTTCAGAATAAAAGCAGACAAAGAATCCATTTAAGATGGAATTAACAATAAGAATTTGTGGACAGTTAAAGTCTCGTTACATGACGAATATTTGACAGTTTAATGACAGAATGTTCTGCAGATTGATTCTCATAGAAAGTCAAAAGTGGCGGACTTGAATGTTTTTGTTATCTTCTCAGTGAGTTGCATCGATCACCAGTACTCCAGTGAAGTACAAACTGAAGGTATCTGTACTTTACTTGAGTATTTCCATTTACCTGACAGCTTCAGTTACTTTACAAGTTGGATTTGACATAAAAACATGAAGAGCTCTGAAAATTGAAAAGAAAACTAGCCAAGAGAATTTACAAAGTGAGCTCAGACAATCAGTCAGTCACCTGATTAATGCTTCAACTGATTTCTAATTTCTAATCAGCTTCTCAGGTGTGAAGTAAGGATTCATTTGCAGGGTTTAGCTTTTGTCCCAGAACAGTATAACATGAAAAATGATCTCAGTCATGTTGTTATGAGCAGTCATTTATTCCAACAAGAACTTTGACATTTATTTACAATGATAGATCCAGAAACAGTTCTTGTCCTCTGAAAAACAGAGGCAAACGTCGCACTTGCTGCGTTGGGTATTAGTATACTGCGATGTCTGCAGCGTCCTCTCTTCACCTTCATTGGGAAATGTCCAGTTCTTGGAAGAGGGACCGATTGGACTCCCTTCACCTGAGGATGGTCTGAGATTTCAGGGCCAACTAATCCACACCTCCCATGTATTTGTTGTAGGTACACAATGTAAGGCCTTTGAACGTCAGTGTAGGTTTCTCCTGTACAGGTTCTGGTCCAGCGAAGGATGACATAAGTGTATTGTTCTGATCACAGCATCACCTGACAAGCCAAGTTCAGATTTGACTCCTATTCCGTTGTTGCTCCTTGGTAAACATCAGTCAAGCATCATGCCAGAGATTCCAGCTTCACCCATACTTTCCTGAACACTAGCAACTGTTCCAGAAGAATGCCCCTCCAAGCATCCCCCACAACCTCGCTGACTATGAATTGATAGGAACATTTTCTCATCAGCAGCCAAGATAAGGGACAGGCAGAATGTCTTTGTTTGAAAGTCCTGCTTTCTGTGATAACATACTGAGTGTTGAAGGTGGTTAGAAATCATTTGAAGTAAATGAATGATTACATATGGCAATATATCTTTGCTCGTTAGTTTCTAATACAATAATAAATGTAATCCATTATAAGGCTAGGAAGTTGGGTTGTTTTGACTACCACATTCACCCAACGTTGGAATATTACAATTACAAAACAAGCTATAGACAAAAAGTAGGGCACATTTTACACAATAACTACACGATATATATGTATATATTTAAAGCATGCTACTTACTTCAGTCAGATAAATCCAGTTATATACACACACACACACACATATATATGTATGTGTGTGTGTGTGTGTGAACGTGTCCTCGTGCCTCTTTTTAGATTATTTCACATTCGTTGTTGTTGAGATAGTTAAAAGTTAATTATATTGTCAAACTTCCATTTAAAAGATTTGTCTGTTTGTTCAGTGCTGCAGGCTGCACTGTGCAACTCATTCAACATCCATGGTCTGCAGATTTGTTCATTTCAACAGTAACACGAGGCTGCACAAATGATCACAGTGTTATTATTAATAACAAGACATTTCCTCTGAAAAGTCCAGTGAGAGGATGAAGACTGAAAGTCCTGAAGGTGAAGACACTCATAATGTCCTCCTGATCATACACGTTTTGTTATTTATATCATAAAGGTTAAATTATTAATCTCTTACACCACCTCTGACTTCAGTCCAATCCACAAACGTTTCCACAAAGTAAACTCATGTCAGAGAAACTCACCTTCACCTTCACGACATGAGCAACACGTAAAACACTGAAAAATGTAAGATGAGTCTATGTGTAAATATGATGCTGGTCATATTCAATATGAAAAAGTCTGTTCAGATTTTATTTACAATAATAAAGAAAGTGTTGAGTCCACCATCAGTGTGCAAACACCCACACACACACACACATAAAAATATAAAGCACTGATGAAACATGAGAAATAAACAGTCAGCTGATCGTCACAGTTTCAGTCAAATGTCAAACTTGTCTTCACAGATACAGTGTCCGTTCTCTTCGTAGTCCTCTCGTGTCACCACAATCTCGTCGTAGTCCGGACTGTGAGCCAGCAGCTTGCCTCCTTCCCATGGATAACAGATCGGACTGCAGGACAAACAGGAAACAGATGATTTTATCCCCCTCTGTGTGTAGACTTATGTTGACGATGTAAACTCTTAACAAACAGCTGAACTCACTTTGAAGGCAGCAGGACGGACACCGGAAGGTGAGCGGGGGCGAGTGACCTCAGCTCTGCCTCCAGTCGCTCTCTGAAGCCCGGAAACAAAGTGTTCCCTCCGGTCAGGACGATGTTCTGGTAGAAGTGTGGCTGCATGTCTGTTGACAGAAAACACACGTCTGTCTTTTCTGGTGAACATGTGAACTACACATGGACATGTCAAGCTCATAATGTGTTCTGACCTTCAGGCAAGGACTGGATGGAGTCCACGATGGCCTCCGGGATGCCCATCTCCTGGATGCCAATGTCTGCCGGGTGGAAGAGCATCTCAGGAACAGCAAAACGCTCATTGGCCAGCCTCAAGATCTGCTCTCCTGTCTTGTACTTTCCACTGAAGACCATGTCCTCTTGTGGCTGAAGGACGAGGACAGAAGGTCGATAAATAGACGTCAGATCCCCTCAAAACGACTCACAGCGATCAAAACCAGTTTCCTCACCTTACAGAAACCTTTTTTGATGGAGCTAAAATCTGGAAGAACATAATCCCTCATCACAGAGTTCTCCTCCCCCTTCATCCTGATAACAGACACACAACAGTCTAAAGAACATTCAGCACATTAAAGTGACACTTCATGTTAGCTTCATGAGGTTCTTATCCAGCTGTTTATTGTCTGTGTGTGACTCACTGTGCGATCTCCATGTCTTTATAAAACTGCTGGGAGACATAACAAACATCTTCTTTCACCTGGTTGATCACATAAGTTTCATCCATGACGTGTAACTGTCTGAAAGGAAGAGAGAGATTATTCTTTGACCTGAAGAGTCGAACCAAACAGGGACGCAACAGAGAAGCTCAGTCTACCGATATGAAATGATCTCCTTCAGATGATTGGTCAGCAGCTTCCCTCCTACGTTGATCCTGGAAGACAAAAAAAAGTTGCCAATTGTAATTTGTTACAGTGTTCGCGTTGTTGTTACAGTGTTCATGTTGTTGTTGTTGTTACAGTGTTCACGTTATTGTTGTTACAGTGTTCACATTATTGTTGTTACAGTGTTCATGTTGTTACAGTGTTCATGTTGTTACAGTGTTCATGTTGTTGTTGTTGTTACAGTGTTCACATTGTTGTTGTTACAGTGTTCACATTGTTGTTGTTACAGTGTTTACGTTGTTGTTACAGTGTTTATGTTGTTACAGTGTTCATGTTGTTGTTGTTACAGTGTTCACGTTGTTGTTACAGTGTTCATGTTGTTGTTGTTGTTACAGTGTTCACGTTATTGTTGTTACAGTGTTCACATTATTGTTGTTACAGTGTTCATGTTGTTACAGTGTTCATGTTGTTGTTGTTACAGTGTTCACGTTGTTGTTGTTACAGTGTTCACGTTGTTGTTACAGTGTTTACGTTGTTGTTACAGTGTTTATGTTGTTACAGTGTTCATGTTGTTGTTGTTGTTACAGTGTTCACGTTGTTGTTACAGTGTTCATGTTGTTGTTGTTGTTACAGTGTTCACGTTGTTGTTGTTACAGTGTTCACGTTGTTGTTGTTACAGTGTTCACGTTGTTGTTACAGTGTTCACATTGTTGTTGTTGTTACAGTGTTCACATTGTTGTTGTTGTTACAGTGTTCACATTGTTGTTGTTACAGTGTTCACGTTGTTGTTGTTGTTACAGTGTTCATGTTGTTGTTACAGTGTTCACATTGTTGTTGTTACAGTGTTCATGTTGTTGTTACAGTGTTCACATTGTTGTTGTTACAGTGTTCATGTTATTGTTACAGTGTTCACGTTGTTGTTGTTACAGTGTTCACGTTATTGTTGTTACAGTGTTCACGTTGTTGTTGTTACAGTGTTCATGTTGTTGTTGTTACAGTGTTCATGTTGTTGTTGTTACAGTGTTCATGTTGTTGTTACAGTGTTCACATTGTTGTTGTTGTTACAGTGTTCATGTTGTTGTTACAGTGTTCACGTTGTTGTTGTTACAGTGTTCATGTTGTTGTTACAGTGTTCATGTTGTTGTTACAGTGTTCACGTTGTTGTTGTTACAGTGTTCATGTTGTTGTTGTTACAGTGTTCACGTTGTTGTTGTTACAGTGTTCATGTTGTTGTTACAGTGTTCACGTTGTTGTTGTTGTTACAGTGTTCATGTTGTTGTTGTTACAGTGTTCATGTTGTTGTTACAGTGTTCATGTTGTTGTTACAGTGTTCATGTTGTTGTTGTTACAGTGTTCATGTTGTTGTTACAGTGTTCACGTTGTTGTTGTTACAGTGTTCTTGTTGTTGTTACAGTGTTCATGTTGTTGTTGTTACAGTGTTCACGTTGTTGTTACAGTGTTCATGTTGTTGTTGTTACAGTGTTCACGTTGTTGTTGTTACAGTGTTCATGTTGTTGTTACAGTGTTCACGTTGTTGTTGTTACAGTGTTCACGTTGTTGTTACAGTGTTCACGTTGTTGTTACAGTGTTCACGTTGTTGTTGTTACAGTGTTCATGTTGTTGTTGTTATAGTGTTCATGTTGTTGTTACAGTGTTCACATTGTTGTTGTTGTTACAGTGTTCACATTGTTGCAGACTGACCTGCGGATGCCCTCTTTCATTTTCCTGCTGCGGCAGTAGGGGGCGATGTGGGTGAAGGAGAACCCACTGTCGACCACCAAACAGCAGAGCTCCGACGGTTTAGTGTGGAAGTAGTGATGAGCGCTGAGAGAGCCAGCTGGAGGACACGCACGCATGCACGCGCACACACACACACACGATGAAGTTTGTGAGGAAGTATCACCTCTCTTGTTGTTTGCTCGTCTGTGACTCACCATTGATTCTGAGGGCGGACTGGAACTGGTACTCCTCAAACAGAATCTCATTCATGGACTCCTGGATGGAGGAGAAGTTAAAGTACGGCTCGGTGATGATGACGCTGGTGTCTGCAAACTCCACCTGCACCCGGAACAAGAAGCCACTGTCAGAGGAAGAGATCAGGAAACAGAGGACAAAAGGACAAACATGAAGCAAACCTTAAACATCTCCTTTCCAAACAGGTGGTCCCACACTTTCCTCTGGACGTCCCAGTTGACCAGATAACCCTGAAAACAAAGAAAGGAGAGCTCAGGTGAGAAGGACTCTTTGTGTTTGAGGAGCTGCAGCATCTTCCTGTCGTTCCTCTCTCACCTTCTGGAAGGGGAGGATGTAGAAGAGACCTGAAGGATCCTTGATCTCATCCAGCTGATTGGCTGTGAAGGTTTTTAATCTGGACGTCTTGGAGCGAAACTGGCAGTTTGGGATGACGCTGAGAAGACAGACAGAGAGACGGAGGGTCATCACGTTGACATGTAGAGCAGCTTCAGGACAGGACATGAAGCATCGACTGATTATGTCACTAACAGGAGAACAAACTCCGCCCATGCTCAAAGTGATGTGTCAGTCACTGATGACACAGGAGACGACTGGCTACAACTAAGGATCAACCGATAACCAATAAGAAGACTGCACAACAATAAGAAGACAGAAACATCTGCCTGCCTGCCTGCCTGCCTGCCTGTCTGTCTGTCTGTCTGTCTGCCTGCCTGCCTGCCTGTCTGTCTGTCTCTGCCTGTCTGCCTGTCTGTCTGTCTGTCTGTCTGTCTGCCTGGCTGTCTGCCTGCCTGCCTGTCTGTCTGTCTGTCTCTGCCTGCCTGTCTGTCTGTCTGTCTCTGCCTGTCTGCCTGGCTGTCTGCCTGCCTGCCTGTCTGTCTGCCTGCCTGCCTGCCTGTCTGTCTGTCTGCCTGCCTGCCTGTCTGTCTGTCTCTGCCTGTCTGCCTGCCTGCCTGTCTGTCTGTCTGTCTGTCTGTCTGTCTGTCTGTCTGCCTGGCTGTCTGCCTGCCTGCCTGTCTGTCTGTCTGTCTGTCTCTGCCTGCCTGTCTGTCTGTCTGTCTCTGCCTGCCTGCCTGCCTGTCTGCCTGCCTGCCTGCCTGTCTGTCTGTCTGTCTCTGCCTGTCTGCCTGCCTGCCTGCCTGCCTGTCTGCCTGCCTGCCTGTCTGTCTGTCTGCCTGGCTGTCTGCCTGCCTGCCTGCCTGCCTGTCTGTCTGTCTGTCTGCCTGGCTGTCTGCCTGCCTGCCTGTCTGTCTGTCTGTCTCTGCCTGCCTGTCTGTCTGTCTGTCTCTGCCTGCCTGCCTGCCTGGCTGTCTGCCTGCCTGCCTGCCTGTCTGTCTGTCTGTCTCTGCCTGTCTGTCTGCCTGCCTGCCTGTCTGTCTGCCTGCCTGCCTGTCTGTCTGTCTGCCTGCCTGCCTGCCTGTCTGTCTGTCTCTGCCTGTCTGTCTGCCTGTCTGTCTGTCTGTCTGCCTGCCTGTCTGTCTGTCTGTCTCTGCCTGTCTGTCTGCCTGCCTGCCTGCCTGTCTGTCTGTCTCTGCCTGTCTGTCTGTCTGTCTGTCTGCCTGCCTGCCTGCCTGTCTGTCTGTCTCTGCCTGTCTGTCTGCCTGCCTGCCTGCCTGTCTGTCTGTCTCTGCCTGTCTGTCTGTCTGTCTGCCTGCCTGCCTGCCTGCCTGCCTGCCTGCCTGCCTGTCTGTCTGCCTGCCTGCCTGCCTGCCTGCCTGTCTGCCTGCCTGCCTGCCTGCCTGTCTGTCTGTCTGTCTGTCTGTCTGCCTGCCTGCCTGCCTGTCTGTCTGTCTCTGCCTGTCTGTCTGTCTCTGCCTGTCTGTCTGCCTGTCTGTCTGTCTGCCTGCCTGCCTGCCTGTCTGTCTGTCTGTCTGTCTGCCTGCTCTGTCTTAGTGTGTCCTGACGTAGCTGAGTGTTCTCCAGGTGAACGCGCAGGTACCCGTAGACCTGCTCCATCATCATCCTGACATTTCTGTCTCTAATTTAACTTTTATTATTTATTCCAACAACACACACACACACACACACACACACACACACACACACACACACGCCCGCCCGCACACACACGCACGCACGCAGGCGCACATGCACACATACAGACGCGCGCGCGCACAGCACGTCACGTTTGTGTTTGTTATTAGCATTAGCATTAGCTCCCCTCACCTGACCTCCTCGTGGATGTGTCCGATCTTCGCCATGTTGGCTCCGTTGTCCAGAACTAACGTCGCCATCTTGGAGTCAGTTTAACGACAGGAAGCGGAAATAATACAGAAACGACGACGGACACGTCACTGTGACGCAGAGCTCCTTTCTATGGATCCCGCCAATCAACTTCTTCTTATTTTCTGTTTCCGGCTGACGTCATGCTGAGGCAGCCAATCAGAGCTGTTCCTTCCTATGGGGATTGAGTCCTTCTTGAAAACTGTCCGGGCGGAAACAGATCTCGTTTTATTTCGTTCCGTCTGTTTAACTAATATTTAAATAAATCTGAATATTTATGGATGAATGAATGTAACATGAAATTAACAATGTGTTTAGTTTGAAATGTGCTGATTTATATACGTCATTACAGCAGTTTTTAATAAAAGTAATGAAAATAATGATGCAACCATTTTTTTTAGTATCAATAAATCTGTTTTTATTTTCTTATAAATTATAAAAATGATTCAGTGGATTTTCTTTGTTGATGTGTTGCTGTGTATATGAACACACAAAAACACCATCTGTATAACAGAGGGATGTCCAACGTCTGGCCCGGGGGCCAATCACGGAACCATTTCTACCATTTCACTAATTGTCATGATAAATGTTTTGTGGCCTGCTACGATGGCTGAAGATTTGTCTTTTATTTTGACATGACGCATAAACGTCTGAACCTTCCAGGAGCTGCTGTTACATGTCTGGAGATCTTATGAGATTAGATTCTACTTTATTTATCCCACACTGGTTACAGCAGCAGAGTGAGACACAGACAGACAGAAGGATTTTATAATCTACAATATAAACAGAAAAACAGACAGACAACCTGCAAAAAGTACTGAAGGTAACGTGGCATGTTATAAAAACAATACTACTACTACTACTAATAATAATAATAATAATAATGAACGTTGTAAGTTATCAGAATGGAAAATATACATACACATACAGATTCATGTGAAATAAATATAAGCCATGATGAGCAGTGGTGGTAACTGAAAACAGGAACAGAGACTACACCATGACCAGGTGGTGCAGGTGGTGCAGGTGGTGCAGGACCCTCAGTGCCCTGTAGGGGGCTGTCCATGATGCATGTCAGCTTGGCTCCACTTATTGTTGCATTGGCCTCCTTTAAAAGAAGTTTGGACAGCTGGTATCTGTGACTTATGTCAATATCATCAGTGCACTGACACAGTGCATACTGTACATATGCATGTCCGTGTCTATAAGTCAGCCTGCACTCTGTATTTATTATTGTTGCTTTCACTGCAGTGTAATTCATGTGTCTCCGCGTCTATAAATACAGATATTTATATGTTGACCTCTGTCATGTTTGTACTGTGAGAGCAGTCCAGTGTAACCGCAGTCAGATTCCTCGTGTGTGTTCACACACCTGCTGATGATTCTGTTTAATGTGTTCAGCATGAAGAGCGTCACAAAGCAGTACAAGGATGTTTGAATTGATTCTGAAGTTATCAGGTCCTCACTGTGGAGGTCCTGAGGATCTTTCCCGCGTGTCATTCCCTGTCTCTCTCTCTCTCTCTCTGCTCACGCTCCAGCTGTCAGTAAATGCATCATGGCCATGATGTGTTCACTGACACCAGGGAAAGGAGACTGTCACAAATGATGCCAACAGAGGTCAACAGGACGCGAATGTCTGCGCTCATCTGAAGTGTTGTCATGGTAACAGCTGGTCATGAGTTGATGATGACATTTATATTATTATATTTAATATGAAACAAATTCATGATCAAACTCTTTGTAAAGATACTGGATGTAGTGACATCAGTGTACAAATGCTCAGTAGTCTTCAGTCAAACATTTAAAACATAATTAAAGCACTGCACCAAAAGTCATTCTATTTATTATCTGAATATATTTTACACGAACAGATTAAGAATAAACAAAGTCAAAACATATCTGAAGGTGAGCACAGACACACGAAGCTCGTCACACTGTGACGTCCTAAAACGAAGCATTGTCCAGTGTCCCCTCACAGCTCATCTCTCTTCTGAATGTGTCTTCTGCGATGAGCGTTGATGATCCAAAGCAGTTCTGATTGAAGCAAAAATGTCCAAATAAAATCAGCGTCTGTCAGCCTTTCTGCTGCAATGACCCAAAGTGACTGAAAGTGTTCAGACTTCCTTCAACCCAGAGGAAGAAGCAGTGAGGAGAACGTGGACGTCTCTGTCTGCACACAGTAATCGTGTCATCCACCTCAGGGTGGAGGTTGACTGTCGGTCTTCATCCTTTAGGACGCTGCGGCGGGTCACTCCTGATATTTGGGGATGCATCCTTGGAGTTCGATGAGCTCTGGCCAGTTTTCGTATTTATTATTTGCTGGGTCGTTCTTCACGTGCTGGGAACAGTCAAAGAAAGCAGAGCATCTAAATTAACTCCTGTTGATGCTACACTGACCTGTAATCAGGTGAATGGTGTCACATTACACTGAAGATAGAAGACCACGCCTCAGACTTCCAGGTGTATTTACCTTCTCAAAGCTGCTGTCCACTACGGCTCCTTTGCCACCAACAAACACCCAGTTATCTCTGAATTTCAGTGACTGGATCGCAGTGCTTCCCAGTTCAGCCATCAGCTTCCTGGCTTCATCATTTAACCTATTTAAACAAGGCAGTCAGACTATCTCACTCAGTGTTTTCCACAACTAGTTTTAAAAGAGAATCTTTGAGTTTGTGACTTTACTTTGACGCCGGTTCATCGTATGTTGCAATCAGCACAACGGAGCCTTTGTCGATGCTCTTCAGGAACTCAATGAGTGGCTCTACGTCTGCAACAGAAATGTGAAATCGTCCGACCACATGGGACCACATGGAAGTTAAATTATATTAACGATCAGCCGCTACTTACTGCCGGTGAACATGTTAAAGTGACCGGTCTTTATGGCTTCCCCAGTTTTACCTGTTAAAAAACGACACTTTACTGTGAGGGCTGATTCATGAACCGCAGACAGCAGTGATGCAGGTTATTAGCTCAAAACTCACCGTTCACTATAACAATGTTTATTCCAATTCCAGCGTTGTTGAGCACCATTCCAAGAACCCTGAGAAAAGTTTGAAATAGCAGCGGTCATGAAAACAAACCATCAACACTGACTCACTGGCAGACTGCAGTTCACACTCAACTGCTGTGACCTTTTTCAAATCTAAAGGCAAAAACAAAAGTTCTAAGACACTGTCTGGACGAGAGATGAAGTATTTAGAGGAGAAGAAGAAGTTCAAACATCTACGGTTTGTTTTGGAGGCAGATCTTTGGAGGCATGACGTTAGCAGCTCCGCTCTGGATGTAGAAGCCATACGTCTCCTCTGGACACTCGACCTTCGAATTACACATTGCAGCTGAAGCAGAAATGTTCACAACATTGATTAATCTGGCATCAGATCAACTTCAATCATTCATCCCGATCAAGTTTGATAAATCACTAACCTGACTGTTTAGGCGACGTCTTCGTTGACTGACTGTCAAATCTTGCAATTAAAGCACGACGCCATTCAGCTGAAAAAACTGAAGTTACAGGACGACAGAGACGTTAAGTTCATCAACATAATAAGACACCTTCAGACTTAAATGATGTGACAGGTTTGTTTTTTAGTTTCATTGATATTTCATTGATTGTTTAGCTCGATTTCATTTTGGTTACAGAGCTACCAATGTTAACCACCAGAGTTCAAGTGGCTCGTTAAAATGTCATCCATTAGGGATGAAATTCCCTCTGTGTGCTTCTGCATTTCCACCATGTCAAAGTTTAAAAACTCGTGTGTATAAGTGAGATTGTCTCCATGTGTAAGTGTAAAGTTCATCTGTATGCAGATGACACTGTTCTATACTTCATCATTGAACAATACAAGAGGAACAATAAAAGAATAGTTTGACAGTTTGTGAAATGTCTTTCTTCTCGCTTGCCAAGATGTAAACTGATGTAAATATGATTCATGATTAACATGTTAAATATTGTTTGCTTTATTTGTACAAAAACAGATGTGTAAAAATGACACACAGACACGTCCTGATATCACAAAACATGTTAACGAGAGCTTTATATTTAATCATTTATATCTAATAAGAGCAGCTCGCACAGCTCTGTGGTGCTCTGAACAAAACACTAATACTTTCCACAAAATAGTGCACATGCTTTTTATATGAGTAACTGATTAAATAACTATTTTTGAAGCCTCTATGTGGAGGGTTTCCATACCTTCATCACCGTTTTTCTGCAGCATAAATGTGATGAAGAGAATCACCGGCACAAGCAGCAGCATGCACTGCCAAACCTCTGCAGAAGAGAGACGGAGACTGTGTTTAAACCAGCAATGATCTGCGTGACAGCAAACTTAGAAGTCAATCAGTCAGTTTAACTTAAAACGCAGAACACTCTGAATGGAACTAATAGTGTAATAATAAGAATTATTATTATTATTATAATATATTATTACAATAACAATAAATCTGGTCTTCTGGTCTTATCTTTTATACAGTGTATATTTCTATATACAGATGCATTTTTGCAGGGCAGTTATGTTACCAGCGAAATAATTAGACCTTGTTTTTAAGTAGAAACAAAGACTTTATTTACTGAAGGATTCATTTATAGTTACATTTATTTAATATGGACTAACACAACGTTCATGACATACATAGGTTGGTTCCCTCTGTCGATGCCCGCAGCTGTTTTTAAACTTTGTGAGATATAATTACATTATTGTGATGATGATAAAACTTCCCTGACAAAGAAGCTCTTCATTAATTGAATATTTACACCTAGTTAATCCTGTTAGGAGAAACTGACAAATTTAATTAAAATCTTATGCTAATAACATTTGTTAGTCAGTCAGCTGAGTGCAACCATGTCAGTGTTCATAGAAGTGTCATATAATTTGGATTTGACGTCTTTCTTTCTGAACTCTTCATCAGTCGTGTCATCATCCTGTTTGTTCAAGCTGTTGGATGTTTGCTTTTGTTCTTGTTGTAAGCAGGCGTGACCTTCTCGTACTGAACCACCCTGAATAAACACGATGAACAATGCCGTGTGTCCGGGTCACGTAACTCCACATGGAGCAATAAAATCCTAAATGTTCATCATCATCATCATCATCACCACAACGTCTCAACTTTAATGAATCAAATCTTGTTTTAAATTTGATGGAATCAGAGAGATGATTGTGAGCTGAAGGTGTAAACCTGTTCAGCAGTTCAGAGGAAGCTCCTGAACTAAACCAGCTGCAACAATGATGTCAATGCCCATTAAGAACGCAAGCACACACATACTTTCCTACAATACCAACAGAGGACTGCACAGGGTATTAACCAAGTGGTGACTGGTGTGTGTGCTCATTGCAGAAATGCAAAAATGGAAATTAAACTTCAGTTTTAAGGTATTTTATCAAATTATTACTTCAAATGTGATTTTTAAAAATGTTTTAAAGAAACAGCAAAGTGGGGACGTCTAACTGCATCTGTTCTTTCACTTTTTGTTTCTCAGGAGTAACTGCATGCACTACCATGGACCACACACACACACACGCACACACACGCACACACGCACGCACACGCACGCACACACACACGCACGCACACACGCACACACTGAGTAAAGAGTCTTACTTCTGAAGTTTTGTCGTCTTGCCATCTTTGTTTTTCCTGTAGAAAAATCAGATTGAACAGATTGAGTTACTCGGCTCACACTTGAGTCAGACATCTACTGTCACAGGTCAACGCGAACATGCCATCACTGTGACTGACAGTTAACACGATGCTTCATACAGCACATTTACTTCAGCACCCTTTGAACTCGGCAGTTTCTGTCTTCTTTCTACAGAATGTTGGATGTTGAAGTCATAATGTAACTCTGTTGTCTTCTTTAATTATGTTTCACGTATTAACTTTGTGTCAGTCCATTAATCTGCATGTTTGCAGCAACACTAAATAAAATAAACAAGACAAAGTTAAAAATGAATATTAATGAATCTCTGTTATGTAACTCGCTGTTTGACATCAAACTGGAGGCTGAAAGTCAAATAAAAACAGACCAATGATCAGCCATGTTTCCAAAACTTTAAAGTTACGACAAGAAACTGGAAGCTGATACACGGTACAGAATCTCATTTGCATAAGCAGAAAACACCTGTGCAGGTAGAAAACAGGCTGGATCACTGTGTTCACTACACACCAATGGAATACTCACGGACAGCAGCCCGAGCGGCTTGTCTAACTTCACCCAGAGATCAGAAAAACATCCAGAACGAGAAGAAAGAGCTGCACTGACCTACTCTGACTGTGAGCATGTCTCTGACGTCCGGCCCCTCTCGCTCGGAGTCCCGGGAGGCGTTCAGTTACCGGAGCTGTAAACAGGTTGGTCCTGTTCCACCCACCTGAGTGTGACAGCCAGGTTACAGCCAATCAGCTGCATCAGCACTTTACCTGACTAAAGGTTATCCACACGTTTAAATGTTGGGTGTGTTTCAGTGCAATCCAGTCATTCAGGTTCCTCTTCAGTATGGAATGTCAGACCACACCCACTCTGATGACATCACACTGATCCAAACCAATGACATTCAAGTATAAATAACAGCTTTGTAGCTATTAAACTTAACAAGAGCACATCTAAAGTTACATTACGTGGCGTCCCACAGACTGTCTAAAACCTGGACGTAGTCTCCATGACCACACCCACCTGTCAATCAAAGCGTCCACGCTCTGAACCCTGCATAACTTTAAGCCTTAATATAATGTGAACAGGTGAGTTGTATATAAATTCACCCTCAGTACAGTTGTCATGAACGGGGAAATTAGCTACAGAGACCAAAACTGTTTTTGTACCAGGCTGTAAACATGTTTATTTCTGCTGTCTAACATGGGGACTTATGGAGACTGACTCACTTCTGGAACCAGTGCCTACATGTATTAGGATGCATTGTGTGCAAGCTTTTCACAGCTTCACAGCTCATAGCTTTAGCATTAGCTTCAAACTCCAACAGTGGTTCTTCCTGGACAGCAGTGACATCACTGAAGGTGTCACATGACAGCTCCAGAGGAGGTTGGACTACATTTCCCAACAGCACTGACTGGACGTCCACTTCAAACACGATGGGGAAACATTTTCTAGTTTATTCACTTTGATTTACTTCATGTGACAAACTCCATCGATTCAACATTTCATGTTTGAACGCTGAGGAAACGTTAGCGCAACGCATGAATAACCAACTGAAGAGCACCGCCCTGAAACAAACAGAATGATAATCAAACGTTTCAGCAACGTTTCCCGGCGCTGCAGACCAAGTGAAATATTTTATTCAACAGGAAGTTTGAGAAGAACAAAAAGAATATTCGTGAATCCTGATCCAGGTCCAGACTGAACCGCCGTCACCTGCAGTCCAAAGTCTGCGGACTGAACCGGTCTGAACAGGAAGAGCTGCACGATGATTACCAAAATAAAAGTCCAATCATTCTTCAGGATTATTTCAAATCAAACCAGACGACCCTCGTCATGGATCAGCTACGATACCGGACTCAGTACGAGTCTGTTCATCGTGCAGTCCGGACCCTCCTGAACCTTCCCCGACCCGCGGGTCATTCATCTCCAGGACCCAACCCAGCGAGCTCCGTCGTCCGTCCTCCACCCGGCTCTGTGTGGACCAGTTTGGACCACTGTGCTGAACCGGGTCTGTGGTCTGTCGGTGTGGTTTACTCCTCCGTCAGGAGGTCCAGACCTCCACCACAGACCAGGATGTCTATGTGGGGCGGTCTACGCCCCCCGCAGCCTGCTGGTCTACATGAGGGCGTTGAGGTGTCCCACAGAGTTCAGCATCAGGGCTCTCTGGTCCAGCACCTCCCTGTCCCGGCCCAGCGCCGCCCTCTCCTGCTCCACCATGGCCCGGTCCCGCTCCACCGCTGCCCTCTCCCTCTCCAGCCACAGCCTCTCCGCCTGCACCGCCGCCCTCTCCCTCTCCACCGCCGCCCGCTCTCTCTCCACCATCTCCCGCTCTCTCTCCAGCGCCGCCCTCTCCCGCTCCACCACCTCCCACTCCCTCTCCAGCCTGCCCAGCGACCCGTCGCACGCCTCCGAGCTCCGCTGGTTCTGGTTCTGCTCAGACACGTCGCCGAATGCGTCCTGTCCGTAATCCGAGGAGGACGGGGGAGGAGGGGGAGGGGCTGGGCGGGGTCTGTGTCTCGGGGCGGGGTCGGGCTGCTGCTCGTCGTCCTGGGTGACGGGGGTGAGGAGGGGGGCGCTGCTCGCCAGGCGACCCTCCATCGCCTCGTTCATCAGGTGGAACCACGGCCAGGAGGAGGCGCCGTCTGTAACCACCTCCATCCCAACAGGAGGATACCTCAGGTCCTGAAGAGGAGGAGAGGAGGGAGGGGAGGGAAGAGAGAGAGGAGGGAGGAGGGAGGGGAGAGAGAGGAGAGAGGGGAGGGAGAGGGGAGAGAGGGGAGGGAGAGGAGGGAGGGGAGAGAGAGGAGGGGGAGTAAGGAGAGAAGAAGAGGAGTAAAGAAAGGAGGAGTAAGGTGAGAGGAGGAGGAAACTGATCATCAGGTCTGAAGATGAGTATTGAGGAAAAGTGCTTAGGATGAGTGCTTAGGAAAGGACATAGGTCACTTTTTGACGGTTGGACTGCAGCCCTTGTCATCCTCTACCTTGTACCTCCTCTTCAGGTTGTCCCACTTCTTGGCCATCTGATAGGTCGACACTTTCCCCTGCAGGCCGAGCTCCTTCAGGATCGCCCTGAGTGACAGACGGATGGGCCAATGAGACGCAGGCACAGACAGGAAGTGTCAGCCATCGTCATGTTATGATGCGATCTTACTTCCAGGCAGCTTTGGCGGCGTTCCTCCTCCCGGTGAACAGTGCCTCGTTAGCAGCTCGCAGTTTGATCATCCTCCTCGTGTCCTGATCTGTCACTATGGCGACACACAGAAACACACAGGAAGTAGAAATAAACTACAATCAGCACTTAGTAAACCACAGAAGAAGAAGCCGTCTCACTCTTGTAGGAGAGGTCTGATGGCGTGGAACATTCCTCCCCGCTGGCGTCGATGTAGGTAACGTTTCCATCCGCCTCGGCGGCGTCTCCTCCCACCATGCTCTCCAGCTCCGACACGCTGCTCCTCTCCGTCATCAAACAGTCTCTGTCGGGAGGCGGAGACGAGCCGAACACGCCGTCCTCCTCGCTGCTCCACACCGGCGTCACTCGGGGAGCTTTTCCCGCCAGTCGTCCCTCCAGAGCGTCGCTCATCAGCTGGAACCACGGCCAGGAGGCGGGGTTAGTCTGACCCTCCATCCCCCGAGGAGGGAACTTCAAGTCCTGCAGACAAACCAACAAACGCTCCATCAACCATTCATGTAACTGTAACAGATTACATGTAACAGATTGATTAATGAAAGGTAAGGCTGTCCTTCACCTCCATGATATTCCTACGATGGAGGGACGTGGCCCCGCCCAGCCTCGCCTGCCACCCGCATGACTTCCTGTTTAGACCTCAACCAGATCAGCTGTTTGTAACGGTGTTCTATTTTTAAAATCATTTATTATCTTTGGCCTTTCTAAGCTTTATTTGACAGACAGCTGAAGAGTGAGAGAGAGATGGGGAATGACATGTGGGCCACAGGTCGGGACTCGAACCCGGGCCAGCCGCAGCGAGCCTTCATGTGTCTACTGACTGAGCTAAACGCCGCCCTGTAACTGTCATTCTAAAGGTGAGGGAACGTTCTCTGTCTGCAGTCTGTTCCAGTTTCTATACCTCATTCTTGATTTAGACTTTCTCCTTCCTTCCTTCCTTGTCTTAAGCCTGACAGACCTGTGATGCTCTCGCTTTAACATCAGAACCATCAAACTTTGAAGACTTCTGCTTAAAAAATGATTCATTCATTATTGAAATATTTTCAGATTCACTTTCTGTTGATCAGAATCTGACATTGAGCACAGCGTTTCGTGTACGGATCAATCAGTTGTCACCTTGAATTTGGTCTTCAGGTTGTCCCACTTCTTGGCGACCTGGTCCGGTGTGATCTTCCCGGTCAGGCCCATCTCCTTCACGATCCCCCTGAGGACAGAACCAGAGGACAGAACCAGAGGACATCATTTAATAATCCAGAATATCTCTGTGATTTGATGATGAAATTCTTTTTAATGGTTTTTCACCTCCAGGCTGGTTTGGCCGTGTTCCTCCTCCCGGTGAACAGAGACTCGTTAGCAGCTCGCAGTTCGATCAGTCTCCTGGTGTCGTCCTCGCTCACTGTGACGACGAAAGGTCGACGAGAAATCAATTGTTAAAAACAAACATCAGAAAACACCTGCTGCCTACATCACCCACAATGCCTCGGCGTGCAGTGTCCAGCACCTACGTTTGTAGGTGAACTCGGCCATGCGGTGCAGTTCCCCCAGCGGCGTGGATCCGTTCTTCTCCTCGTTGTCAACCAGCAGGTCCATCTCCGACTCCGTCAGGAACTCCGCCATCCCCCCTCGGCTCCGACGGACTCGTTTCTTGGGCGCTGGAGACAGCGGCTCACAGTCCTCGTCTTCGTCCTCCACAATGGGCGTGAGGATGGGTGCCGCCCCGGCGAAGCGTCCTTCCATGGCGTCGTTCATCCGGTAGAACCAGGGCCAGGAACTCGGGTTGGTCTCAACACCCCGAGCGGGAAACTTCAGCTCCTAATAGAGACAGAAAGTTCTACAGACCGTCCACAGTGGGACCTTATCGTCCTGTCAACAAACCACCAGCAACAACTCCTGAATCCACGACTCACAGAGACGTCGCTTCTCGACAACTTTAAACACCGCATGAAGTCGTCTGAAGAGACGAACATCAGAACCAGAACAAGAACCTGTTTCTACTCTAAACCCATCAGACTTCTTCTTCCTCCGTGGCTCTTCCTCCGTGGCTCTTCCTCCGTGGCTCTCCTTCTGTAGTTCGGTGTTGCCCAATCAGAGGCGTCTCTGTGAGTGGTGGATACATGGTTTCTGGAGCTGGAGGTGGTTGTACTTACCTTGTATCTCCTCTTCAGGTTGTCCCACTTCTTGGCTAACTGGTCCGTGGTCAGTTTCCCCTGCAGACCGAGCTCGTACAGAATCGCTCTGAAAGGAACCAATAAAATTAAACTCTGTGACATCACACAGAGAACAAACTGTCAGCCAGCGGCAAAGACTGCAGCAAGTCACTTCAACTACACAGAACTGGTCTGACTTCAGATCTCCGCTCCAGACCTGGATCTGGTTCTGGTTCTGGTTGTGAAGCAAAGCAAACACTGACTCACCTCCAGGCTGGTTTAGCTGAATGTTTCCTGCCCGTGAAGAGCCCCTCGTTAGCAGCTCGAAGTTTGATCATCCTCTCCGTCTCCGGTTCAGTCACTGAGGAGGAGACAACGTTTACAGGTAAGACGTCAGGAGGAGGAGAGAGAGGAGGAGAGAGATGAGTAGGAGGAGAGGAGGAGGAGGAGGAGGGGAGGAGAGAGAGGAGGAGGAGGAGGGGGAGGAAGAGAGGAAGAGAAGATGTGGTAGTACTCTGTGTATGTAGTACTCTGTGTGTAGCGTGTAGTACTCTGTAGTACTGGTCGTACTCTTGTAGGAGCACTCCGTCATCCTCCTCCAGCCCATCGGGACTCCCTCAGCAGGAGGAGCCTCCGTGTGAGCCGTCCCATCATCCTCTGCGGTTTCTGCTGCCACCGTGTCCTCCATCTCTGTTTTGATGAGGAACTCCAGGATGTCGGTGTTCTCCTGGTTCTGGTTCTGGCTGTTGCAGCGGTGACTGGTGTTCCCGCCGGTCTCTGGACTCAGAACCAGGTTGCTGTTGTAGAGGCGACCCTGCATGGCTTCATCCATGATGTGGAACCAGGGCCATGACTCGACCACGCCCCCGATCCCGTCCTGACCCTGATAGGGCTGCTTCAGGTCCTGGAACAAGAGGCCACGCCCACTTCAAGACAGGGCGCTGCTGACAGCTGTAGCTGCTGTTAGCTAATGTTAACTCCGTTTGTTAGCCACTGTAAGCTAATGATAGCTCCGTTTGTTAGCTGCTGTTAGCTAATGTTAACTCAGTTTGTTAGCTGCTGTTAGCTAATGTTAGCTCAGTTTATTAGCTACTGTAAGCTAATGTGAGCTCCGTTTGTTAGCTTCTGTTAGCTAATGTTAACTCCGTTTGTTAGCCACTGTAAGCTAATGATAGCTCCGTTTGTTAGCTGCTGTTAGCTAATGTTAACTCAGTTTGTTAGCTGCTGTTAGCTGCTGTTAGCTCAGTTTATTAGCTACTGTAAGCTAATGTGAGCTCCGTTTGTTAGCTTCTGTTAGCTAATGTGAGCGCCATTTGTTAGCTTCTGTTAGCTAATGTTAGCTCAGTTTATTAGCTAATGTAAGCTAATGTTAACTCTATTTGTTAGCTGCTGTTAGCTAATGTGAGCTCACTTTGTTAGCTGCTGTTAGCTCTACAGACACATCTTGTCACATTTCGCACACTGCAGCTCTCATCACATAAATAAACTCATATTTTGTGTCATTTCTCAGTGTGTGTGGAAACTGTGCCGTGTTTGTTTTTGGTCATCGAGGATGAAACAAACAGACAACATTCAGATGAGGAGCCTTTCGATGGATCAGCAGACAGTTGTGGCTCTCACAAAGCCTCCGCGTCTCAGACACACCGAGTGTAAATCATGACCCTCGTCTCCTCGCTAAGCTCAGGTGACTTACCTGGCCGGCACCCTCACCTGGCCGGCAGCCTCACCTTGTATTTGGTCCGCAGGTTGTCCCACTTCTTGGCGATCTGGTCTGCAGTCAGCTTCCCTTCCAGGCCGAGTCCCTTCAGGATGGTGCTGAGGATCAGAACAGGGTCAGCTGGTACCAAAGTCACCATCGGGACTCTGAACACCTGGACCGGACCGCTTACCTCCACGCTATCTTGGCAGAGTTCCTCTTCCCCGTGAACAGAGCCTCGTTGGACGCCCTGAACTCGATCAGCCTCTTCACGTCCTCCTCTGTCACTGCGGAGAGGTCAAAGGTCAGCCAGCAGGTCAGGCGTCATCACAACCACAGCGTTACCATGGTTACTCACTTTTATAAGAGTTCTCTGTGAACGGAGGCAGCGGGCTGAGGACGGACTCCATCGTGACCATGAAGAGGGTCCGTGTTCCGCTCCGGGGGGCAGCTAGGGAGTGAGTGAGGGAGGAGGCAAGGGAAGGAACAAGGAGGGGTGGAAGTGTGCTGGTATTCAGGCCCGATGCTAACTACATCCGCTAGCGCATCCTGCAGCTTCCCGGGCTCGGCCCTTCCTACAGCAGCGGCTGTCCGTCCATCACGTGGGAGCCCCGGTGCAGGTTTAACGGGAGTCTGACCGGGCGGCGGGGAGCTCGAGCTCTCTCTCCTCCGGGGCGAGCCGTTAAAAAGAAGCAGGCAGCTCGGTTAGCTCAGGTAGCTAACCCCCAACAACAAACCCGACACGGAGCGAGGCTTCCCGCCACACGACGACACCGGTTTCCGTTAGCTCGAGCTAATTCTGACTCGGGCTGTGTGACGTCGCTTCATGCCATCGTCCCCCCGCCATGAATGGAACCGTTACACGGAGCCGTTAACCGTTTAACGGAGCTAGCCCCGCATCCCGTTTCCTCTGCCCTGAGAGCGGGGTGCGTTTAATATCCTCACCCCCACCGTCCGGCCTCCGTCACGTGACCTGCAGCTGCGGGGAGGGGGGCGGGGTTAGACGTAAACAGAAATAATAGTAATATTTTATATGTTCAATAAAGTTTGAATAATCAGTCAAATATATTTACTTAAATATTATTGACGTGACCAGCAATCAAATATAAACATTTCATTTATTTTTCATTTTCAGTCATAAAGTAACTAAGTACATTTACTCCAGTACTGTTTCTGTTTGTTGCTTCATTAAGCTTTAGTTTGATTTACTCCATTACATTTACCTTAGTTACTGATTACTGTTTACATGACAGATGAACTGCTGTAGGTCTCCACTGCTTCACGGACCCACAGCCGATCCAGTTCAAGATCCTCCTCCTCCTCCTCCTCCTCCTCCTCCTCCCCATCCTCCTCCTCCTCCTCCTCCTCCTCCCCATCATCCTCCTCCTCCTCCTCCTCCTCCCCATCATCCCCATCCTCCTCCCCATCATCCTCCTCCTCCTCCTCCTCCTCCTCCTCCCCATCATCCTCCTCCTCCTCCTCCTCCTCCTCCCCATCATCCCCATCCTCCTCCCCATCATCCTCCTCCTCCTCCTCCCCATCATCCTCCTCCTCCTCCTCCTCCTCCTCCTCCTCCCCATCATCCTCCCCATCATCCTCCTCCTCCTCCTCCTCCTCCCCATCCTCCTCCTCCCCATCATCCTCCTCCTCCTCCTCCTCCTCCTCCTCCCCATCATCCTCCCCATCATCCTCCTCCTCCTCCTCCTCCTCCTCCCCATCCTCCTCCCCATCATCCTCCTCCTCCTCCTCCTCCTCCCCCCCATCCTCCTTCTCCTCCTCCTCCCCATCATCCTCCCCATCATCCTCCTCCTCCTCCTCCTCCTCCTCCTCCTCCCCATCCCCCATCCTCCTCCCCATCATCCTCCTCCTCCCCATCATCCTCCTCCTCCTCCTCCTCCTCCTCCCCATCATCCCCATCCTCCTCCCCATCATCCTCCTCCTCCTCCTCCTCCTCCTCCCCATCATCCTCCTCCCTCCTCCTCCTCCTCCTCCTCCTCCCCATCATCCTCCCCATCATCCTCCTCCTCCTCCTCCTCCTCCCATCCTCCTCCTCCCCATCCTCCTCTCCTCCTCCTCCTCCCCATCATCCTCCCCATCATCCTCCTCCTCCTCCTCCTCCTCTCCCATCCTCCTCCCCATCATCCTCCTCCTCCTCCCCCCCATCCTCCTTCTCCTCCTCCTCCCCATCATCCTCCCCATCATCCTCCTCCTCCTCCTCCTCCTCCTCCTCCTCCCCATCATCCTCCCCATCATCCTCCTCCTCCTCCTCCTCCTCCCCATCCTCCTCCTCCTCCTCCTCCTCCTCCCCATCATCCTCCTCCTCCTCCTCCTCCTCCTCCTCCCCATCCTCCTCCTCCCCATCCTCCTTCTCCTCCTCCTCCCCATCCTCCTCCTCCTCCTCCCCATCCTCCTCCTCCCCATCCTCCTTCTCCTCCTCCTCCCCATCCTCCTCCTCCTCCTCCTCCTCCTCCTCCCCATCATCCTCCTCCTCCTCCTCCTCCTCCTCCCCATCCTCCTTCTCCTCCTCCCCATCCTCCTCCTCCTCCCCATCATCCTCCTCCTCCCCATCATCCTCCCCATCATCCTCCTCCTCCTCCTCCTCCTCCCCATCCTCCTTCTCCTCCTCCCCATCCTCCTCCTCCTCCTCCTCCTCCTCCCCCATCATCCTCCTCCTCCTCCCCATCCTCATCCTCCCCATCCTCCTTCTCCTCCTCCTCCCCATCCTCCTCCCCATCCTCCTCCTCCTCCCCATCATCCTTCCCATCATCCTCCTCCTCCTCCCCATCCTCCTTCTCCTCCTCCTCCCCATCCTCCTCCCCATCCTCCTCCTCCCCATCCTCCTCCTCCTCCTCCTCCTCCTCCCCCATCCTCCTTCTCCTCCTCCTCCCCATCCTCCTCCTCCTCCTCCCCATCCTCCTCCTCCCCATCCTCCTTCTCCTCCTCCTCCCCATCCTCCTCCTCCTCCTCCTCCTCCTCCTCCTCCTCCCCATCATCCTCCTCCTCCTCCTCCTCCTCCCCATCCTCCTTCTCCTCCTCCCCATCCTCCTCCTCCTCCCCATCATCCTCCTCCTCCCCATCATCCTCCCCATCATCCTCCTCCTCCTCCTCCTCCTCCCCATCCTCCTTCTCCTCCTCCCCATCCTCCTCCTCCTCCTCCTCCTCCCCATCATCCTCCTCCTCCCCATCATCCTCCCCATCATCCTCCTCCTCCTCCCCATCCTCCTCCTCCCCATCCTCCTTCTCCTCCTCCTCCCCATCCTCCTCCCCATCCTCCTCCTCCTCCCCATCATCCTTCCCATCATCCTCC
>CM041721.1:26920390-26972890 GCA_023373845.1 Nibea coibor
CACCTCCTCCCCATCCTCCACCTCCCCATCCTCCCTTCCCTCCTCTCACTCCCCATCCTCCTCCCCATCCTCCTCCTCCCCCATCATCCTCCTCCTCCCTCCTCCTCCTCCTCCATCCTCCTCCTCCTCCCCATCATCCTCCTTCTCCTCCTCCTCCACCATCCTCCTCCCCTCATCCTCCTCCTCCTCCTCCTCCCCTCCACCTCCTCTCTCCTCCTCCTCCTCCTCCTCCCATCATCCTCCTCCTCCTCCTCCTCCCCATCATCCTCCTCCTCCCCATCCTCCTCCTCCCATCCTCCTCCTCCTCCTCCTCCTCCCCAACATCCTCCTCCTCCCCATCCATCCTTCCCATCATCCTCCTCCTCCTCCCCATCCTCCTCCTCCCCATCCTCCTTCTCCTCCTCCTCCCCATCCTCCTCCCCATCCTCCTCCTCCCCATCATCCTCCTCCTCCTCCTCCTCCTCCCCATCATCCTCCTCCTCCTCCTCCTCCTCCTCCTCCTCCCCATCATCCTCCTCCTCCTCCTCCTCCTCCTCCTCCTCCCCATCATCCTCCTACTCCTCCTCCTCCTCCTCCTCCTCCCCATCCTCCTCCTCCTCCTCCTCCCCATCCTCCTCCCCATCCTCCTCCTCCTCCTCCTCCTCCCCATCATCCTCCTCCTCCCCATCATCCTTCCCATCATCCTCCTCCTCCTCCCCATCCTCCTCCTCCCCATCCTCCTCCTCCTCCTCCTCCTCCTCCTCCCCATCATCCTTCCCATCATCCTCCTCCTCCTCCCCATCCTCCTCCTCCCCATCCTCCTTCTCCTCCTCCTCCCCATCCTCCTCCCCATCCTCCTCCCCATCCTCCTCCTCCTCCTCCCCATCCTCCTCCTCCCCATCCTCCTTCTCCTCCTCCTCCCCATCATCCTCCTCCCCATCCTCCTCCTCCCCTCCTCCTCCCATCATCCTCCTCCTCCTCCTCCTCCTCCTCCTCCCCATCATCCTCCTCCTCCTCCTCCTCCTCCTCCTCCTCCTCCCCATCATCCTCCTCCTCCTCCCCATCCTCCTCCTTCTCCTCCTCCTCCCCATCATCCTCCTCCTCCTCCTCCTCCTCCTCCCCATCATCCTCCTCCTCCCCATCCTCCTCCTCCTCCTCCTCCTCCCCATCCTCCTCCTCCCCATCCTCCTTCTCCTCCTCCTCCCCATCCTCCTCCCCATCCTCCTCCTCCCATCCTCCTCCCCATCATCCTCCTCCTCCTCCCCATCATCCTCCCCATCATCCTCCTCCTCCTCCTCCTCCTCCTCCTCCTCCCCATCCTCCTTCTCCTCCTCCTCCCCATCATCCTCCCCATCCTCCTCCTCCTCCTCCTCCTCCTCCTCCTCCTCCTCCCCATCCTCCTCCCCATCATCCTCCTCCTCCTCCTCCTCCTCCTCCTCCTCCTCCTCCCCATCCTCCTCCCCATCATCCTCCTCCTCCTCCTCCCCATCATCCTCCTCCTCCTCCTCCTCCTCCTCCTCCTCCCCCATCCTCCTCCTTCTCCTCCTCCTCCCCATCATCCTCCTCCTCCTCCTCCCCATCATCCTCCTCCTCCCCATCCTCCTCCTCCTCCTCCCCATCCTCCTCCTCCTCCCCATCCTCCTCCTCCTCCTCCCCATCCTCCTTCTCCTCCTCCTCCCCATCCTCCTCCCCATCCTCCTCCTCCTCCTCCTCCTCCTCCTCCCCATCCTCCTCCTCCCCATCCTCCTCCTTCTCCTCCTCCTCCCCATCATCGTCCTCCTCCTCCTCCTCCTCCTCCCCATCATCCTCCTCCTCCTCCTCCCCATCATCCTCCTCCTCCTCCTCCTCCCCACCCTCCTCCTCCCCATCATCCTCCTCCTCCTCCTCCTCCCCATCCTCCTCCTCCTCCTCCTCCTCCTCCTCCCCATCATCGTCCTCCTCCTCCTCCTCCTCCTCCCCATCATCCTCCTCCTCCTCCTCCCCATCATCCTCCTCCTCCTCTTCCTCCTCCTCCTCCTCCTCCCCATCATCCTCCTCCTCCTCCTCCTCCTCCTCCTCCCCATCATCCTCCTCCTCCTCCTCCTCCTCCCCATCCTCCTTCTCCTCCCCCTCCCCATCCTCCTCCTTCGCTTTGCTGCCACCTACAGGTGTTTTGTTAGTATTACAATGGTTTAGATCGATACAAAAAGATAAAATAGAATAAAATGCTGCGCTGGAAATAAATAAAAACACAGAAATAGTTAGATAAGGCGCAGTGGCAAGATGATTGTAATAAGGAGCGGTGTTTAGCTCCATGTGTGAAGGCTCAGTTCTTGCTGCGGAGG
The DNA here is from genome assembly GCA_023373845.1 of Nibea coibor. Lineage (NCBI taxonomy): Eukaryota > Metazoa > Chordata > Actinopteri > Sciaenidae > Nibea > Nibea coibor. The sequence goes on from CM041721.1 coordinate 26,922,694, forward strand.
CCCAGGGTTCAAATGTTTCCTGCATCTCCATCTCTCCCTCTCTCTCTCTATGATGGCAATTAATCTAAAAATAATAAATACATATAAATAAACATTAAAGAGTCTGTAGATCAGGTACAGAGTCTGTCTCTGGGCTGTGCCTGGTCAGGCACGGTACTGGTTGAAGATGCAGTCACATCTCCCTTTACTGAAAACCCTCTCTCTCCCTCCCTCCCTCTCCAACTGTAAAGATATTTTTGAAAATAAATTAGTTTATTGTTTGTTTATTTGTTTATTTATTATTGGACATTTGAACATGGAGACTGACTCACTCCTGGAGCCAGCCTCATGTGGACGTTAGAGGAACTGCAGTTTGTGTTTCACTTCACAGACAGGTCGATGTTTGGAGCTGCTACGTGACAAAACTGCGTTCGTATTTTATTTTGAAGGTCCGTACCGGAAGCACTGCCTTGTTTTTCCTGCTGTAATTGACGGCCGTGGTGGGGTTGATGGAGGGTGGAGGATGTGATGGACGAACAAACGATGCAGTCCAGCTTCACGTCGACGTGAATAAAAAAAAGCATCCTAAGGTTTTTGGAGCGCGAGCTGCTTTAACAGGTGACAGGTAACATCACGTGACTCATTAAGACGGTGAACACATTAATGAAACAGCTGATGTAAACAACAGGAGATCAACATGGCAGCTCAGAGCCTGCGTGTGTGTGTGTGTGTGTGTGTGTGATGTCCTCGAGCATCATCTGTATTTATTAATATGAAATAATTCAGTATGTAACGACACAAAATACTCGATTACAAGTCTTAAATAGTACTGTATATTAATAATTTATTACATTAGTATTGTGGTACTGTTATTAAAGCTGATCGTTAGTCTGAGAGGTTTTCAACCTGAGGGGCTGGGCCCTCCAAAGGGTTGCCAGAAAAATCCAAAGGGTCGTCACACGCCGCCAACTGCATGACCAGATCACATCCTGGTCCCATGATATGTGGACCTTCACATGTGATGATACAGAACTCATTTCAGCTGTGACAGATGTGTCGTGTCCAGCTGGACTCTGCAGAGCTGGAGGTCTTCAGGAGGTCTGTGAAGGTAGAGAGGGACGCCCCTGATCTGGTAGGAACTGGTAGGACGTTCCACCAACAGACAGAAAAGTTTGGACTGTCGAGAGCGTACGGGCGGCTCTCTGAGAGGTTCAGCTGGAGGTGGTGTTCCTTCATCCATGTGGAGATATCTAAGAGAGAGCGAGGGAAGACATGACAGATAGAGCTGAGTGTCATCAGCATAGAAGTGATAGGAAAAGCCATGTGAGCCGATAACTGGATCCAAGGAGGTGGTGCAGAGAGCACATAGAAGGAAGGGGCCCCAGTACTGAGCTGCTATGGGGTGCCTCAGGGCTCGATGCTGGGGCCCCTTCAGATACTCTCTTTTGGTCAAAGTTGCCCTTAGTTGTTTGGATCCAGATAACATACTTACTGCACCTAAACTTAAATGTGTGTGTATTCAGGTGTGCAGCATCATGTTGGCACGGAAGGGCCTCCTGCCGGACGGTTTTCTACTGACCCGTCTGGCAGAGGATCAGAACCAGCCGAACCGGAGCCGTTCTAGATCTCAGAGAGCTCGCTTCATCACCAAGACCGGATCCTGCAACGTGGCCCACAAGAACATCAGAGAGCAGGTAGCTCCTCAGGTCTTTTGCATTGGACTACCTGGTTCTGTTCAACATGACCCACATCCTTGTCTGTCTTGGTTACTTCCTGTTGTCTTCTTCGTGGGTTTCAGGGTCGCTTCCTGCAGGATGTCTTCACCACCATGGTGGACCTGAAGTGGCAGCACTCCTTCCTCATCTTCACCTCAGCCTTCCTCTGCTCCTGGATGCTCTTCGCCATGATCTGGTGGCTCCTGGCTTTTGCTCACGGAGACCTGGAGCCACGCGACCCCAACGGAGAGCCGGGCCCCATCCCCTGCGTCACCGCCATCCACTCCTTCACCTCAGCCTTCCTCTTCTCCATTGAAGTTCAGGTGAGAGCTGGTCCAGGTCCTGGTCTCGTTGATCAAGTGTTTCTGTGAGCACTGACATCCCCTCCCGTCCTACAGGTGACCATTGGGTTTGGTGGCAGGATGGTGACAGAGGAGTGTCCTCTGGCCATCACCGTACTGATCATCCAGAACATCCTGGGTCTGATCATCAATGCTGTGATGCTGGGCTGCGTCTTCATGAAGACAGCGCAAGCCAACCGCCGAGCGGAGACGCTCATCTTCTCCAGAAACGCCGTCATCGCTCCACGAAACGGTCGTCCCACCTTCATGTTCAGAGTCGGAGATCTGAGGAAGAGTATGATCATCTCAGCCACCGTCCAGCTACAGGTGACATCTCCACATCCACATTATTACCATACGATTTTTTACATTAAAAAATTTAGAGTTAATGTGCAATGTCTCTGTCTGTAGTAATGTGTCTTTGTTCTAAGCCTTTTTTCTCTCTTTCTTGTCAGTGTTTTCTTTTGCTGAGTTTTTCCTTTTCCTCTTTTTTAAATCAACCTGCCAAGGGACTACGGTTGGAAATTAGCCTGCGGCTATAAACCGGCATATTTACATGTAAATGTTTATTAATATGCACTGTCCCTTTTAAAGAAATGAATAAAAATAAAAATAAATCCATGACACGCTGACAAGACAACGTCTGCCCACAGACCAAAGTTCAAGTTCTGGAACTGTCCAACAGTTCAAACAAGCAAAGAGACAAACATGACCACAAAAAGAGACGAGATGCCAAACAACTACACAAATCACACTGTTTGAAAGACACGCAACACGTCCACACTCAGCTACAAAGAGACAAACTGTTTGAAAGACACGCAACACGTCCACACTCAGCTACAAAGAGACAAACTGTTTGAAAGACACGCAACACGTCCACACTCAGCTACAAAGAGACAAACTGTTTGAAAGACACGCAACACAAATGCGATCAAAGACACACAGATACAAAAACCTGCCTCACGACTACACAGACGATGCAAAACAACCAGAAAGACACAAATTTGACTCAAAGAGACACGAGACAACTACAGAGAGTCGGAAACGACTCTGGCTCCACATTAACCGTGTCCCTTGTTTCCAGTGTTTCTGCTAAGCTAAGCTAAGCTGTCTTCATGTTTACTGTGTAGAACTTCACTCAGAAAGATGGTTGAACTGAAGCCGCTGTTCAACGTTGTTTGAATGTTTTCCCTCCAGGTGATCCGGCGGACGGTGACGGCGGAGGGCGAGGTGATCCCAGTGTCCCAGCTAGACATCCAGGTGGAGAACCCTCTGAGGAGTAACGGCATCTTTCTGGTTTCTCCTCTGATCATCAGCCACACCATGGAGCGAGGCAGTCCTCTGTACGAGCTCTCCGCCCAGACGCTGGCTTCCGAGGACCTCGAGATCATCGTCATCCTGGAAGGTCAGCAAAGACCTGAAGACTTGTGTTTTCACTAATACTGATTCATGATTCATTCAAACATTCATACAACTCATTCATTTGTTGTGTTAGTATTCAAACAGCTGCTGCAAACTCTGAGACAGGAAATGTTCAAAACTAGGAGCTAAAAGAGGCCAAAAGCCAGCTGACGTATCTCAGAATACTTTGGCTTTGACCAAACAACACTTAAATTAATTCATTAAAATAAGAAATGCCCTCAACACATACAGAGAGTTCAAAAAGAGACAGAAAACGAGTCTGGCTCCATGTTAGCTGTTTCATATTAGCTGTACTGTGTACTATACTGACAAGCATTCACAGTGTTTCTGTCTCTGAGTGTTTAACCGTCGTTCCAGTTTATTTCAAATCAGTCGACATGTTAATAATGACAATGAGGTCAAACAGGAAATGACCTCGTTAAGGCTGTAAACACCTGCAGCCTCACGCTCACTCTCCTTTCAGGAGTGGTGGAAACCACCGGCATCACCATGCAGGCCCGGACCTCCTACGTACCCGAGGAGATCCTGTGGGGGCGGCGCTTCGTCTCCATCATGACGGAGGAGGACGGACGATACTGCGTCGACTACTCTAAGTTTGGCAACACAGTCGCTGTCAGGATGCCGTCGCTCAGCGCCAAGGAGCTGGACCAGACCAGGGGGGTCCAGGAGGGCAGCTCCGACCCTCAGCTCCAGGGGTGGGGGCTGGTCCGAGCCGGCAGAGGAGGCTTCCGCAGAGGAGGCCGCACCTGTGATAGCTCTACCTCTCAGCCGTGGTACGTCCAGGCAGAGAAGATGGAGAAAGAGGTGGAGAAGAAAGGACAGAAGAAGACGGTGCAGCTGGAGGTCATCGGACGACAGATGGAGGACGACCAGCTGGGAGAGATGAGCGACTGAAGGCCGACAAACACGAACAGGAAGTACAGAACATCTTACTGCAACCACCTCGCCTCACCCTCTTCTTCTTGGAACATCACGAGTCTGAAGATTACAACTGTTAATAAATCTGACACACTTTAAACAAGCAACACAGAACAGGTCAGATACTTGTTAGTACTCCTTTACGTAGTACTCTGTGTACTCTCTGGTGTAGTGCTCTAACTTCAGCAGTGTAGTGATCACAACATTGGCTCCACCATCTGACCTTCAGACCATAAATCCTAAATTATCTGTCCACATTATATTTGTTATTGAGGTAGTCACTCACACTGATGCACACATGTATCATCTTCATGCTAAGCTAAGCTAAGCGGCTGCTAGCTGTAGCCTCACAACATGTTGAGCTCCTTTCTTTCTTCTCCACCTCTTTCTCCATCTTCTCTGCCTGGGCTGTTCATTCGTCTCATTTAGTGTTGTATATAAGTCATATAAAGCCTGGTGCTATGTCCTCATGTCATATATATTTATGATGTTTAAATAAAGTTTTGTATTTGATGTCAAACGGCAGCAGGACGACGTCAGTCCGATGACTCGTTCACTGAATATGGACAGTAAAGGAGATTAGTGAGGTTGTTAGCTAACATTAGCTGTAACTAGCTCGCTAACGATTAAGAGACTTTGTGAGGCTGATAAATGGAAATAAGAGACCAGTCCTGAAGATGAAGTCAGACTTCATGTAAATAAATGAATTCATAAATGGAGTCGGACCACAGACGTCAAACTGTTTATTAAAAACAAACACATCAGAGCTCATCAAGGGCACCAACTTTCAGGATTGTTTTATCTGAATATAAAAAATAAAGAATGTCATTAAAATATAAAACGATAGACTGGAGCAGGATTATAACACAATGATGGAGGACACAACAAATACTCAATAAAATGTCAATTTGAAAGAAAACAATGTTACTACGAGGGAAAACGCCCAAACAAAGGTTCATGTTTTAATTACTGTTAAGCTGCTTTAAAATATGTAAATGAGCAAACAGGAAGTGAAGATCACTTTGTTATTGACCTGAGATCCTGTGAGCGCCACCTGTGAGGCGACTGACTACAACACTCATGTTAGTGAAGTACAGACAGCTGCAGCCATTCAGACGCAACACCACCAAGCGCTCAACAGCGCCCCCACCAGAGCCAGGACGGGTGTCGCCGTGGCGACAGCATTGCTGGAGTTGCACAGGTTGCTGCTGCAGCAGCGATAGGTGAAGCCGGAGACAGCGGGGAACATCTGACTGAGACGAGAGTTATCGCAGTCCGTGTACCGGATACACTGACGGATCGTCTTCCCACCTGGAGACACAGCAACACAGGAAATGACAATTTTTACCACAAACTGCAGTTCCTCTAACGTCCACCTGAGGCTGGCTGCAGAAGTGAGTCAGTCTCCATAAGTCCCCATGTTGGACAGCAGAAATAAACATGTTTACAGCCTGGTACAAAAACAGTTTTGGTCTCTGTAGCTAATTTCCCCGTTCATGACAACTGTACTGAGGGTGAATTTATATACAACTCACCTGTTCACATTATATTAAGGCTTAAAGTTATGCAGGGTTCAGAGCGTGGACGCTTTGATTGACAGGTGGGCGTGGTCATTGTGCATAAAGGAGACTTTCACAGTACTTCATATATTCAACACATCGTGACTTAAATATACAAATCTGACCTCGTTCACTCAGAGATATACACGAGTCCTCATACGTGCACTCCTGTACGTTCTGACAGCGACCCGTGTAATCAGAGCATTTATAACAGCGAAGTCCAGAACCTGAAGTGAAGAAGAAGAAGAAGAAGAGTTAACGTGGTTTATTACCCCAAAATCATTTCAGTATTAAAACTCAGGCCTGCAGCTGAAAACATCAAGCTGAGTTATAAAGCTTGTGACATAGCCACAGCTAGCCTCAGCTAACACTACAGCTTAGTTTACTCATGGATTTTCTTCTTCTGGTTATCTGGAGATGAAACCTGAAGTAACTTTAAGTTAACATCAAGTGTCTGTTAGTCAGTTTGTGATTTCACATTAATAAATCATCCCGATGTGGAGACAAACATGTAGCTACTTCTACCTCCGTCACCATCACAGAACTGCACTAAACCTACCTGTCACCTTTGCACTGTGTACCCTGTACAACACTGGAACATGTACTTCATCTCACATGTGGTAATACTCATAGTATATTATCTATAGTACGTGTATATATATGTATATATCTTGTATAGTCAAGTATTTATATGCATATATATGTATATATATATACCTTGCACATTAGAATTATCCAGTACCATCATCTTGCCACTGCACCTTATCTACCTGTTTATCATCTTTTTCTTTTTTAAGTGTACTAGTCTGTGTTTTTTTATTTTTTTCTACCTCAGTATTTTATTCTATTCTGATTCAAACTCTGGACTGCTACCTAATATCGCTTTGGGCATGAATAAAGTCGTCTGTCTGTCTATTCTGAATTATTTTGGCCTTGCTCCAGCTAACCGGAGCTAACCGGAGCTAACCAGAGCTAACTGATCTTCATCATCTTCGTCTTCATCTTGATCTTCATCATCACCATCATGTTTGAACAGCTGCAGCTCTCTGACAGTCTTTAAACATTTGATAGACTCGTCATCTGTTTCCTGTTTTCATCTGTCATCTTCCTCTTTTATGACAACCACGATGGAAACAAACAAACAGACTATCTGCCTCCATGTGAAGGAGGAGCTGTGAGGAGCTGTGAGGAGCTGTGAGGAGGTGTCAGTCTGCATTGTCATCTACTCACCCAAACCAAACATCCCCAAACAGACTAGCAGGAAGAGTCTGAGGCGCGTCATGTCGTGTCCCTGTGAGCGAGGAGTAAAGCAGACTGGAGAAGGAGTCGGAGAAGGAGTCGGCAGAAGGAGTCGGTGTGGAGCAGAGTGTCCGGCTGGGCTTGCTGATCCACAGTGACCCTGAGAGACAGACCACGGTTGACTGAGAACAGCTCTTTGTCCAGAGGACCACAAAGACTGACTGTGTGGACAAACGTCCTCCTCCTCCAACAACCACTGCCTCACTGACGCTGACTGTAGCACACACACACACACACACACACATTTATATACAGAAAAAAACAGAAATTTGAACAGACAGTGGAAAAAGTACGTCCATCCCAGCAGGAAGTCTGATGAAGTTTTTCTCAGTGTCTTTGGTGCATTTCTCACTTTATCACTACCAACGTTTGGTCGTTTGTCCTTCCAACAAACTGCAAATGCTTTTGGACTCTTGGTTCTGCTGAACCCATTCCATAGAAATAAAACCTCCTCATGTTGCATCTTTCATGCAAAGTTTATACTTGTTTTCATCTTTTTTTTTCCTGAATTGAAGTTTCTCTCAGGTCTGCTTTCACTGATGAGGAGGGCTGAGCCATGAGTTGCACCCAATGATGAAAGCAGGACACAGTGTGGACCATTTCTACAACACTGTGACACACATGGAAGGTCAGCCTCGTGGGAGAGGGGTGAGGGTGTGAAGTGAGGGAAGTGGACCAAACAGGAGAAGGAAGAAGAGGCCAAGCACCCGGCTGTGGATCATGCTGTCAATCACGGCCTCGCAGTGGCTGCAGGTGTGTATCAATGGACTCAGCAATGAGTCTGCACAGCACCGCTGTCATTCATGAAGCTTCAGTGGCACTGAGACTTACAGCTTTCCTGCATCACAGTGTATTGTAGCACACAGTAGTGTTGCAGTAAAGATTTGCCATACTTACTGTGGTTTTACTCTGCACCACACAACCCTGCAGAGGTGGAACCACAACAAGAGGAAGCCATTTGTGCAATGCTGATTGCAAACATAAGGTGAGAGATGCAGAGTGCTGTTCTCCACGATGACAACATCTTTGGGAATGCTCAGTCTGACTGAGTGCTCAGCAGATGAACAGCAACAATCGGACAGTGAGCGCAACAGTGACGGAGGTCCGTCTCCATGTACAGGTAAAACATGGATGTGTTCTATGCATACTAATGTTCAGTGCCATAAACTGACATTACACACTTACACAGTGTAATGCTGGAGTATCTGAACAAGCACGTTGTTTGGGGTAGTGTGTTTTCAGACAGTGGTTTGCAGCACACAACCTCCCTCCCTACTCCTCCTGGGAGAGGGATCCCTCCTCTGTGGCTCTTCCTGAGGTTTCTTCCACATGTTTTCCCTGTTAAAGGTTTTTGTGGGCAAGTTTTTCCTCACTGGAACCGAGGGTCTAAGGACAGAGGGTGTCACTCCCTGTACAGACTGTGAAGCCTCTGAGGATAAATGTGTCTGTGACTTTGGGCTGTACAAATAAAATCTGATTTGATTTGAAGACACCAACACATTCACTGACATGAATACTTCTGAGGAATGAGCAAGCAACACGCTTCTGCAGTTTGTACTAATTGTTTTGAGAACTGCATCAACCTAAACCTGGACGTAGTCTCTGTGACGTCCCTGCAGACTGTCTAAAACCTGGACGTAGTCTCTGTGACGTCCCTGCAGACTGTCTAAAACCTGGACGTAGTCTCTGTGACGTCCCCGCAGACTGTCTAAAACCTGGACGTAGTCTCTGTGACGTCCCTGCAGACTGTCTAAAACCTGGACGTAGTCTCTGAGACGTCCCCGCAGACTGTCTAAAACCTGGACGTAGTCTCCGTGACATCCCCGCAGACTGTCTAAGCATCTATCAGAGCAGTAATTAATGAAGTAAAGGGTGTTAACGTGGATTTGTTTGGACATTCAGCTACATATTTAATCGTCTGTGGCTCCAGAAGGCGTCCTGATGGATGACTCAGGGACAGTGGACAAATAAGCGAGCGTCCATGTCTCCCTGTGTGGTGTTTGTCTGTCACATTGATTCTTCAATGCTGACTGCAGCCAACGTGACGGATCTCAATGAAAATGAATGTTTGCTTCACTCAGCAGCTGGATGCAGATACAGTCAGTCCTCTGTTCAGCAGCTGAGTCTGTCACAGCCTGGGACTGATACATGACAAACATCCATCCAACCAAAGAGTGTGTGTGTGTGTGTGTGTGCTCACAGCCTGTGGTGACACAACAGTCTGTAAAAGCTTCACGCAGTGGGCAGTGTTCAACAATATTAACTTACACCAGAGAAGAAGGAGGAGCAAAGTTTCATCCAATCAGCCGTCAGAGTGTCTTCAGGTGCAGAACACAGAGTTTGTTATGGAGAACCATCTAAAGGTTAGCATTTTGGTGATGGCGTCAGTGCACGCCTCTGGTGTCTCTGTCTGGTGAAAAGTCACATGCCAAACCAACGCCAGAGTCTCCCACATGAGAGACGAGGACAGACTGCTGGAAGAAGTACTACAGTATTACTTTAAGTAGTAATACTACATTCACGTGTCAACATGTTTTAGACAGTCTGCGGGGACATCACAGAGACTACGTCCAGGTTTTAGACAGTCTGTGAGTCACAGAGACTACGTCCAGGTTTTAGACAGTCTGCGGGGACGTCACAGAGACTACGTCCAGGTTTTAGACAGTCTGTGAGTCACAGAGACTACGTCCAGGTTTTAGACAGTCTGCGGGGACGTCACAGAGACTACGTCCAGGTTTTAGACAGTCTGTGAGTCACAGAGACTACGTCCAGGTTTTAGACAGTCTGTGAGTCACAGAGACTACGTCCAGGTTTTAGACAGTTTGCGGGGACGTCACAGAGACTACGTCCAGGTTTTAGACAGTCTGTGAGTCACAGAGACTACGTCCAGGTTTTAGACAGTCTGCGGGATGTCACAGAGACTACGTCCAGGTTTTAGACAGTCTGCGGGGACGTCACAGAGACTACGTCCAGGTTTTAGACAGTCTGTGAGTCACAGAGACTACGTCCAGGTTTTAGACAGTCTGTAAGTCACAGAGACTACGTCCAGGTTTTAGACAGTCTGCGGGATGTCACAGAGACTACGTCCAGGTTTTAGACAGTCTGCGGGGACGTCACAGAGACTACGTCCAGGTTTTAGACAGTCTGTGAGTCACAGAGACTACGTCCAGGTTTTAGACAGTCTGTGAGTCACAGAGACTACGTCCAGGTTTTAGACAGTTTGCGGGGACGTCACAGAGACTACGTCCAGGTTTTAGACAGTCTGTGAGTCACAGAGACTACGTCCAGGTTTTAGACAGTCTGCGGGATGTCACAGAGACTACGTCCAGGTTTTAGACAGTCTGCGGGGACGTCACAGAGACTACGTCCAGGTTTTAGACAGTCTGTGAGTCACAGAGACTACGTCCAGGTTTTAGACAGTCTGTAAGTCACAGAGACTACGTCCAGGTTTTAGACAGTCTGCGGGATGTCACAGAGACTACGTCCAGGTTTTAGACAGTCTGCGGGGACGTCACAGAGACTACGTCCAGGTTTTAGACAGTCTGTGAGTCACAGAGACTACGTCCAAGTTTTAGACAGTCTGTGAGTCACAGAGACTACATCCAGGTTTTAGACAGTCTGCGGGGACGTCACAGAGACTACGTCCAGGTTTTAGACAATCTGCGGGGACATCACAGAGACTACGTCCAGGTTTTAGACAGTCTGTGAGTCACAGATACTACGTCCAGGTTTTAGACAGTCTGCGGGACGTCACAGAGACTACGTCCAGGTTTTAGACAGTCTGCGGGGACGTCTCAGAGACTACGTCCAGGTTTTAGACAGTCTGCGGGGACGTCACAGAGACTACGTCCAGGTTTTAGACAGTCTGTGAGTCACAGAAACTACGTCCAGGTTTTAGACAGTCTGCGGGGACGTCACGGAGACTACGTCCAGGTTTTAGACAGTCTGCGGGACATCAGCTGTTGTCTCAGCTGTCTCTGTCTCTGAGGACAAAGATGGTTTGATGGAGCTCGTCAGCAGACAGAGAAGTCACAGTTTGACCAGCAGCCAGCGTCCATCCACAGACAGACAGCTCTGTAATCAGACATATTCATAGAGCTTTGAGCTGCTGGCTCCTTCCGGTCCTCTCTGTCCTCTCTGTCCTCTTTGTCCTCACATTTCTTCAGACTGCAGTCCAACTCTGCAGGAACTCTTTTCACACTGTGACATGTCAACACAATGACTGCAAGAGACCCAGACCCAGACCTCTGACCCGGTACTGTTCTGCTTCCTGCCTCCTTCACCTCCTCCTGCGTCTCTTTCAAAGAGTCTGACATGATTTATGGTTTGAAAACGATCCAATCAGAACAAAGAAACACGATGACATCACATGATCATAATTATGCATAGAGGTGAACTGAGGCCATCATCAGTCATTCAGCTCACCTCTTATCGCCATGGCAACTGTTAGAATACACGAACGGTCTACCTGATGATTTATATGACGTATATATGACGTATTCTAGATGAGCTGTGCCGTCAGGTCTGACTTTGGACCCGAACCTGAACCCTGTGGGTCCATACGGGTCTGACGTGATGTAAACATGACGTCACATCATCTCTTACCACACACAGACGCACGCAGATGCATTTGGGCTTATCAGGCACGTCAACACGGCAAGCGGTTTCTGACAAGCAGTCAGACCGGGTCAGACCGGGTCAGACGTGTGTGCCGTGTACAGATGTTGAAAGAAACGCAGAAGCATGGAAAACATTTCATAAGCAGGAAGTTGTTTGAAATAATGTAACTGTTGTGAACGTGTTCGGTGAAGGCCAGCTGAAGTGAAACTCACTGAACGAGCACGTGCTGACACAAGCCAGGCTTGGCTGGGCTCCTGACCCTTTAAAAACGTCACCTCCCTCATGTCCAAGCAAACACCTGAATGATTACACTCACCTGTGTTATCAGAACTGCACACACACACAGACACAAACACACAGTTCATTTGGGATCAGGGAGGTGTGTGTGTGTGTGTGTGTGAGGAGGAGAAAGATGATATAAACAATAATAACTGTATGCTGCATCACGTGTCTGACGTTCATATCAAGCTCGTGCCTCTGCAGCAGCGTCACGTCTATGAACTCTGACGTCATCAGACGTGCTTTAAAAGTTTACCGTTATGTTACGTCATGAAACTACGAACTGTGCCGGACAGAAACTTACCGGAACTGGACCTCCGGTCGGTGACAGATCGACGTCACGTTAGGATGAGTGCACGTTACTAAACACCACCCCGTTACATTGCCCTAGTGCATCATGGGAATCACATGTTGACAGTTACCGAAGCGTCCAATCAGAGGTGAGGTGTGATCACACACTCTGTATGAGCTGTTAGCATCAGAAGAGCTAACAAGGAGCTAACATGGAGCTAACAGAGTTAACAAGGAGCTAACAGAGCTAACAAGGAGCTAACAAGGAGCTAACAGAGTTAACAAGGAGCTAACAGAGCTAACAAGGAGCTAACATGGAGCTAACATGAAGTTAACAGAGTTAACAAGGAGCTAACAGAGCTAACAAGGAGCTAACATGGAGCTAACATGAAGTTAACAGAGCTAACAAGGAGCTAACAGAGTTAACAAGGAGCTAACAGAGCTAACAAGGAGCTAACATGGAGCTAACATGAAGTTAACAGAGCTAACAAGGAGCTAACAGAGTTAACAAGGAGCTAACAGAGCTAACAAGGAGCTAACAGAGCTAACAAGGAGCTAATAGAGAGAAAATATATTTAAAAAAAAGTTTCTATCTATCTTATCTATTCAAGATGGCCGACACAGCAGCTTCAGATAAACAGTCTTTTATTTTTAAAGCATTTGAAACAGAAAAACAAATAGAGAGAAATCAAGTCACCACAGATTTAGTCCAGCAGTGAAAAATGTCACAGTCAAGCAAAACATTGAATATGAAGAAGAAAAAGCCGACTCCTCTCAGCTCTGGAGCCAGATTACAATCAGCCAGACGTCGGTATGAACATCAGATACACGTTAATGATGTGGACTGAAGTCAAAGTGTCTTTGTACTGTACGCAAATCATTTAGAAAAACCAGCATCAGTCTGAAGCAGCTCAGGCAGCGTCGTACAAACTTTATGCTTCAAAAATCAGGTCAGTTTATACAGAAATAACGGCATGCATACGATACGGACGAGCACAATATGAAATAAAAACAGTTTATCTGCATCATACAGCAAACACACAGAAATACTTTGACATTTATTCTTTTTTATAATAAGAAGTATGGAACCAGAGCTGGGAGTAGATTAGCTTAGCTTAGCTTATCTCTCTGAAGCTAGCTTGACTCTGTTCAAAATTCAAAACTGCACGGACAAACACCTCCAGCGTTTATGTAATGAAACACTTCTTTCAATTCTCTCTCAATTCTTGAGCTTTGACGAGAGTCAGGCTTTCCAATCTTTATGCTAAGCTAGGCTAATCACCTCGCTGATCCAGGTCAGCACTGATGCTGCATTCATAGTCACATCAGCAGAAAGAAGAATGAAGAAGAATGGGGAGAATTATTGTTAATCCGATGAATTCCAAGATGGTTACCCTGTTTTCTAACCCTAAGATGGAGCTAACAGAGCTAACCATGGAGCCAACAGAACTAAGAGAGCTAACCATGGCGCTAACAGAGCTAACCATGGAGCTAACAGAACTAAGAGACCTAACCATGAAGCTAACAGAGCTAACCATGGAGCTAACAGAGCTAATCATGAAGCTAACAGAGTTAACCATGGAGCTAACAGAGCTAACCATGAAGCTAACAGAACTAAGAGACCTAACCATGAAGCTAACAGAGCTAACCATGGAGCTAACAGAGCTAACCATGAAGCTAACAGAGCTAACCATGAAGCTAACCATGAAGGTAACAGAGCTAACCGTGGAGCTAACAGAGACAGCTTGTTATTTCAGTCCAAATGATATAAATGCAGCATTAGACTGATAACTTTCCACCATGAAGTGAACTTTTCCCAAAATGTCCAACTCTTCCTTTAACTCTAGGACACAAAACAAAGTTCACAATATTATAAAAACTAAAGAAAAAGTGATGGTCTGCCTGCCGAGATATCCTGTACCTCTGCCGTGTTACATTGAATCTTAATAATAATCATAAAATACTTAAATGTGCACTAAAAGCAACGGTTTACTAATGTCATGCAGCTTTTTAAAACTTATTTGAATTATTTGAAGCCTGAGCTTTGGCAAAGACTGAAGTTACCCTGATGATTACACCCAAACATGAAGCTGATGCATCAGAGAAAAAGAACATATTTCAGATTCATCATACGCAGCAGTAAACATCCAAACAAATCTGGCAAAATACAGTATGGCATAGCAGGATAGCACCTTTTTCTTTCGGTTCTTGCATTCCATCATTATGGCACAATCATCAAATTCAAGAGAAAAATACTTTCCTTAAAAACAGGCTCAAAAGCATTTACAGTATATACAGTTTATACAATATACACAGTGTCTACATTTCATATAGAAATATAAAGCCTTTTTACATCCTTGCACATTTCTGTCAGGCACTAAGTGACTGAATATCCCATTGTCAAATCAGCTGAAGCAGAGCGGCTCTACAGCAAGACATTTAGTTTGACACTGATTGTTCTCAACGTATAACTGTCTTTTATTCTGGCAACAAGTGCGTTATTATTAGATATGACGAGAGCAGGCCACTTGGCAGCCCTCAGTTTGACAATCATCAGTGAAAGAAGTCAGTCAGTCAGCGAAGATTTCAGCTCGGTATCCAGCTGAACATGGACGATTATGAGACAGTTGGCCAACAGCAAAACAACTACAACCACACAGCTGCTTAATAGTTTGTAGCTGCAGTTATTGGTGATGGCTTTACAAGTTTTTATACTTCTCTGTCTCTTTGTAGTTGTTTTTTATCTCTTTGTGATTGTTTTGTGTCTGTTTGTAGTTGTTTTCTGCCTCTGTTTTTTGTCTTGTTGTGGTTGCTTTAGGTCTCTTTGTAGTTGCTTTGCATCTCTGTGGTTGTTTTGTGTCTCTTTGTAGTTGTCTTGTGTTTCTTTGTAGTTACTTTGCATCCCTGTACTTGTTTTGTGTCTCTTTGTGGTAGTTATGTGTCTCTTTGTAGTTGTCTTATGTCTCTGTGTAGTTGCTTTGCATCACTTTGGTTGTTTTGTGTCTTTGTGGTTGTATCTCTTTGTAGTTGTCTTATGTCTCTTTGTAGATGCTTTGCAACTGTGATTGTTTTTAGCTGTTTGTAGTTGTTTTGTTCTCTTTGTGGTTATCTTATGTCTCTTTGTAGTTGTTTTGTTGTTTGTGGGCTGGAACTGGACTTGAACTCATAGTACCTTACTACCCCTCTAGAACACTGCGCTCTCAGAATGCTGGGTTCCTTGTTTCCAAAAGTAGACTGGGACTGGGAGCCAGAGCTTTCAGCTATCAAGTTCCTCTTCTGTGGAACAAACTACCTTTCTGGGTTCGGGAGGCAGACATGGTCACCACCTTCAAGAGTAGACTTAAGACTTTCCTTTTTGATAGTGCTCATAGTTAGGGCTGGCTCAGGCCTTCCCTAGGACTAGACTGCCGGGGGACTGCCAGTTTATAGTTAGTTAATGATTTGCTGCTGCTGTGCATCTGTGTCTCTCTATCTCAGGTTCCACTGCTGCTGTAATCATTCTATCATTCATTGTAATTGTACGACATGTTTGTGTTGATTGTTCTGTACATGTGACATCCATTGCACGTCTGTCCGTCCTGGGAGAGGGATCCCTCCTCTGTGGCTCTTCCTGAGGTTTCTTCCACGTTTTCCCTGTTAAAGGTTTTTGTGGGCAAGTTTTTCCTCACTGGAACCGAGGGTCTAAGGACAGAGGGTGTCACTCCCTGTACAGACTGTGAAGCCTCTGAGGATAAATGTGTCTGTGACTTTGGGCTGCACAAATAAAATCTGATTTGATTTGATTTTGGATATTTCAACTATGACTATGTCTGTGATTCTCAGTCATCTCGGTCTTAGTATCTAATGAAGGTTATTGCAGGCAACCAAAAGGTTCATCAGGCCTGAAACAGCCTCATGGACGGGAGGGGGAACTAGTCCAGTTGTCTACAATAACACTCATAATTAAACTGATTCAAATTATCTGCATTACTGTAGTGTTGTAGTATTATTATATTGCAGTGCTACAACACTGGGTTTGCCTGTTAAATGTCAGGGTAAAACTCAGTGTTGACGTCAACGCTATGCAAGACAGACTTCTGATCAGCAGCTGACATCCTGTTCAACACCTCGGCTGAGAGAGAGTAACTGCTGCCGGACTTCTCTTCAAACCAGCTGTCCAATGCTCGCTTCCCATCAAAGTTAGCGATGGGAGGTCCATTAACTGCCACAGTCAGCAGGTCATTCATCTGCTCCAGAGTCAGCCGGGAGCGGTTGTTCCTACACATCTTCTGCAGAGACCCTCGGCCTTTATCGCAGCATGTCGTGGAACTTGGCTGGACCCGCACAACCTGCACAATCCGGTTCAGCAGAGGAAAACGCTGCTTGTACCTGCAGATGTGACTGATGACCTCCTTAAAACCATTCATACTGTAGTAATCTGCTTTCAGGTCTTTCCACTCCATCACCAGGCTGCCCCTGGCCTCTGACCTAGCCTGGGAGCCCTCCTGACCCCCAGAAGGAATGGATTCCAAATGGTTGAATATCATCTGGATTTCCTCTTCCCCATAATCTTGTAGGTCCTCCCGGTTGTGAGGCCAGGTGGACAGGTCCAGGATCTTGCAGGCTTTGGCAAATGAACGGCTCTGCAGGTCCAGCCTTTGTGACAGGATCCCTTGGCTTCTGTTGCAGATCTTTTCTCGGATGGACTGAAACTTGGACTCTGCAACACGCAGGTTCTTCAGAGCAACACCGTTGAAACTTTCACGGAAATTTTCCTCAAACTCCTGTAGATACTCTCCGGGACAGTCCACCAACTGGCCAATCTCCAGAATGGCCTCCTCTATCTTGGCTTCCACCTGTGAGACAAGCAGGTACTCTCCTTGGAAAGTGAAGGCTAATCGTGAGAGAACAGCTATGATGTCCAGCAGGAAGTAGATGAGCTTTACAGACTGATAGTCCATGAGGAACTGGAGTAGGGTGAGGGCGATGGCTGCAGCGTCAGCCCTCTGTGTTTGGCTGCTGATCTCTTTAAGATGGGCAACTACCTCCAGGTAATCTTTGATTAGCGCGTTAAGGACGTTTGGTTCTCCGATGATCCATCGAATGGCTCTAATGTCTCCGAGGAACTCAGTCTCCTCTGACAGTGTCGGAGCGGTGGATCGCAGTTCAGCCATCATGCGAGGGGAGTAACGGTAGAAACTGAGGAGCTGCTTGAGGTTGTTTTCCAGATCCTCGAGGCAGGAGAGCTCTTTTCCACTGATGGCATCTAGCACCTCCAGATGGGGCCGATGGATCATGATAGGAAGACAGAGGATCCATGGAAAAGTCTTTTGTACAGCGATATACAGGTTGGCTCTCATTCCTGAAGAGATGTTGGTGCCATCTACCCCAAGTCCGACCACCATCAAGTCCTGAAACCTGAGGCCGAGGACACCAAAGGCACGATCCATAGCCTGGAGATATCCGTCCACACTGGCCACACTAAGTCTCTGCAAGGACAAGAACTCTGTGTTTGGAGAGCCCTCACTGGTAATAAACTGGACATAGACAGCTACCATGTCTGAGAAAAGGTCATCATTTTGGGCGTCCATTATGACACTTAAGAAGGGAGACAGGCGCATCTTCTCAGCCAGGTCTTCTTTCAAAGCTCGAGCGATGTGGTGAATGAGGATCTGACAGTCCCCTTCATTCATGTACTGGTCCACCACTTTGAGCTCACACCTCTTCAGAAGCTCTGCCAGCGGACGGAGGTCAGAGAAGGGCCGTCCCTCCAAAGCCAAATGGTACGCTGCATTGAACAGCAGCATCATATTCTTGCACATCTCCTCTGTCTTCTCTGGATGCATGCGCAGCTTATACAGCTGCAAACACTTCTTGTGGAGGTTGCTCTGGCTGTGGAGCTTGATGGTGTGGATCTTAAACTGCTTGGAGCCAATGATAAAGGCAGAGGTTCGAGATGACTGGACGGTGTACTGGCGGCAGACGTGGCACCACATCTCATTGAGGGTTGGAGAGTAGCGAAGAAACCAGAACTTTTTCAGCCACTCCTGCTTGAATCTGCGAATTCGTCTGCCACCAGCAGAGGAGAGCTTCGATGGGTCTTCTGGAGAAATCACAAGATCTGCAGCAATCGACTCATCAGCTGAGTCCACGTCCTGGTCGTCTTCATCCAGAACCACCTGAGTGGGAGTCAAAGGCTCCATTCCTGCAACGAAGGACACATCCAGCTTCTGTAACCACTAAAATGTTGCATCTGTTATCTTTAGCAATGCTAGTGGTTCTATGAAGGTCAGTGAGTTTACCAGTATCTCAACAACTATTGGACGGATTGTCATGTGGCTTGTTCATGGTTCATAGGGAATTAATCTGAATGGTTTAAATAACAGGTGTCAAACTGTTATTTGACACCGCAAAAGGGCCGGTGTGGCTGAAGGTTTTTGTTCCAACCAAACAAGAGCACACAGTTTGACCAATCAACTCTCTGAAGACTGAGATCCGTTTATTAAATTAAATTAAATGAGTCAAGTCTGCTGTGCTGCTGCTTGGTTAAAAAGAAAACCTGCAGCCACACCGGCCCTTTTGTGGAACAGTTTGACACCCCTGGTTTAAATGAACCTACAACAATTGAACTTTGGGTCCGAACCTACCTTGAAAATCTTCAATGGGGCCTTGTTCCGGGTGGGGTGGCTGATTGTGTTGGGTCAGAGTCTTTTCAGACATCGATGAACCGACCACGTCCCCCTGTTCTCCTCTTAGTCTGGACAGCTCCTCCTCCAGCTCCAGGATCCTCCTCTTCAGTTTGACACAGTTGGGGCAGAAGGAGGTGGAGGGCACCTCACTGCTCTGGTTCTCCTCGTCTTTCTCTTCCACCTTCAGGTTCTGAACGTTGAAGGTGTTTTCAGAAGAATCACACCCCGACCTGAGCACTGTTGTTTTACAGTCGCCGTGGAGGGAAGACTGGGATCTGGACTTGCTGGAGTCCTCCAGAGAAGCCTCCAGGACGTCTTTGAAGATAAAGTCGATCTTCTTCCTCTTGGCAGGAGGCTGGCCGTCCGGCTCTTCGCTGGATTGTTTACTGGGGCTTGGTTTGCCCTGCAGAGCTGACTGCAGGCACGGAGATTTAAAGTCCTTCTGAATGTTGGGCGGGACCGCTGGCTTACCGGTTTCTGGAATTAAGGAAGCTTTCTTAGTCAAGAAGATCGGGTACTTTTTAGATTTTGCAACTGACAACCACTAAGCATTATGCAAATTATTGTATGACGCTATCTGGTGACTTTTAGTGGCTAGCATTCTTGCTAGTTGCTTTAATTAGAAAGGAATTGGCAACACCATCAAGAAAGTGAAACCAGGAGAGGGTAATAAGTCTCCCAACCCGTGAACGCTTAAAAACAGCTGTTTGTGCGGTGAGTTTCATCAGCCACAATAAATCAGAGACCACCTGTCTGGATCACCTGTGTCCGGCTCACCTGTGTCCAGGTTGCGGCCGATGCTCTCCTGAGAGACGCAGTGGAGTCGTTGGATGTAGTCGTCACTGTACCAGACCCTCAGTTTCTCTCCCACCGTCAGAGTCCGACACACTCTGAAGTAAATGTTTTTATGATGCTGAAATGCCGTCAAGTTCCTGTCACTCTCCTCTGACGAGGTCCGGACAAACCTGCAGGTCGCAAACATCAGAAACATTCAAGACTTATATCATTTAATTGTCAACAGTTTGGGAGGAAACTAAAGGTTAAAGTAGATTCAATTTTGCAGGTTTAATTCAATTAAAGGTGTGAAGTTATTTTAATATATTTTATCATCAACAGAGATTCAGGAAAGCTTGTTGATTGTCGTTCGAGGTGTAATTCTTCAACTTCACACCGAGATGTTTGGATTTTTCTAATGAGATGTTAAAAGAGAGAGACCCATACAGCTATAAATGAATGTTTTGAATGATAACTGATGATTAATCATTTCACAAATAAAATCAGAAAACAGTAGAAACTGAACCCAGACGTCTGTGTTACCTCATCCAGTTGGCTTTGGTCTCATCGCTGCCATCGATCGATCTATACGCGTTGTTAAAATCAACAATCTGCAATGAAAACAGAACAAACAAGTTCACAAACAGGTCTGGACTGGATCCTAACCTATCTTGGACCGGTTGAACTTACTATCCAGGAGAAGAAGCCAGAGGACTCGTCCTTGGAGACCAGGTCTCCCTCGTACGGACCAAACACCGCCCCCTTGGGGATGTTTGGATCCACGCAGCGAACATCCACCTCGTCTCCCTCGGTGAAGATCTCCAGGCCTGACGGGACGGTGAGCGCCGCCCTGTTGGCTGACCCCGTGGCCGCAGGCGTGTCAGGGACAAAGAGCGGGGGCCCGTGGCTAGGACACTCCTTCTGGAAATAGTCCTGGCACTCCTCGCAGACTGGAGGACAAAGATGATCATTACACAGCGTCTATGTCCCGGTTCAGGTTTGTTCTGAAGAACTCTGAAGGACTGCTCAGAAAGTCGACAGAACTGAACTTTGTAGAACTTTTAAAGATCACATGAGAAGAAGAAGAAGAAGAACTTACACCAGAGGTCCAACAGCTCGCTCATGTTTGAACCATGTTGGTACTTCAGAACCTCTGCAGAACAAAACAGAACCAACAGAATCAAAAGGGTTTCATGTTCCGTCACCAATACACAATCAATACACACATATTGATCACTGGTCAATCGCATTCTGATCTCAGACCTGCAGATAGTCTAAGATCTCATCTCTCAGCTCATGAATACGTTTTTATATTTTAATGATGATTTATGATGTCAGACAGTAGGAAGTATTTGCATACTTCACAACAGAGTACAAATACCCAGAGTACAAATACTCAGAGTACAAATACCCAGAGTACAAATACTCAGAGTACAAATACCGTGGTAAAGCATTTTTAAACACAGTTTTGTTTTTGTTTCTGTGACAGTAAATAAAAAATAAAATAACATTTGTTGTTGTAATTATTTATTGATCAGCTGATTATTTCCTCATTGAATTTATCATTTAGTTTATAATCAAACAGAAAATAATCAAATCAGTAAATATGAACAAAAGTTCAGCCCAGTTGTACTTTATTTAAGAATTAATGTGCACATTTGAAATATTTAAAGATCATAGTGTGTATATGACATCATATATTATGTATATATCTCCATTATTAATAATAATAAGGAGCTTCGTGTAAGTTCATATATTCTATATATCCTCATACAATAATGATAACAACAGGACTTTATCATCTATGTGTGTGTGTGTGTGTGTGTAGACATATAGTCTTTATATAATCTGTGCTGGACTGATTCTGGGTCGGTTCTGGACTGTCGGAACACTTTGAGACGCTGACAAACTAAAGTTGTGCAGAACTTTGCGGATGATCCGACAAATGAGCGGACTGAGTCAGAACCAGCAGCTGATCTGAGATCTGCGCCACAGTGTGAGCTGTCTGCAGAGAACTGGCAATCTGCCTGCAGTTTTCGGAAGCCATGTTTGCTGCTGGCCACAGTGGCTACTGACACACACACGCACGCACACACACACACACACACACAGACCCACCTTGTGCGGAGACGCAGCGGGGGGACGCGGACCGTCTCTCTCTCCCCCCCGGGTGAAGCTTCAGTCGCCGGCCCGCCGAGGCGCCGTCTCCCCCGGCCGCTGGCTGCGCGGCCGCCCGCCGATCCGCAAAGTTTGCCGTTAATTTTTGCAGCGACTCAGTCGCCTCTCCGAGCTTTGACCACCATTTTTTAATCACAGGAAATGACATGGAGAACGGAAGAAAGAGGGCGCGCAAAAATTAAAGTTAACACAGAAAATTTAAGCCCGAGTTTAGTCTGACAGGAACAAGAGCCGAGCCGAACCGGGCCAGGACACAATAGTAACATACACATATTATATATACATATATGAATACAGATCATATATAAAAACTATCATCTGTTATAAAGTTTCAGTATTTGACTTCAACCACGTTTTAATATTTTAAAGTTTATTAATTTTTTTAATTAAATAAATATATTTTAAAATATATTTGATGTCAGAGCATGACTTTTATGATTAATCATGAAAATGAATGAATGTGAATGTGATGTGATCCCAGTGACATCATCAATCTGTGAGCTGTGATAATACCACAGATACTCTGAGTATTATTATCATTTAACCGTCTGTCACCATCAGGACAGTCTCAGTGAGGACAGTGTCCTCTGAAGACACACTGGAGGACGCCGTGTGGAGATGATGAAGGACAACAGAGTCTTGGTGCTCAACGGTGACCTCATGATCGAACGATCAAACCTCACTGAGCTGCTGCGATACGATGATGATGGTGATGAAGATGATGAAGATGATGGTGACGATGGTGATGAAGATGATGATGAAGACGGTGATGAAGATGGTGATGATGAAGATGGTGATGAAGATGATGAAGATGGTGATGAAGATGATGATGGTGATGATGAAGATGGTGATGACGATGATGATGGTGATGAAGATGGTGATGACGATGATGATGGTGATGATGGTGATGAAGATGGTGATGAAGATGATGATGATGATGTACGCCTTAAACAGGAGTTACCTGCTCCTCAGTCTCACCTCAGCTGAATCGACGATGAGCGACTGCAGGTCCTCATCTGGGTGGAGACAGGTGAGGCCTCCATGTCCTCCTGAGAAACGCCAACAACTTCTCCTGAAACTGGAGGTGGTGGAGGAGGAGGAAGAGGAAGGGGTGGAGGAAGAGGAGGTGGAGGCGTTTAATATTGGTTTGATGTTGCAGAACTGAACACAGCTGACAAAGAGCAGCTGGTCTGTCTGGACCTGACACATAAAGTCTGGTTCAGAACAAATCCTGGTCCTGGTCCTGTTCTTCTCACTGGACACATGGACTGGTGTGACAGCGTCTTCTTTGGTCTCTTTATTGAGGGGTCGCTTGTTTCGTCTCACTCGTCAGCAGAGACAGGGCTCAGTCCGGTTTACCTGCAAACACACCTGGAGTGAGTGTCAGAGAGGGTTCAAACTGTGAACAGGTTCAGAACCAATCAGAACCAAGCACTGATTCGTTCACTCACAGGTGCAGTCACACAGGCTGTTTACAGGTGAGCAGGTAAAGGACCAGCATGCATCTGGGGCGGCTGGAGAACTGTGACTGTGATATTCAGGGTGGACATATTAATAGAAACAGCTGAGCAGCACAGCTCTGATGAACGCTGGTGAACTCTCCGCAGAGGAAGTGTCTTGAACACCTCACGGAGGTCTGGATGTCTCTCCGGCTGACGGCACACACGCAGGCCGCCTCTCCGCCTCTTCAGCTCGGATGAATGAGCGCCATCGTCCTGCCTCCAGGAGGGAGAACAGTGGGTCATGATCGTCCATCCGCCCGCCGATCAAGACCCGACCCAGAATCAGAACCAAAGAGCGGACAGACCAGAACCAGAACCGAAGCAGACGAGCTGCACAACAACAAACAAACTCCCGCCAACAGTCGTGGAGGATCTCCCAGAACACGCAGTGCGATGACGTAATCACGCTGTTTTACGCCACACATATGAGTTCGGAACAGCGAAGTTAGTAAATATAAGAAATCATTGTAATTATGTTTTACAGATTTAACGTCTACAAACTAAATCAGCCGTAAATGAAACCAAACGTCACATTAGAATCATTTCTACGGACAAGAACGCTTACAAAACACAAAACGTCGGTTCTTCTATAATACATAAAGTATAATGTTTAGTTTTATAAAAATAGAAATAAAATCACCAATACAACGTCATCCTGCAGTTAAACTGTAAAACTAGCAGAGGATGGTTTCGATCCATCGACCTCTGGGTTATGGGCCCAGCACGCTTCCGCTGCGCCACTCTGCTGCACCAACTGCGAAGACAAAACAGTCCATATCATGCATGATCATGGTGACACGTCGACGTTGAGCTCAACCACTGAAACCACAAACTGCAGTTCCTCTTGTCGTCCACTTGAGGCTGGCTGCAGAAGTGGGTCTGTCTCCATAAGTCCCCACAGAGACTACGTCCAGGTTTTAGACAGTCTGCGGGGACGTCACAGAGACTACGTCCAGGTTTTAGACAGTCTGCGGGACGTCACAGAGACTACGTCCAGGTTTTAGACAGTCTGCGGGGACATCACAGAGACTACGTCCAGGTTTTAGACAGTCTGCGGGGACATCACAGAGACTACGTCCAGGTTTTAGACAGTCTGCGGGGACGTCAGAGACTACGTCCAGGTTTTAGACAGTCTGTGGGACGTCACGGAGACTACGTCCAGGTTTTAGACAGTCTGCGGGGACGTCACGGAGACTACGTCCAAGTTTTAGACAGTCTGCGGGGACGTCACAGAGACTACGTCCAGGTTTTAGACAGTCTGCGGGGACATCACAGAGACTACGTCCAGGTTTTAGACAGTCTGCGGGGACGTCAGAGACTACGTCCAGGTTTTAGACAGTCTGTGGGACGTCACGGAGACTACGTCCAGGTTTTAGACAGTCTGCGGGGACGTCACGGAGACTACGTCCAGGTTTTAGACAGTCTGCGGGGACGTCACAGAGACTACGTCCAGGTTTTAGACAGTCGGCGGGGACGTCACAGAGACTACGTCCAGGTTTTAGATAGTCTGCGGGGCGTCACGGAGACTACGTCCAGGTTTTAGACAGTCTGCGGGGACGTCACGGAGACTACGTCCAGGTTTTAGACAGTCTGTGGGACGTCAGAGACTACGTCCAGGTTTTAGACAGTCTGCGGGGACGTCACGGTGACTACGTCCAGGTTTTAGACAGTCTGCGGGGACGTCACAGAGACTACGTCCAGGTTTTAGACAGTCTGCGGGGACGTCACGGTGACTACGTCCAGGTTTTAGACAGTCTGCGGGGACGTCACAGAGACTACGTCCAGGTTTTAGACAGTCTGCGGGGACGTCACGGTGACTACGTCCAGGTTTTAGACAATCTGCGGGACGTCACAGAGACTACGTCCAGGTTTTAGACAGTCTGCAGGGACGTCACGGAGACTACGTCCAGGTTTTAGACAGTCTGCGGGACGTCAGAGACTACGTCCAGGTTTTAGACAGTCTGCGGGGACGTCACGGAGACTACGTCCAGGTTTTAGACAGTCTGCGGGGACGTCACGGAGACTACGTCCAGGTTTTAGACAGTCTGCGGGGACGTCACAGAGACTACGTCCAGGTTTTAGACAGTCTGCGGGGACGTCACAGAGACTACGTCCAGGTTTTAGACAGTCTGCGGGACGTCACGGAGACTACGTCCAGGTTTTAGACAGTCTGCGGGACGTCACGGAGACTACGTCCAGGTTTTAGACAGTCTGCGGGGACGTCACGGTGACTACGTCCAGGTTTTAGACAGTCTGTGGGACGTCACAGAGACTACGTCCAGGTTTTAGACAGTCTGCGGGGACGTCACGGTGACTACGTCCAGGTTTTAGACAGTCTGTGGGACGTCACAGAGACTACGTCCAGGTTTTAGACAGTCTGCAGGGACGTCACGGAGACTACGTCCAGGTTTTAGACAGTCTGCGGGACGTCAGAGACTACGTCCAGGTTTTAGACAGTCTGCGGGGACGTCACGGAGACTACGTCCAGGTTTTAGACAGTCTGCGGGGACGTCACGGAGACTACGTCCAGGTTTTAGACAGCTGGAGTGAAGTACAGTACTCGAGTAAACATACAGCATCCTGATTCAAACTATTCCCACATTAATGGGGAATAGTTTGAATGCTACAAATAAAGAATCAATAAATCAATAATCAGTCATCAGAGGAGAAACGCTGCTTTTCACAATTTATTAACAAAATGATAAAATAAATAAATACAAATTGATCAAATGCTCCTAATATCAACTCCTCCCCATGTTCCCTACAGTATTTCCTAAACACTGCATACAAAGAATTCATCACAGAAGAGGCTCAATACAGAGGTAAGAATCCCACCAGACCAGTCACAATGTCAGGCCAACAGAAGACACATCTGGAACAGAAGTCAAAAAAATAAACACATTCCTTTCCAAAATTATTATGAAAAAATACAAACAATTATACAAATATTCAGATTGTGTAATTACCAATTTACACATTATTCAGCACACCAGGTGAACTTTTTCTTTATTCATATCGCTACAATGCATCTCACCAAATGGAAGATAAAAAAGACTTCTTCTTTTTTATTTCTTGTTTTTTTTCCTTGTTTTTTTTCTGTTTTTTTTTTTTTTTTGCACTCAACACACCCCAAAATGGAATCAGCTGTGGATGAGGTAAGAAGCTTCAGGTGTACAGTTGGGTCCGGACAGGATGGATGGTGAGCGGTAACAACAGGTTGATGTCATGTATCGACAAAATACTAGAAGGCCACAATCATGACTTGATCGCTTTAAAAAAGAAAAATAATAGAAAGACTTGACTGAACGACGTCACCACAGAGGGAGCTGATGAACATCTCGAATGCATAAGAAGACTTCCTCCGACGGCGCGCTCCTCGTCTTCCAGCTTGGTGAACGCACACGATGAGTTTCCAGATGATATGCATCAAAACACGAACGCACGTCTGTTCTGAGTTCTTTGGATAAAAATTCACTTTTAGAGTTTGACTTTTCTCGAGAAATGACACAATTTAGAGACGTTAAGACTCGATCGAGCGCCGCCTGCCCTGCTGGGATCGCGACATTCTGCACGGTGCATCAGCCGAGTTCAAACTAAGACCTAAAAACGAACGAAATCAGGGAGCGTTAACGATCTGACGCTGCACACGCTGAATGCTCAAAGAAAAGAAAGGTGGCTTGAGTTTCACATAAAAACTTAAAAACAAAAAATGCATATTTAAAAAAAGTTTGACAAATCTTGTATAAAAATTTGCATAAGAAGGCATGCGCTCCACCAATCAGTGGACAGATGTTGCTAATCGGGTCCAAGCTGCCCGTCGGGGTGCAGATCAGTTTGTTCAACGCACACAGGCTCCGGATCACATGACCTGATACAGCAAACTCATCCCTCCTCCAAAACACAAGAAGAAGAACCACGACACGGAGGGAACAAAGAACGAGTCAAAGGAAAACAAACAAGCTTGTGGGTTCTGATCCGGGACCGGTCAGGACGAACACGTTTTTTTTTTTTTTGTTGTCGTTTTTTTACACTGATAATAATACTGGTCAAACCAAAAAGTGCATCACAAAACAACTGGCGTGTCACACCGAGCACGACCTCATCATCAACAATCCCTCTTTGGAGCGTCTCGTTGACCACAACGGCGACCGCTGGGCACCAAACGACCTTCGCCAGCGCCTGCAGCCATTTTTTTTCTTAATGTAAAATCACGTAAAAAGGAAAAAAAAAACACATTTAAGGCAACTCCTATAATAAACAACAACCAAACACTATCTGGTCAATCTAAACGGCATAATATGAAATGTAGTTTTCAACTTGCATTGACTACTGGCAGCCTGAGGTGGAGGGACCGGGTTTGTGCTCCGGAGGTTCGGGTGGAGCGCGGTGGGGATGGGACAGACCGGAGAGGAGGGGGCAGGTTTGGGTAGAGGATTATCTGGAGGGTTAGTAAGGTTCTACAAGTCACAGTGCAAGTCAAGAGACAAATATTATCTGCTGTTTGAAGAAAGGCACTCGAGGTACCTACTGTACAGAGGGAAAGGTCCAGTTTGTCTGGAACAAGTTTGGGTTTGTTCAAAAAAGAAAAACTCGTTGAGTGACGCGACTGGATGACTACTTGCTCGATCCATGAGTGAACACATGAAGAAGGAGGTGAAGAAGAACATCCACCCAAGTGAGCCGACACAGAACAAGACACACGATGGGGTGATGCTTCTTCGAGGGACACATTATTTCCTTTCATGGCTAAACTCTACATAAGAGTTACATTTATCAGACAACACTGTGGCCAAACATGTGGAAACGTCACAGAGATGTACTCTGATTACTTTTTCTGGGATCTTCTGAATGAAGGCAGTTTGTACAGCTGATGTCAGAAAATAAGGTGTGTGTCAGATATGTCGATTCAGAGTCCGAATGATATGAATGAAAAGACACCCGCTTAGTTCAGAGCTGTCCAACGACGCATTCACCCCGACAGCCATCAGCACATTCACAGGAAGTCACTCTGCATGAATATATTCATGAATAGCACGTCTTAGTCTACAGCCATACTAGCAGCTCCATCCAAGCTCAGCTAATCACTAACATGCTTACAAGGAAACACCACGTTAGCATGCTAATGTTTGCTAATTATCAGCTGTGGCTGATGAGATCTAATCATTAATTTTGCAGGTGTTAAATGAATCACCGTGGTTCTGAGATTTCAACAGGTGACATTAAAAGCATATAATGAGTTGGAGAACACGGGTGTCGACAACATTTCACGGCATTCCAACACTTGTTGAGACGGCAAGTCATGCCACTAGCATGGCTACAAATCCCTTGTCAATGAATCATCTCCAGATCATCTTCTTCATTAAAACAGCCAGGCTGAAGACCCGGGAAGGGGTGAACACGTTTTTGGACAACAATTTAAGCAAAACGTTCCAACATTGCAAAAAGAAAGAAAGAAAAATAAAAATGTTCCAGCACAACCAGAGGCACCGTTAATGAACAGACCAGAGTTTGTTAATGCCCCGTACCCAACAAGAAGCCAGAAGTCATGATCAGTTCACCAGACAAAGACGGACCCGGACTGACAGCCACCAAGCCAACAAATAACAGCATCACATTTCAGCCCAGACATGCTCCAGAAAGAAAAGAGATGCGCTAGTCTAACTGTGAGGGGACGCAGAGGTTTCCGAGGCAGACGCCCGACTATTCCTTCCCCAAAAATATGAACTAGACTTGAGCCTAAATGTCAGACAGAGGGTTTGTACTTCCTCCTAGAAAAATATTGGCAATGTGGGGATAAGTCACATCACAACAAAGAGATGCATACTCTGTTTAATTCCATATTAACATACAAAAAGCTCTTCAGCACTTTGTAATGCAGCAAGCTTGTGCTTTAATCTCAGGATTTGTGGTATTGTCCTTTGAGATCCGTCTGAAGGAGCAGGTTCATACGACAAATCCCTCCATGTCAAGGAAAGAAAAATTCCTTTAATATTGTTTAATAAGCTCTCCTGTCTCAATCTGGGGACTTCCAATTTCTGAAATGGTCGCATCTATATCTTACAACGCCAATGATTTAATCTTTCAATACAGTAAGTGGACTTGTCCCTGCTGAATTTGGATACAACATCATTTTGGCAGTTCAGGATTCAACAGAAATGTACATAATGCAAAGATCACCACTTCAAAAAGAGGACTCCTTTTGTGTTGATAATGCCAGTCCAGCAGGTTCAGGAACAGAAAGCACTTATTCTGAAGACTAGGAAGACCTGAATATCTTTTCCTATAAAAAAGAAACACAGCCCAGATATAGTTTGTGTGTGTTGACATTGCAATATTGCAATTTCACATTTAGTGCTCACAGTTGACACACTTAACTCACGAATGAAAACTCAATCACTACACTTGACCAACACCACTGAAAACATCTGTTAGGCTACCGCGCCTGTTCGACCTCCTACTCCATACCTGCTGAACACGACGCTCAGCGTCTTTTCTGCCTGAGCTCAGGGATACGGGTGGGAAACACACGGGGGGGCGGGAGGTTACTGGGACTGTTGGGGCGTAGGGGATGTTTGGTCAACCGGGAGAGAGTAAGGTCTTAAGTAACTTGGGTAAGACCAGGAGTGTCCAGGAGAACTGGGGGAGGTAACTGAGGTTCTTGGTAAAGGATGTTTGGTCTCTGGTCGTCCAGGAGGGGCTAGGATCTTTAGTTACTCGGATTAGGGCTGGTCCAGAAGGTCAAACTGGGTTGCTGGAGGACTAAGTAAGGTAAGTTAGGACTGACAGGTGTGACGGTTTTTGTAATGTTTCTGTTTAGATGCACAAACTGGGTTTGAACCTTTTGGGGTTTAAGAGGAAGGATATGTTCGATCGTTGGTGGACTGGGGAGGTAAATTTGGGTTTTAGGGGGAGGCTGTAAGACGATGTTTTCTGTTGAAGGAACATGGCTGAAGTTGAAGGCGGATTTGGAAGTTGGGGATATTGGTTGGGTTGATAGCGGGTTTGAAACATACTGAACCTTTTTGGGTTCAACAGGAAGCATCGATTAGACCATTGATGGACTGTTGATGGAAGTGGGGAAGGTACATTTGGGTTTTAGTCACTAGGGGAAGGATACTGCTATTGGTTTCAGTTGGCAAGATTTCAGACTGCTTTAACTTCTTCATTTGTTTGTCACTTTGGGAGTGGAAAACTGAATTGTTGGTGGATTGGGCCAAGTAAGTCCAGCCCATTTCTGTATGTTAACCATCTTTTCAACTTCTCATGTTCAGACATCAACAGCTTTGTATGAACTGGTTATAATTTGAAGTACAATGAAACCTTTTGGATTAAAACAGGAAAACAGAAACAGGAAACTGGTTTTTGGCTGCCTGAAGATAGTCCTACGGTGTTGGATTGCTTCAAACAAAGAGCTTGTTGGATGTCTGGGACCGCCTCCCACCACACCTTTCCGGCACTGGAAACGAACAATCCATGGTGAGTGCTTATGTCTTCAACAAGTGCTCCCACACAAGTATGAACCAGTTTGTTTGAAGTGCCGGGAACCTTTTGAGTGCCACGCGGATCATTGGTGGACTCGGGAACTGAAGATGGTCAAGTTGTTGATTAATGGCGAAGTCAGGGACATTAGCGTGAGATCAGAGGAGCAGGAGTTCGGGGTTAGTCTACTGGGAAAGGCGAGAGGTATCGGTTAAGGGTTTTTGGGAAGAAGAGGAGATCGGGGTTTGTGGGAATGCAGACGTTAAAGGTTGTTCACATTAAAATCGTTGGGACGAGGGGATGAACAGGTTCTCTTTTCAGTACACAAACTCTATCACAACACTGCTTTTTAGACCAGTAACCCCTGACAGATGTTTGGTTTCATATTCTCGGTTTTCTCTGTACCCATGTGAACCACCTCCCCACCCCATAAGAGAACACAGGGGCCACTATAACAGGCACACACTGGTGTGATGATGAATCAAATTTCCCTTTGAGCATTCCCACCACTGACGTCTATCACTAATTGGCATGATGACACTGGTTTGTAAGCTGTCCTGTAGCCCAGCTCTGTGGGTGGAGCAGCCTACATCTTCCCAGAGTCATGTGACTTGGGCTGTATATCTACCATTGACACAGTCTGACAATACAATGCAAACAAACAACATTTATACAGATTGGCAACTTCAGGGCACCGTATGGTGCAAGCAAAAGTTTGTTTTTTTTAATATATGTTTGAATTCCCGCAACTCAAGAGACATAGCATTACTTTTTATTGTCCAAACTGCTGACGAGAGCTGGCAAAGAATGCTCGGAGGGTTCTGAGGTTTTGCTGTTGTTGTTGTTGCTGCCGTCACTGTCAGTGATCTCCTCCTGTTTCTTCTCCACCGCTGTCTCTGGAGGGTTGACGGCAGCCATCTTGTTCTCAGAGTTGTTGGTGGCGTTGGTGGTGAAGTCTCCCGTGGGGCTGTGATCAGGGCAGGCTGGTTCGGCCGTACCGTTGGTGGTGACGACAGTTGCGACCACCGAGGGAGCGGGAATGTCAACCACCAGAGATGCCTCAGTCTCAGACACAACCTCCGCCTGGGCACCAGTGTCACCCCCTCCCCCCGCCACCACCCCGGCACCAGGCTCCGCCTTAGCCCCCACCCCAACCCCGGGGCTGTTATCTGCTGTTAGGACTGCACTGTCTTCTACGACAGCCTGGTTGTCAGTGCCTCCTCCTGCTGCTCCTGTGGTCTGGTTGTTCCCTGCAGCTCCGTGCTCCTCCAGTTTGTCATTCCCTTCTGCATTACTGCCGGCCGAGGAGATCCCAGCCTTCACCTTCTCTACAGAGTTGGCTTCTGGTGCAGCTTTGGAGCCGACGGCACCTTCAGCACTGTCCTGGACTCTGGCGATGATGTCCTTACCCTCTGTTTCTGCGAGAGCTTGGTTGAAATTGAAGGCTTGGATGAGGCGAATCAGGTGTTTGACTTTTTCCAGGGAAAGCTGCATCTCTTTCTGACGAGCCAGGATGGTGTTTTTGGTCTCCATGCATTTCTGATGGGGGAAGAACGACAACGGGGTTAGACATAAAGAGACTTTAAAAGAATTTAAGAGACATTAAGAGACTTCAAGTAAAGGATCTGAACATTTGTCAGCCAGTGAATGCATTACTGAGCGTCTGAGATTTGTCTGATTCAGTAAATCAGACTTTTGAACCTGAAACCTAGTGGATCCACTCTCGCCGTGTTGCTGAACCCTTGTGTTGGTGTTTCTTACCGTTATGGAGTTGCTGAGTTGCTTGACTCTCTGTTCGAGTTGCTCTCGCTCCAGTTTGAGTTCAGAGCTCCACTTCATCAGCTTCTGTTTCTCTTCTTCTTTAGCTGCAGCAGAGAACAACAAAGTGTTAATCTAACTGTTGAAGCATTCACATTTGTCCAGCGGACAGAAGACGGTCATGTCACGTCACCTTCTTTGTAAGCGATGTAGGAATGAACGATAGCCAGAGTACCCGGCCAGGGAATGGCTTCTTCTTTTTTCAGGATCTGCGGAGAGAAACTCAGAGTTGTCACAGTAGTTTTGAGACTTTTGAGACTCGATTTGAGGAGGACAAGTTTACGCCGCCACCCTGTGGTGAGGCCGAGAAGGGACAAGCAATGAAGTGGATGGTTGTGAGATGTCAATCTTTACAATGAATGGGACAGAAGCACAAAAAAACAATACCGCATCATGTTTATGCTTACAAAGGATTGAACAGTCCTAACTTCAGTCTACAGCTACTGGTCCTGATTGGACCTTCTCTGGACTGCGGTACCCCCTTCCCCCTGACTCAGGATCAGTCACGGCTGCTGCAGTTACCTGATCTTGACATTTTGGACAGATCCACATGCCTTTAGGAATGGTTTTCAGGGGTGGATCCAGGCAGTCCAGGTGATAAACACGAGAACACGTGTCGCACATGAGCAACTGGCCACTGCGTCTGCACACAGTGCAGAAATCCTCATGGATGTCTCCCTGTGAGGAAGAATTGGACCAATCAGTTTCCCCGCCCAACCGAGCCCCACCAGCCACCAGCGGAGAGGTGGGGGGAGGCTCCACCATCGGGTTCGGTTTAGTTACAGTTGGCCTTGTTTGAGTGTCTAATGGACATGGTGTGTTAATTAACCCACAGAGAAGTTAGAGTGTGCTCTGAGTAGTTATTGTTGTTAATGATGCTGTGGGCTACAGGACACTGTTCACTTTGTAAGGCTGAATCAAAAAATCAACTGATGGCTGATGACAATCACATGGAGACAAACTAATGGATGTGTTTGTGGAGGTCTTGGGGTGTGAATGACTGACAGATCTACTGGGCCAATAGGACTGTGTGTGACGGGCTTTTCCGACCCTCTGAACTGTCCGTCTCCCCCATCGTTACTTACATCCCCAGAGCTGGGGCTGGGCAGGGGGAGGGGATGGACGGGGCTGGAGGGGGAGGTCGGGGTGAGGCTGCCCAGCTCCGGGACGCTGCTGTATTTGGGTGGGCGACCTGGGTGAAATGAGACAGACGACAAAGACGGAAAACAAAGAAAAAAAAGAAAGATGGAGAGGGGGGAAGAAACAAAAAACAAACATCTGTATGACATACCTTGGAAAGGGAGTCTTCGTTGGCTAGCATGAGACAAAGAGGGGAGCGGTAAGGGAGGAAGAGGAGGAGGAGGAAGAGGAGGAGTCAGAAGCACAGATAGCAGTGTTAGTGCAGGAGACCGGCTCCGAGCGAGCCGAAGCCGAGCGCTACGACAACCTACTGACGTCTATGAAGCCACAACACACAGGTCTGTGTCACATATTAACAGGTCACATGACCACAGTCTGACCCCGCCCACAGCCCTAATGCACAACATCAGGAAGTGAGGTCAAAAACGACCTGTCGATCAAATCAGAGTTTTATCTAATAATTTGAAATCTTCCATGAAGCTGGAGTCTAAATCGAGCAGCCTACTTTTCCCATAATGCAACTGGACTGGAGTCTTCTGTGAGATGTCATGTTTGTAACACGAGCTGAGATGACTTTGATGACATCACAATGACATCATCAGGTTTGTTTACGAATGAGTCGATCACGTTTGATTCTAACAAACGGAACAGGAAGTTTCTGATTCTGATACGACGCTGACGATCTGAAGAGCAACAGACGGACGGACGGACGAAGAACCTTAAATTTAATGATCAAACAAAAACACTTCCTCTGAGCGGCAGTCAGACGTCTGTTCACGAAATCTGAATCATGGAGCCTCGTTACTCTGATTTTAATGCCGACTGCAAGATTTAAACATCTCTGAACTCTGACGTGGACATCATGTGATGAGGACTGCTTCTATTTGAATGTTTTAAATCCACGATAGAAACAAAGATCCTTAAATTTGTTGATTTCACTGAATCGTTGCCGTTTTGAACTGAGTGAGACATGAACACCGACACGAGCTGCTGTATGTGGACGCTCATCATGTTGAAGGTTTTCATGAACTAAAGGTTGGTGCTGTGATAACGTCCTCCTTTAAAAACTGACGTGGTAAAATGTGACACAGCTTCAGACCTTCCTCCGTCAGGTGGCGTTTATGTGGAGTCTTCAGTTAGTCATTAAACACAGCGTGGAAACTTTTAGTACTCTGAGGAGTGAAGAAATAAAAACATCTACTCAGTCAGTCGTGTTATTCACGTTCACACGAGTCATCCAGAGGAAAGCATCCGGATGTCCTACAGTTCCCATGATGCCTTTCCACAGGTAACAGGTGTGAAGGTTCATCTGGATTTCTACTTCATCATCAGGTGATCCAGAGTTTACAGGAAGTGAACTATGATCAGACCTGACATTTCAGGAAACTCAAACAGCCTCAGCTGAAAAATCATTTTTCTGTTTTCACGTTGAATTGTGCAGCATCCGACAAACAAGCATAAATCCAGATTCAGACATTAAACCAGCAACAAGAAACAGGAAGCAGAAGGAGGAAGGGAGAAGACTTGTAGTTTTGCAGCATGTTATTAGTACCGAGCAACAGATTAGTTTCTACTCCATATCGACTGTAGTTGAAAAGTTCTGAATCTCTTCAAGTCAAATTGATCTGCTGCATGTTACCTGTTTCTATTCTCATGGACCTTTCCTGCCTCCCTTACAGATTCTATTCTG
The DNA here is from genome assembly GCA_023373845.1 of Nibea coibor. Lineage (NCBI taxonomy): Eukaryota > Metazoa > Chordata > Actinopteri > Sciaenidae > Nibea > Nibea coibor. Next base: position 26,958,366 of record CM041721.1, read on the forward strand.
TCTGTCTGTCTGTCTGTCTCTGCTGGTTCTGGTCTTTGACTTGAGGATCAGTGTTTCATACGGACCTCTCTTCCTGGTCCCCTGGTGCAGAGGGCTGTTCAGGTAACTCACTGCACTCTTTTTCCTCTGAAACAAAGAAAACATTCATGAGAATCATTTTCTCTTGTTAAAGACATCACACTGAAGAAATGAAAGTATCGAAAGAATGTCTTCTTTACTGTCTGATTTTACAATGTTGAAGTCATCGATTAATAAAGTTTGTACCTCGGGTTCAAACACGGCGCCGCTGTACACCGGGTTGGCCGTCGTTCTCCTCTTCCTCTCCTGTCGTTTGCTCTGAATTTCTGAAATCAAAACATCAACGTTAGTGTAGAAACCTTCAAGGCAGCAGCTCCAGGATCTTCCAGGATCCTCCAGGATGGTCCAGTCACTCAAACAGTCACTCACCTTCCAAGTGGTCGTGCGTCACGAGGCCCAAAGACACCATGAAGGCCAGTTTCTGGAAGAGAAGAACAGTTTGATCGTCATCAGAACCCACCCATGACCCTGAACCCATCACCTGCCTGCCGCCTGCCAGTACCTCTGGGTTCTCCTCCTTCTTGGGTCTGGGAGGAGGAGACAATGGAGGAGTGGAGGAAGAGGGGAGGCTGACGACGGCCTTCTGCTCAGCTCCACCTCCTGATTTAACAGTCTGCTGAGGAGGAGGAGGAGGAGGAGGAAGAAGAGGAAGACAATGACAGCTGTAAGTGTCACGGCCTGTACCTGTGGACAGGAAGCTCACCTGCATGTAGGCACACATCAGGACTTACCTTGGGCTCAGTGGTCAGGCTGCTGATCTGGATCGGCTGGGTGGGGGTTGGGGTGGGGATAGGGGTGGTGTTAGGTGCCTGGGCAGGGCTGGCGAGGCGGGTGGGGGTAGCAGAGACCGGCGTGGTGATGACGATGCCCGTCAGCGGGGTGGAGCCGGTCTTACTGCAGGGCTGTCCGTTAACGATGCGGACCTGGTGAATGGGAGCCGCCGAGGGCAGCGAGGACGACAGCTTGGTGGCCAACATGACGGGCCTCTGGAGCAGCTGGGGGGCCGCCATCATGGGTGGGGGAGGGGCCGGGGCGATGGGGACGTTGGTGGGTGTGGCCGGTTTTGGCCGGACCTGGTGATAACAGACAACCAATCAGAGAGCAGCAAGATGACACACACTGCTGGGTAACGCCACCGTGGAGCTCTGAATGGTCAAACTGATACTAATACTACAGATACTACTACTACTACTCCAATACACAAACTACTACCATGTCTATCAACAACTACAACTATCATTAGTGCTTATGACGGTGCTACTGAACTTCTGTTTAATGTTCTGTCCGTCATCATGAAGTCGGTGACCTGTTGTTTTAAACATTTATATGCATCATTTCTACCTGAAGCAAATCAAATTTAAAAAAAACTCACTGCAAACATCATGGATACATGTACTACTACATGTACTCCTCCAATACTATGAATAGTTATGTTCTTCTGCTGCAGGTGGAAGAACTACTGCTACTAACAGTGAACGTACTATTGAACCAGCCAGAGCTCCCAGTGGCATGACTCAGCACAGGTAAACAACATGTTTCCACTTAAAGGGTTAAACACACCAACAGCCAGGAACACAAAATACCAAGAAGCTGCAGGAAACAAGCTCTCACCATAAGGTAAACACACACACACACACACACACACACACACCCAGGCAGGAAAACCTTGAAAACAATCTGATCACAGGTCAGTTGGGAAATTAAAAAAGCACAACGAGAGGAGAAGAGATGAGTACAGGCAGCACAGAGCAAACAATGTTTTAGTGCCACGGAGCAAGGCATGAGTGTTTGCTTTGGTGCACTGCTGCCCTCTGCTGGGGAGTGAGCGAGTCACCTCATGTGGGCCACACACACTGGTCTGAGGGGGTTAGGGTTTGGAGGCGGGTCTTACAGGGACGCACCTGTGGCTGATAGGTGGGTCGAGGCGTCAGTCTAGGAGGAGGGACAAACTGAGGAACTTTGATTGGCTGGGCGGTGGTGGTGGCCTGCACCTGAGACAAAACCACAGCAGATGTGTGTGTGCTGCTGTCACACCGACATTCAGACCTTCTCTGCTGTTTTACATGAACATCAGCAGGTGTCTGTCTGTTTGGCTGCTGAAGGCCACCACTCACACCACAGCGTGCTGAGCAGCTGATCACATTAAGCGTCTGAACCCCCTGAAGACTAACACTGGTCAACAGACAGCGGTCATCTACACTCAGTAACTCCTCAGCTCTACAGACGACAACAAACTGTACACTAAGTCAGATCAGAGGAGACGGTGATGATGATGATGATGATGATGATGATGCACGTGAGGTGGGAACCAGAGGATCTTACCACCATGGCGTTCTTGGATACCAGCCGCACAGGCTCCGAGCTCTGATTGGTCAGCTTGCTGGCCACCTGCAGGTTGATGGGGGCGTTCTGCGAGTCGGGTTTGGTGATAGCTGTGGTTACCATAGCGACAGTGGGCGGGCGTTGTGGCAGGACAGAGCCGGGCAGGGCTGGCGTGGCGGCAGCTTTCAGCACCAGAGGTAGAGTCTTCGTGGTGAGCACAGGCGTGACTGTCAGAGTCTGCAGAGGGAAAACTGAACCCGTGAGACAACACACAGCAGGAGCAGCAAAACAAACTTGCTGGCTGAACCCAAAAGGTTTGTTGCCTGAACGTAAAAATGCAGGTACTAATACTTTGTTTGCTTGCAGATAAAACTGCAGTATTTTGACTGACAGACTTTCTGAGTCTGTACAGCTCAGCGGGGCCAGGTAGTTTCCTACCTGCTGCAGTCCTCCAGGTATCTGCTGGCTCTGCAGCAGGTTGGCCGGCTTGATGTCACCGCCTACTGGAGGAGTTTGGACGTGCAGCTGCAGCTTTGCCTCCGGCTCCTGCTTCACCAACAGCTCCTTCCTCAGCTGCTCCACCACCTTTTTCTACAGGAGGGGAGAGGAGAGGAGACAAGGAGAGGAGACAAGGAGAGGAGATAAGGAGAGGAGACAACGAGAGGAGATAAGCACAATGAAGTCAAACAGCAGCAGGATTTCTGCATTCAGACTTGTTAGCCTAACCGCTTGCTAAAGTAGCTGACTGCCAATTAACTGCTGCTAACTGAATCTGCCATTAGCATGCTAACAGAACCGGGCTCAGCAGCCAGACTGGACTGGGTTGGAGCACAGCCTCTGAGACCAACAGGAAATAACGTTGGAGTACAGAGATCACTTACAGACTTTATGAGTTTATGTATGAGTTTATGTGTTCACTGTTAGACTGGACACTGCCGGTTCAGAGGTTCTGTTGCTGTGTTCACTGTTAGACTGGACACTGCCGGTTCAGAGGTTCTGTTGCTGTGTTCACTGTTAGACTGGACTCTGCCGGTTCAGAGGTTCTGTTACTGTGTTCACTGTTAGACTGGACACTGCTGGTTCAGAGGTTCTGTTGCTGTGTTCACTGTTAGACTGGACACTGCCGGTTCAGAGGTTCTGTTGCTGTGTTCACTGTTAGACTGGACACTGCCGGTTCAGAGGTTCTGTTGCTGTGTTCACTGTTAGACTGGACACTGCCGGTTCAGAGGTTCTGTTGCTGTGTTCACTGTTAGACTGGACTCTGCCGGTTCAGAGGTTCTGTTGCTGTGTTCACTGTTAGACTGGACACTGCCGGTTCAGAGGTTCTGTTGCTGTGTTCACTGTTAGACTGGACACTGCCGGTTCAGAGGTTCTGTTGCTGTGTTCACTGTTAGACTGGACACTGCCGGTTCAGAGGTTCTGTTGCTGTGTTCACTGTTAGACTGGACACTGCCGGTTCAGAGGTTCTGTTGGGTCACTGGAAGGTAGACTGGTGTTTGGTGGAGTGACCCTGTGGCAGCAGTCAGATGAAGGTCTGCAGGTCAAACTGCTCTCTGACAGGCGGCGCTCTGCAGCCTTCTTTCTTATGCTTGTGTGTCACTGCATTAAGTTGCTGCTTGAGAGTCAAGTGTTGCTAAGCAACAGATGTGCTTTATCTTTGAGTCCTGGATTGGTACGTCAGCACCGGCTTTGTGTGTGTGTGTGTGTGTGAGACCCTCTACATCACAATGTGGACCCGTTTCTTCTTCTATTCATCTCTCTGCTCTCTTAACGAGCTGCAGCGGCAGCCAATCAGAGCGGAGCAGAGATTGTTACGTCTGTCACAGTTATTGATCACTGAGCTGTTCACCGAGTTTCTCCTGCTGTGGATCTTCTTTATGCTTGGCTTTTCAAAATGGCTGACACAGCAGTTCTGCTTACTATAGATCTGAGAGTGTTCCTGCAGCAGCTCCCTCTGCCTCTTCTCTGGTATCACACAGCAGCAGCTAATATCACTGACTAGTCCAGCAGCAGTCAGCCCAGCTCGGCGTCTGTCTTTCAGCCTTTTATTTCACCAAGCTCTCACCAACCACTAAAAGTCAGTCCCAGATTTACTCTTGTCCGGCGGCTTCTTGCTCGCTCACTCTCTCCTTTTCTCTTCTTAGCTTCCTCCGTCAGCGTCCTCTTCACTCTCTGCTCCATCATGTGCATAGAAGCTGCTGAGCCTGGTTACAGTGCTAACGCTCGCCCAGATCCTGGTCAGGCCTGTAAACCTCCTCTCTTTCCTCTTCCCGGTAGAAAGTTACATAATGTGTGAAAAGATGTATGAATGACAGCGACAACATTCACCTGATCACAGGTCAGTGCAGATCAGCAGGAGTTAGCGCCACCTGCTGACACCTGACTGACTGCACCAACACAGGTTTCAGAACAGACTGTAGATTTACAGTGTATCGAGGCTGTGCAGTGTAAACAGTGAGATTCTCTGACAGCCGATAAACCTTTAACTCAACAGTCTGCAGGTATTTGACCAGTTGAAACTTGCCCACAGAGAAGCTCCTCCAGGGTCTCAGCTACAAACACCAAGTTTGCAGGCAACAGCACGGTCAGAGCGCACGAGGAGAACCATCTAAGATGGAGCTTTTTGTAGTCCAAACAACACACTGTCAACAACAATCACTTTTTATTTCTCTGATTCACCATCTATGTCGCTTGACCACTGCTGTCTCTCTCCTTTTCACATGAAGCTAACAGACACGCTGCCAAAAGACAACACACTTGTTCACACAGTAATCAGGATAAACTGGTTAAACTGGGGTGTGAGTTTGTTTTTGTTTTCAGGGTCTCTGTGTGGACGGGACAGGCAGTTAGGAAATAAAAGATTTGAGGTAAAAAGAGGTCAGGAAGTCTCAGGACTGTCACATGGTCACGTCACCTGATTTTGGTTCAGTCGTGACAGATTCTCACAAATCAAAGTTTGAAAGAGTTTATAGTCTAAAATCTGCTGCAGAGCTTTCACAGTGAGACACCGGCACATGTTCTGTGAGCACAAACTCAAACCAAGATTTCTATTTTCACTGATAATCTGCTTCAATTGTCCTCGGCACATTATAACATCCACCTCAACCTCCAACCGTTATACACCTTAAAACACCACCAGAGCTCCTCTACAAAGACAGTCTGATTCTGCAACCAGTCTCTGTGATTCTGCAGAGTTTTACTGGAAGATGTGAAACAAACTGAAACATGGAGGGAGGAGATAAAAATAGGAAGCTCGTTGCTCAGGGAGGTTAAAAATAAAAACAACAACAAAAGATTAAAAAAAAAAAACAGAAATCCAAAGAATAAAAACGCATTTGTGAAACAAACACTTCAACTGCTTTCATAACCACATATAAGAACACGGAACCTGAACTGGAACCTGAATGGATTACTGAAACAACCACAAAGACACAAAGAGACAATTTAAACAATCCATTAGTGTTTCTTCTTTGACACATCTGGCCTACAGATACATGAAACATCACCATTCAGTCACAGTCCAAAGAGGGTGAGCGACCAATCACAGCACAGCGACATAACAACAAACACACAGACCTTTAAATAATTTAAACTCATTTTACCTTCATTAACTTCCTGCAGACAGAAATCTGCTGAACGCCTCATTATCAGCGTGTGTGTGTGTGTGTGTGTGTATAATAACACACCTGTTTCTCACTGAGTGCTGTGATCTTTGCTTGAAGTTCGTGAAGCTGCTTCTTCAGATCTGCGTTCTAGAAGTGAAAAACAGTTATTACATCTCATTAATCTACGTAGATCTACTGTGTCTGTACATATCTGTACATGTATATATGTGTGTATCAGCTGAGGTAACATCCACGATCCTTTGATGACCTCACCGTGGCGTTCATGAATAACAGAGATTCATTAATGAACATGTCTGTAATTAGAGTAAATGGGCTCACCTGAGGGTCCTGCTTCATCTGGGCAACCAGTTTCTGCAGAAGAAGAGGAAGACAGTCAGAAAACTACAAATCACAGCAGCACTTGCTGGACACAAATAGGAACTACAGGAAGGAAGCTGCACGCGCTCAGTCAGGATGCAAACCAACACTGTAACTTTATTTTGAAAAGCTCTGTATGAATACAGTTTATTATCACTGTGGACAGATTTCTGTCTGAGCTCTTCATCATCACACATTTTATTTTATTGTTTGATGTTTCAAAGAGAAGACTAATAATGAATGAAGTAAATATAATAAATTATAATATAATATAATATAATATAATTAGAATGCTGAAATAACTAAATTAAATCAGGTTGAAATTTGAACATTTACAGAAACTAAAAGTTTTAATGAGTCGATTCTGTTGTCAGCATGACTGATTGATCCAATATATTAAAGCCTGACTCATCAGCTGATCAGGCTTGATGAGACTGAAGGAAGTGACCAAGAACAGTTTCCTGTCCATGCGTCATTTTTAACTTGAGCGTCAGAGCTTCCTGTATGATGTTGTTTCACGAACATCGCGTTCAAAAGTTTTCTGTGGCTTCAGAACATTCAGTCGAAGAACGAAGGAAGATTTTAAGACTTTTTGTTTTTGTCGTCACTCTCCGACAGTCTGTCTGTTTGGCTGGTTCATCTTTGAGTCTTCTGTTGAAGTGTTTTATGAAATAAACTGAATTTGTTCTTCAGACTAAAAACACGGACACGACTGACTCTTCTAACCCGCTGATGGAGCAGTACCTGATGGATCTGGATCTCCACCTTCAGAGCCTCCTGTAACGTTTGTAATTCCATCATGGATCCAGTCAGTCTGCCAGCCGATCGATCAGCCTGAACACACGCACACACACACACACACACGAGGGAGATCTCAAACAGCCGGTTCAACAGAAATCATACAGTAGCCGGTTGTCATGGCAACCCGAGATGCAGCCATATAAGGACTTCCTGTGTGATGCTGACCATGATACTTTCTGTCAAGGTCAAACAAGGTCACAGGAAGTGTCACTGCTGCCGTACAGTCAGTGTGGACCAGAACCACAGCTGCTTGTCTCTGCTGTCACACAGTAAATATGAATAATTATTAATAATAAATATCACTGAGGAACTCGGTTACCTTAACACCGTCTCCAGTAGGAAAACCATCCAACTGAAGCATTAAAGTGCCGCTGAAGACAAACACAGAAAATATTTTATACAAATTAATAAAACTTGAATTAATTATCAGAAAACCAGTTAGAGCTCATTTTAAATTAAGACTTTAAACTTTAATAAAACTCAGAGACGGCCCTCAGACATCTGAGTCACGTTTAGTTTCAGTTTCATACCGACAGAAAAACATTAACACACACACACACACACACACACACACACAACACATTTTATGTACAAGGTGTAATGACAAAGAAAAATGAAGAATCCGTGTATGAATGAACATGCACAAACTTTAAGAAAAAGATAAAGTGAATGTTTTAAATAAAATGATTTGTTTAACAGAAGATCCTGAATAATAAACTGTTTGATCTGTTGCTAAAGTTTGATTTTGAACAGACCAAAGATCAGTTATAATTCTGATCAAAAATACATAAAAACAAAAGATTGTTACTGAAGTTATTAAACTGAATCATTAAGTTAAATCTAAATTATTTTTATGTTTTATTGAAGTTGGATTTCAGGATTTTGTAAAAAAAAAACAAACAGTGAAATTATAAAAGTTGCACTGAATGATTCAAACTTCTGCATCTGAATACTAACAGACTGAGTAAGATCATAATTATAATAAAAGTAATTAAAAGTTTGAAGTGATGTTTATTTTGTGTTTCATGTAACTTTTATTATTAAATTAAATTTGGAAAAAGGAAATTGAACATTTCACATTTTACAGATTTTATTTAAGCATTTAACTTAAATTTAAAGTTTTTAAGTAGCCATGATTATTGTTATGAGTATTTAAATAAGCTCCTTACATTCCTTCATTATTGTCAAAATAAAACTTTAATTGAAACTTAACTTTTTTTTTTTTTTACTTTAGGATTATTACAACAGAAGTTACAGGATGAAACTTCATGTTATCACACGTCACGGCGCGTCAGGACTCACCACCTGGCTGTGGGACTGGACTCCACCCCTCTGTGCTGCCCTGTGAAACGAAACAAACACACACGTTACTGTGAGAACACATTTAGAACCAAAAAGAAACGAAGATTTTCTGACTCAAACTCTGAATATGAGGTTTAAAATGTGTTTCTATGCAAACAGAAGTTGAATGTTTAATTTTACTCAAAGTTTCAACAGTTTTATGATTCGATGGTCGCGATGGATTATGACGGCACAGTTCATTTAAAAAGTCACTGCAGCAACGCCGCGTTCATACGAGAGCTCCGACAGTTATTAACCAGTTCACAAAAAACAACATTCAGAAGAATAATCAAAATAACTGTAATTCAGTTATTCCCACTGCGACTCTCCTGCCTGCGTGAAGTTTGATACTTTCTTTAAGCATTTCTTAGAAAAGTTGTGAACCTCCACCACATCCAGGCAGCAGCCCCACAGACACATGCACTGAAACACTCCCGTATCAATAGAAAACAAACATACATCCAACATTCTGGACCTCAGCCATAGAACGGGCATTGTAAAGATTTGATCGGCAGTCATAGAGAGAGGAAATTAATCCATTAATTAATAAATAAAAACAGGGAGTCGGGCTTATAAACTGTGCCCAGGTTTTTTTCCCCAGGGCCAATCCCAACTTCACCTCTCTGATCCAATGAGCACAGGCAGGAGGGTCCTTCCCCTCCGGCAGTATCAGACGGTGGGCATGCAACGATGCAAAGGCAATACCATTTTTGTGGACTAGGCAGAACTAACTACACTGAAGACAGCTATCAAAGGGTCAGGAACAGAGAAGGACAGGACCAAAACACGTCCCAAACGAACTGACATCTAGGACAGTTCAGTGCAACATTAGAGCAATACAACCTTAAACTGGATCAAGCCACGTCTAACACAGAGATGTGTGTATGCGCTGTGCCTTCTGGTTCTGTTTCTCCAACCTCTCCTTCCCATGCTGCCTTCATTTTGTCCCATGTATGAGGCCAGCTGCATGTATTTCCGATAAAGATTAATACTTTAGAAATCAAATGAATCTACTGTAAGCTGGAAAAAACACCCCAAGTAGATCAGGATAATGATCCTGATCTACAGAAAACAATCAGGGAATAACTTCTGATTTCTCTGATTAATGACGCTTTATCGAGGCCGGCGCTCGCTCTCTGTGTCGGTGCTCTCTGTCTCTCTACCAAAGCTCTCTCTCTTTATTTAGTTATTTTGTCAATTGTGAGTCAGATTTAGAAGCTGGCACTTGAAATAAACAAAGTGAGAACACACACAGGTAGATGATCAGAGTTTAGTCCATGAATCCACCTGGATAGTCTCAGAGACAGTCTCAGAGACACTGCAGGCTGTCTGTGGAGGTTTGGCCGATCTGAGCGTGTGATTGGCGCTCGCAGCGTGACGCCGGGCTCCATTTTCCCAAAAGTTGAATCTGGCTCAGCTTCTCTCGCCCGACTCACTCTGAACGCCGCCGCGTTTGTTTGTAGTAAACAAACTGCAAGTAGATCGACTGGAAACTACGTTACAGCGTGTGTTTATCATATCTGATAAAAACAAGTGTTACATTATCATCTATTGTCTATTACTGATGCATCAGTATTTCCTCCAAAAATATCAGTTAGAAAACATCAAATATACATCAGAGTATTTGAACCATCTTTAAGCCGTCATAAATATCCATCTATCAGTACAAGTACACAGGAAGTCCGCTCTCGACTAAAACTTCAAATACTTTCATTTACTAATAACACTAATTATTTTGAAGTCATTTTAAATCCTGGCCCATCGATCAGTTTTCCACATGCTGATCAGTCATGGCTGGTTTAAAGTCTCATTAGTTAATTAGACTTTTTATTTACAGTGTGGAAATGTTTCTGGCCCTGAGTGATCCCGATCCTGACCCGAGTCCATCTCATACTTCATGTAACCTCAACCTGACACGCCTCAAAGTTCATTCATACAAATTATTGATACGACACTGATGAACGTGGCGCGATCAGCTCGAGAGGAGACAAACTACAGAAACGGAGCGATACTTCGTTAACTTCATAAACAATCGTGAAAATATAATTTAATTACTTTTCCAATTTAAACAACGACGGTGACGATGTCAGCTTTCGTCAGGGAGGCAAAATTTCTGCTGGACGGCCAAAATCTGGCCCACAGGCCACTGTTTGCCCACCACGGTCTCATACTGTGTATCCACAGGTCAAAAGTACCAAAGGAAGTACATTTACTCAAGTATTTGTACCTCATATTTCAAAATAAAGAAACTTGAATTGAGTGTTTCCATTTTGTGAAACTTGGTATCTTTACTGCATTTCTATAAATACAATTCAGTTCAATTCAATTCAATAAACTTTATTTGTCCCCGAGGGGCAATTAACGAATTTGAATCGAATTCGAATTTGAATTCGAATCTGCAGTGCTACTACTGTAACTGGTAGTACTTTGCTTGTTTCACTCTCTCACTAAAGTTAAAGTACATTAAGTTAAACGTATTTGAAGTTAAAGTACTTTTTTCTTAAATGGGTAACGGGTACATGTATTGACTGACATGTTTCTTACTAATATTTCCCTGAGTTAAATGTGTGGTAATACTTCAATACTTCAGCTCAGTGATGAATGATTTATGTCTGACATGTTATAACAACATTTCATGTCTTTAATATTTCTCAATAATTATAACTTCTGTGGTTACAGCTCCTATAATCAGTATCTGTAGTAAAAGTATTGTGAGTAGATCTGTTTAAGACTACATTACACTGTGTTATAAACCAGATACTACATGTTTATTATATCTGATAAATAAGGGGGTTAAGGTGAAGTGCTGCCAACTATCCAGTACTTAAAGTACACAGAATGCAGTGAAAGTATCAGTACTTAAAGTACACAGAATGCAGCGAAAGTATCCAGTACTGAAAGTACACAGAATGCAGTGAAAGTATCAGTACTTAAAGTACACAGAATGCAGTGAAAGTATCCAGTACTTAAAGTACACAGAATGCAGTGAAAGTATCCAGTACTGAAAGTACACAGAATGCAGTGAAAGTATGAGTACTGAAAGTACACAGAATGCAGTGAAAGTATCAGTAGTGAAAGTACACAGAATGCAGTGAAAGTATCAGTAGTGAAAGTACACAGAATGCAGTGAAAGTATCAGTACTTAAAGTACACAGAATGCAGTGAAAGTATCCAGTACTTAAAGTACACAGAATGCAGTGAAAGTATCCAGTACTTAAAGTACACAGAATGCAGTGAAAGTATCCAGTACTTAAAGTACACAGAATGCAGTGAAAGTATCAGTACTTAAAGTACACAGAATGCAGTGAAAGTATCCAGTACTGAAAGTACACAGAATGCAGTGAAAGTATCCAGTACTTAAAGTACACAGAATGCAGTGAAAGTATGAGTACTGAAAGTACACAGAATGCAGTGAAAGTATGAGTACTTAAAGTACACAGAATGCAGTGAAAGTATGAGTACTTAAAGTACACAGAATGCAGTGAAAGCATCAGTACTTAAAGTACACAGAATGCAGTGAAAGCATCAGTACTGAAAGTACACAGAATGCAGTGAAAGTATCCAGTACTGAAAGTACACAGAATGCAGTGAAAGTATGAGTACTGAAAGTACACAGAATGCAGTGAAAGTATCAGTACTGAAAGTACACATAATGCAGTGAAAGCATCAGTACTTAAAGTACACAGAATGCAGTGAAAGCATCAGTACTGAAAGTACACAGAATGCAGTGAAAGTATCAGTACTCAAAGTACACAGAATGCAGTGAAAGTATCAGTACTGAAAGTACACAGAATGCAGTGAAAGTATCAGTACTTAAAGTACACAGAATGCAGTGAAAGTATCAGTACTGAAAGTACACAGAATGCAGTGAAAGTATCAGTACTTAAAGTACACAGAATGCAGTGAAAGTATCAGTACTGAAAGTACACAGAATGCAGTGAAAGTATCAGTACTTAAAGTACACAGAATGCAGTGAAAGTATCCAGTACTGAAAGTACACAGAATGCAGTGAAAGTATGAGTACTGAAAGTACACAGAATGCAGTGAAAGTATGAGTACTGAAAGTACACAGAATGCAGTGAAAGTATCAGTACTTAAAGTACACAGAATGCAGTGAAAGCATCAGTACTGAAAGTACACAGAATGCAGTGAAAGTATCCAGTACTGAAAGTACACAGAATGCAGTGAAAGTATGAGTACTGAAAGTACACAGAATGCAGTGAAAGTATCAGTACTGAAAGTACACAGAATGCAGTGAAAGTATCAGTACTTAAAGTACACAGAATGCAGTGAAAGTATCAGTAGTGAAAGTATTAGCTTCATGTAAAGTACTAGTATAGTAGTACTAGTATAGTAGTACTGGCTGGTTGTCCGAGCAGACAGACTGATGATTTTGAAGTGTGTGAAACTCATTAGTGTGTGATCTGTCTACACACAGATGTATAAATAAAGTTAGTGTGTGTCTGTGTAAAGTTAATGTTTATGTGACGCGCTCAGGTGAAGTACAGGTACCTTACATGTGTACTTGATGAGAGGACTTTGAAGTACTCTGTGTAGTATCTACTGATACTGTGACTAACCCTGTGTCACCCACACGAAGGTCCGAGTCGATCCGGACCTGCTGTCCGTGGACCCGGCCTGTCCGCGCGCTCCGGCCCGGTTAATTGGAGTAATTGGTCCCGGGCTGGGACGTGAAGTTGCCTGGATAAACTTCCATCGGCAGCGCGTGCCGGGCAGGCCGCAGAAACGAAGCTAAAATGGAGGTTTAGAGAAGATGAGAGCTGCCGAGCCCGGGTTCGTCTGGGCGGTCAGATCAATGTTTCAGAACCGTCTTATTCAAACACACGACGGCCGTCCGTGCTCAGACCTCCCCCTCACACATCCATGGCGCTGCCTCGGAACGTCCCCGTAACGGCGGCAAACTACCACGGTCCCGGTGTGTCCCGAGTGTGTGTGTGTGTGTGTGTGTGTCAGGGCTGGTTAAACCGTCCAAAGCGACCCCTCACGCCGCCGACATTGCTCCGTCTGAGGCGGCCAAACGTTACGAGAACAAGTGGATAACGTTAGCCGCTAATGCTAAGCATCCTGCTAGCCGCTCCGGCTAACGCAGCCACGCTGATAACTTCCATCAAACACACCGAAAAACGGCGGCGGCGGCGAGGACGAGACCCGGGGCGGACAACCGGGAGCGTTCACCCGGGGAACGGTCCGCGGAAAGACGCCATCTTTCTAAAATAATCCTGACACCGAGCAGGCGTTGGTGGGTCTAAGTTCTATCGGCCCCTTGTCCTCCAGAACATCAACTCCTAGAATAAGAAACACAGCAGCTAAACACACAAACACACACACAGCGGAGCTCATCCGGACCCACAGCGGCTGCCAGCACACACACCTGCCCGCAAACAGCGGCCGACACTCGGATACAGGCGGAGAGCTGCTCGCAGGTGAAGTTTGACAGGAGAGAAAATTAAAGTTATGAAATTAAAAAGCCCAATGTGCACTTACTCAGCAGCAGTCCTCCTCTGATTAATTAAATATATATGTGTGTAAGGAGCCGATCCGCGGAGCGATGACAGCAGATAAACAGTCCGGCTGCCTCCTGCCCGCTCGCCTTGATCCACTTTCTGTATTTTAAGGAGAGTTTCAGTAAAACAGAGTAAAAACAGAGAAACTGAAGCTACAAAACAAGAAGAACTCTTCTTCAATCTCATTCAGCTCAGCCTCAGCACAGCACAGATCCCTGCGCCCCGGAGCTGGAGGAAGGGGGACAAAAACTACTCCCCCGTCCACCGGATGCTCGCCAATCCGCGACAGAGCGACCGATGCTGGCTCGTGCTGTCGTTAAAGTTCGTTCAATCGGGCCGATCAACGGCGCGAGGTGCCCGGAAAAGGTGTTCGAAAAGCGGACTACTTTTTGTGTCGGTGCGGCGAATTTATTTCACTTTGCCTAAGGAACGGCGGTGCTGCGACTCCCATTGCCTAGGGAAAAAACCCGGATGT
>CM041721.1:26977890-27205390 GCA_023373845.1 Nibea coibor
ACAGACGATGGAGGAGGAACACATAATGTCCTTCACAACATGAAGGACATGGTCTCCTACACTCCTGTGGTTCTGGATCCAAACATTGCTCATCCAGACCTGATCCGGTCTGAAGACCTGACCAGTTTGAGAGTAGGAGGACAGAGACAGCAGCTTCCTGACAATCCAGAGAGGTTTGATCTTTCCTGCTCTGTTCTGGGCTCTGAAGGATTTAACTCAGGGACTCACAGCTGGGATGTGGAGGTTGGAGACAGTGAATGCTGCTCACTGGGTGTGTTAGCAGAGTCTGTCCACAGGAAGGAAGACATAGACTCTGGATTTTGGAGGATACAGTTCTGTCTTAGTCAATACAGAACATGCTCCCCATCAGGTCCAAACACTGATCTCAACATCCAGAAGAAGCTCCAGAGGATCAGAGTGAGTCTGGACATGAACAGAGGAAAACTTACGTTCTCTGATCCTGATACTAACACACACACACACTTTAACTGACAAGATGTTCCCATACTTTAACATTTGTGATGAACTGAAGATTTCACCTGTGAAGGTGACTGAAGAACAACAGAGATGATGGTGCTGATGAAACGTTCAGAGAACAAACTAACAACGTTCAAATGTTGAACTTTTGGAATCATTCTGACACGTTGGATCTTCTGAGCGCTCCAATCAGTTCACTGTTTGACGATATAAAAACACGGAGCAGGTCTTCAAGGCCCGGATCAAAGAGCGCAAAGTGTAAATCACTTCATGAGTCTGAGCACCACGGTTTAACTTCTGATTCATCTGGAGCTGATTTTTGATGTTTGATGACAATTGTGTCGCACCAGGAAAGTCTGTGATGATTGCTACAGTAATTATTCAAAAGACTTTTTTAAACGCAGTAAAACTTTGTTTGTGTGTGAAGATGATGAAGCTCATCTGCAGCCAGCTGTGATGAATCTCTGTTGGCGTGGGAGCTTGGACTGAGCCTCTGATGACGTCCACGGCTGCTCATCCTTCCTCAGACATCAGCTGCTTCAGTCATCAGACCTCGGTCACAGTCGTGCGTCCTGTGGAAAACTGCTAACTAGCTAACGTTAGCCTGATGCACTCTGTTCGCTCATAACTCTATGCATAGCAGCTAGTGCTACGAGCTAGTGTCAGCGTCTACCTTCCAGTGAGCACAGTCGGACCCGGACTGACAGGTGGAGAGTCTGAGTATTTATCCTTGGAAGGATCGTAGATTGGTCCATTGTTCCACTAGTGCTGATTGCTGTGATGACTGTGGTCAGAATTGTTCAGGTCACACAGGTAACACTGTGACTGTCAGGCCTGGACTCAAAAGAGGACTCAGATGCAGAGTTGTTCGGAGAGCGGTTTTATTAGCTCACACAAAAAATCCTCGTCTGAGTGAGGCTATAAAAAAGGCCTGAACTAAGAAAAACAGAAAATCACTCCTAAGGAGGAAAAACACTAAACTTCTCTATATAAGGTTAACGAACTCAAAATCACTCTCAAGGAGGAAAAACAAAAGGCTATGAAACTTTAACTTAAAGCGCTCCAACGAGGCTGAAAATAAAACACTATACTATTCAGAAAGAAACAAAAGCTAGACTACAAAATTACAACTCAAAATCACTCTTACGAGGACGGAAAAAACAAAACACAAGAGCTATCGAACATGAACTGTGGACTGTGACAAGAAGGCTTGGGTGCATGCTACAGGAGACGAAACACTTCGGGACAAGACAAAGGGAGACGCAGACAATATATACACCAGGTAACAGGGAACAGGTGGAAACAATCAGGGCGGGGAAGACAATCAGACCGGTGACACATGAGGAAGGGCAAGTGACCTGAAACGAGAGGAGAGTTAACTTTCAAAATAAAACAGGAAGTGACAAGACAAGACAAAAACCCAACTTGACCTCACCGCGGTGTGACAGTGACTCTGTGTTTGTTGAAGGTCCTCCTGAAACACACCAGATACGTAGGAGATGACGACGCTCCACACACCTGGCTTCATGTGATTCTAACGACCATTGGCCACACCTGAGCTTAGGTGGCCTTACGACGACGTCCCAACAACAATGAGCACTAACGAACCAAGTGGAACAATCCTCAGACCAGTCAGTCAGAACTGAAGAAGCTTGTTGGATGAGAGGTCCATCTGTCCATCATAAAGTGTGTAAATCACAGAGAGTTGAAGCAGTCAGAGGACATCAGAGGGAAAAGCAGCAAATATATTGTGAATAAAATCTGATCCAGTCTGAATAAAGTTCTGTGGTTCTGGTTCTGTTCAGTGATCAGTGAGGCCCAGACACAGATGACTGCAGCAGCCTCACAGTCACTCACAGACCGAATCAAACGTTTGATTGGATGTTCCAGTTTAAAATAAAAATGTTCTGTAAAAGTTCTGAGTGTTCTACAGAGCGCCCACAGAACTGTTGAGTCCATGCAGGCAAACACTGATGACATAATCACAGCTCGCTGTTTGAGGTGGAAGTGACTCACGACCGACTCCAATGAATCAACGCTGCTGAGTTTCATAACGCTCTTTATGTAAGGGTGGAGGCAGGGTGGAGGGTGGAGGCAGGGTGGAGTGGTGGGAGTGAAACTCCTGTACCTGCCCACACCCACTGCAACTCCACCCCATATCACAAACATCCACCTCGCTGCTCCATCTGCTGCTCTACGCTGCATAATGTTGTACTTTCACTCTACAGAAGAACATTGGCTCCAACCACGTTGTTGGTTGGAGCCAGTCTGAGCAGCTGCGGTGTCGAGGTCCCGTCCACACTATCCACACTGACTCAATCATGAGCCAAGCTGAGCTGTCAATCATGACATCAGAGCACCAAATGACGAATGCAGTGACAGATGATGTCGTTAAAGATGAGACTAAGAAACAAACATCACTTCTGCTCGGTCACAGAGCGCCTCTCACCTGTCAGAGATTTTCGCAGTCGTGGCAGAGCCCTGCGCTCCTCGGGTCGGTTCTGTTAGAGGTCCCGAGGTCGAGATTTAAACAGCAGGGCGATCGCTCTTTTGCCGTCGCTGCTCCCAGACTGTGGAACAAACTGTTCGCACCACTGCTGATCCCAGCCTGTTTCTGAGCTGCACTCTCTCTATTTCTTTAAGGCTCTTTTTTCTACTGCACTTTTCATTGTATTGGTTTGTTTAGATTATGTATGTATCTGTTTGTATTGTTGTACAAATAAACTTGATTGATTGATTGAAACGGGTCGACCCGCTCAGTCCTCCATGCAGACTCTTCAGGAACTGTCCCCCAGAAAACAGCCTTGGCGTGTGCAGAGTGAGCCGGGTCAGTGCCTCTGTTCTGATGAGTGTCTGCACGGTTTCATCAGGTCATCATCTGTTAATAAACTGCACATCTAAGAGTCGTCTGTTACTGGGAGAAGTAATCAGATTACAGCAACCTCCAGGCCAATTATTACAACCAGCAGCTGGCCGAGCAGAGAGGCTGAAAACAACCAGGCTGATCTGATTACGAGCACTGAGGCCGGGTCCACGAGGCCGGGCCGGGTCGTAAGGAGAATATTTGATCTTTAACGTGTTAAATAAAATATGAGAGTTCAGTGTCTGCTGAGATGAATATTCCGTGTTCATCATCAATATTCTGCTGAAACCGATCGCAAAGTGAATTTCCATTTTCATGAAATCTCAGTTTATTAACGATGATTATGTTGACGAGTGTTTGCTCTGTGATGTTCACGTCTTTTAACGTCATGCAGCGTGTCAGACAATCATCATGCAGAGACCGTCCACTGTTTCTGTCTGTGCGTTTGTTTGTTTTGTGAGGAAACGTTCTGATTTCCTGTTTCCTGTTTTAGAGATTAGCCTACATTACCCAGCATGCCTTTCAGCAGCTTTCAGAGAAGGCATTACCTCCAAAGTGAAGACACAGATTTTTATTTCCAGCAAAGATAAACATAATGTTTCTCCTCTTACATACACACCTGGTCCTGGTCCTGGTCCTGGTCCTGGTCTTTGCCATGAGGTCACCTGTCATGCCAAATAAATATTAAACGTAAAGGTGATGCAGCAGTTTGAGACAACCTGCTGATGTTTAAGATGTTGAACCTGGACCTGGGCCTGGACTTGGACCTCGGCCTGGACCTGGACCTGGACCTGGACCTGGGCCTGGGCCTGGACCTGGACCTGGGCCTGGGCCTGGACCTGGACCTGAAAAATGTCATATAATCGATTTATGTAAATTTGTGACATTTATTCTGTAAAGAACATGAAAATCTTTAAAATGAATCAACAATTTAAAAACATCTAAATATTTTTTCACACTTCTTCAGCATGATCTCAAAACATGCACATGTTCATGAGTATCTCTGCTGAAGTTGTGAAGGTCCGTCCAAAGCGGTGGTGTTGAAGTGGATCTGGATCGGAGCCACGCTGCTGCTGCTGCTGCTCAACATGTTTTCTCCGGAGGAATGAAGGTTAAAAGCTTTTCAGGCTGAGCCGACGCACAAACGTTCACTTCAGGCCGAGCTGGGAGTTTCTGTCCTCCGCAGTGTTAGATAACACGAGCGCTCGCACAGCGAGCCGACGCTGCAGAGGAGATCAGACCACCACGAGAAACACTTCATACAAATACAGAGAAACATGTTCAAATGACAAACATGTCTGATCCTCACAAGTTTGTCTACATCAACAAAACAGACGGCGACATATTTCATATAATTTATTATTAATATTTAATATTACTTAATATTTTGTTCACGTCAGAACTATTCAGTTCACATTAAAAAGGTTTGAGTGCTGACAGACAGCTCCAATAACCTGAGACAGAAAACTGACAGCTAATGGCTAATTCAGCTAATGGCTAATTCAGCTAACTGCTAATTCAGCTAATGGCTAATTCAGCTAACTGCTAATTCAGCTAACTGCTAATTCAGCTAACTGCTAATTCAGCTAACTGCGAACAGAATATTTGACTACGTGTGAACACACACGAGCAAACTGGACAACAGAAAGTTGTTGGATGTAAGTGTTGCCATGGATTCAGTGACCCCCTTTAGCCTGTTTGTATCTTAAAAGTACCCAGAGTTAAATTAAAGTTCATTTAAGGATTAAAAATTAAACTTCAGCAGCTCTAAATCGTTTTGGACCAATGAGAGGAGTCACGTTGAGGGAGTGGAGCTGGTGTCGTGCTAGAACAGGAGCTGAGCGAACAGGTGATGTAACTGGAGCTCAGTGAGCTCTGTGGACTTAACGGCTGCAAGTTTAGATGTCACAGTCACAGTATAATGTTTTAAAGTTTTCCAGAAGCAGGACGTGATCACGGAGCGGGGATGAATTTTAGTTGAATCAGCTGAACAAAATATTTTAAAATAGTTTTTTAATTGGCTGTCAGAAATAACCGGGCTCGTGGTTCAGGTCCGCCTCGGAGGGTGAACCCAGGGGATGAAGGTGCCACGTGCACGTGATGAAGGGCTGAGCGTGGGCCTCAGCGAGGGCCGTGCGACCTCTGCTCACTGCAGCACTCTCTCTCTCTCTCTCTGGTGTGGGCTGCTTCATCTTTATGTAAAAACTCTGTGGGAGGCAGCACGGTGCACAAATGTGACCAGAGAGAGGAATAAACAGAGAAGAAGAAGAAGAAGAAGAAGAAGAAGAAGAAGAAGAAGAAGAAGAAGAGGATGAGGAGGAGGAGGAGGAGGAGGACATCCTTCGACTGTTTCAGCTCTGGAGAGAAAAATTAGTTCACTTCCTCTTTTTTTAGCAGCTGCACAGACTCAGAAATTCCAGCAGGTGGCAAAGTGCTCACCTCTCCCTCTCAGCCAATCAGAGCGAGGTGGGCAGGGATGTGGGCGGGACTCAGGAAAAAGAGAGGGAGAGCAACAGAGCTGAGATAAAAGTAAAGAGGACAAGAAGAGTGAAGACAGAGCAGAGAGTGTCGAGTCAGAGCGCAGGAACAAACACGAGAAGAAGAAGAAGTGAAGAAACAACAGGTCGACAGTGAGGAGGAGCAGGAGGAGGAGCAGCAGCAGCAGGAGGAGGAGGAGAAGCTCCTTCTACAGACTCTTCTTTGTGTTTGTGAGGAGTTCAAACTTCCTGGATTTGCTGCTGAGCGCGTGCAGTGAGGAGAAAGAGGAGCTCTGTTCAGGAGGCTTCCTCAGGAAGGAAGGAAGGAAGCAAGGAAGCCAAATCCCCCTTCACCTCCTCCACCTCCTCCACCTCCTTCCCTCCTCTGGCTGCAGCACTTTGTTTTGAAAGCTGCTGCTGCTTCCTGGAGATGATCTGAAGCTCCACTTCCTGTCGACGCCGTCAGAATGGCTGACTGCAGCTCAGCCCGCACGCTGACCTCAGACCAGCCGAGCCTGTGAGCACAGAGAGGGGAGCAGGTCATGGATCAGCAGCCTGAGGAGGAGCAGCAGGATGGAGGAGGAGAGGGCACCTTCACCTCCACCTGCGTGGCCTCCTCCACCTCCACCTCCACCTCGTCCTCCTCGGCCTCCCACGGCGAGCCGCCCCCAGCCGCCCCCGCCCCGCGCTGCCACCACTCCAGCAGCAGGACCTTCACGGGCCTGAGGATCTTCTGCAGGAGGTGAGTCCACCACACGCCTCCACCTCCACCTCCACCTCCACCTCTGAGTGGGCGCAGGAAGTGATGCGTTAGGCGGCACGCTGTCTGTAGCTCAAAAATCAGAGAAGAAGAAGACAGAGAGAGTCACTGCAAGAAAACACGATCAAACACTTAAAACTTGATTTTACATCAGAAACAAAACAAGAAGCTCAAAGGAGATAAAAGGCTCAAAACAATCAGTGATTAAAATCAGTTTGATTTGTGACAAATCAACAGAAATCAATCAGAACACAAAGGAGGACAGGCTTAACGAAGCTTTAATCAAACATCATGACATCATGATGATGGTGGTTGTCATGGTGACGATGATGATGGCGCATCTGTGAGCTCTCGTTAAAGCAGTGATGGGTCTCATGATTTATTTTTGACTTTCTGACATCTGAACGGCTCCAACTCAAATATTTAATTTAAATAAATCAATCTGATGTTGATCATCAGAAGATGAAACGACAAATCAGCCAAATAAGTTTTTGTTTTAAAACCCTTTTAATTTTTAATCTGCGACTGACTAAAATGTAATTTAATTATTCATTTTATTTTAGTTATTTATTTAGTTTGTTAAGTTGATTGATTTCTTAAACAAATTGATTAATGATTATTGTTTATTAATAACTGAGTCCTCTGACAGGTTGTCATGTTCAGACAGAGCAGTCTCTGAGTCTCAGGTCACATGACCAAGTCTCATCGTCACAGTACTGCAAATCTTCATCTTTACTGTATCAAGGTGCATCTTGGTGGATCAGCATCTGCAGAGAGCGCTTCAGTTTACGCCATGATTACCTGACGAGACAGTCAGTAACATGATGAGAGAAGAGCCCAGTGCATCATGGGAAGTCTCCCAGCAGCGGTTCAGGACTCACCTGAGCTGCTCAAACTACAAGATCTACTCCAGAACCAGAACTGTGGGCTGGTTCTACAGGAGAGGAGCTGATAGCTGAAGGTTCTGGTCCGACAATGAGACCATCATCCAGCCCAACGAGCTCAGATCACATGGTCTACACTCAATCAACCAATCAGAGACCAGAGCTGACTAAGCTCTCATTGGCTCTTTATGATATATAGGGAGATTTTTAGTTCAGAGCTCTCTTTTCTGACTCGGCTGCTGAATTTTTCAGATTAAAAAGAAACTTTGGGATTTTTCAAAGTTTCACACATTTTTCTGTCTAAGTGACGAAAAGGTTGTTTGAGCGAGTCTGTCGAAGTTTGCCGTTTGTTTTTGTCTCTGACAGACTCAGATTGTTACTCTCTCCTTGAATTCATCATACATAGGTCATTAACGTCAGTGTCATGTCACATGTTCACATGGACACGTGACTGTAGTTTTAAATGGACTTCAAACATGGTGGACATGTCCTGTAAATGTGTGTATAGATGAATGTGTGTGTGTGTCAGTTTCATACAGAAAAAAACAGAATGTTTCCAGGACGTCAGACTTCCTGTTTGATGTGTGAGTAACATCACGGTGTGTGTGTTAGTCACAGTTAGTAACAGAGTACTTTTACTCACACTACTCTCCTCTAACATCCACGATTACTGCGAGTCTCTCAAGCAACCAAACATGAAACACTGCTTGTATTTAAAGTCACCATATTTATAGTGTGGCATGTTTATGGTAAAAATTCGGATAATGTGTGTTCCTGCTCTCATGTTAAGATTTCAGTCATCCATCAGTAACAAACACGTCGTGTTAGCTCGTCACGCAGCGACTAGATAAATCTGTAAGTTTGTCTGTTGACCTCTGACCTCTGGGTTCTCTGGGTACCCATGAGTCTAGAAATGTGTGAACATCATAAACTGTTCATGTGTGATGACGTTTCATGTGTCGTGACCTCGAGGACGTTCAGGGGACGGACGGCTGTCCACACCCGAGTCACAATCAGAGACAAATGATCCACGTCCAACCGACCAAAAACTAAATTCAACACAAAGTTTATTGACTTCATTGCTCAGGTGATGTAGACCTGCAGGTTAAACAGTGCATGGTGTCACATCCTAAATAAGCTCTGCTGTGAATAAAAAGGTAACAAGTGCAGGTTCAGGTTCAGTCAGGTGGTTACTTTAATCTACCAGTGATCTCCCATGGTCCTCTAATTATAGCTGCTATTAATGGATTGGCAGAGCAATTAATTAAAGGCACTCATTTTTAGAGTCTGGTGGGAATATTTGAGTCCAGAGGAGACGATTCAATCTGCAGAGCTCCGGAGGACACCGCTCCTCTTCCTCCTCTCAGGAAACAGTCAAGGGCTTTAAAGGATAACACGGGTACGTACGATGAAGTGCCGTCAGCACCGTGGAGTTCAGGTATCAGCGGTGTTTGTACGGAGACATCGAAGCTGAGGAGACAAAGTTCTCATTAGAGTCGAGTATCATTTAAAAATATAACATCAAGTGGTATTTATAGTCTTTGACACTTGTCACGTGCAGACGTCGACCCTCACGTTTGTTTCTTGGACTTGATTTCAAGTCTCTGTGATGTTAGCAGAGGTGACAGTCTGTTTGGAAACAGTGACGAGGCGTCTGTTAGGAGCTGCGATGACTGATTGGACAGATTATTAATTGTTGTTCTGTCACGATCAGGATGAGGAGTCGACCTCGCGCTTCCCTCTCTAACCTGATTAGAGCCGACAGGCTGGACAGCTGTTTGTCCATCGGGCACAACACCGGCTCTGCTGCCCGGGTCTGCACAACTCCTCCTCTTCTTCCTGGTGGTACAAACACTAACACCTCTTTGGGCGAACCCTAACCCATTGAAGTACAGCTTGACAGAGCTGCTAGCATGCCTGCAGACTCTTTTTATGACCTTTTCATGGGGGGAGGTGACGTGCAGTCAGAGGCCGTGAATCGGACTGGACCGGGCCCCTGCAGGCGGACTCGGCCTTGCTGGATGGAGGACACGCTCCACCAGGTGAGCTCCAGTCTGGTTTAAAGCGTTTCACCTTTATTTATTTATTCAGGGAGTTTCACTGAGAGCAGGATCGCCCTGATCACATTCACACCTGGAATCGGTCCAGTCCAACTGGTCCGGTCTGCTGGACCCACTGAGGATCCAGGGAGGATCCAATCTGCCGTCAGGGGGATTTAACCATAAACCTTTGGGTTACTTTGTCCTGAAGGCGTCCATGCAGACTGACGTCAGACCCAATGTGTTGAAGGAAGCAGTCTGCTGTTGAACATGTTCAGTCACGTCTGTTACAACCAGGCAAACAGTCTGAGCAGCGACTCAGCCCGACCCATTATGATTTAATATTTTAATTGTGATTAATGAGTCTGACCGATCCGATCAACAAAGGCTCAGAAACACTGACGACAAACCAAACTGTTTTCTTTTCGGCTGCTTCCAAAATATAAAAATATGTAAATAAGTTTCATCATTATCTCCAGTCAGAGCAGTTCGTCTGAAACATGTCGCCGATGGTCTGAGAGCCACAAACAGCCGCTGCTAGATAATCGAGCTCCGTCGTCACAAACTGAATATCTTGGTCCAAAGTTTGTTGCTTGAATGAAGACGATCTGTTGTTGTTGAGTCAACAGAAACCAACAGCAAAGATCTTTGAGCCCGTTTTACGCTCCATGTTCTTCGTCTCTTATTTTGACTCACGTCCACGAACTCGATGCTCCGTATCGATCAAACGTCAGCTCTTTAATATTCAATTTATTCATTTCATACGAAAGTCAAAAATAAAAATGAACTTCCTCTCTGAGGATCGTCGGACGGTGCTAAAATCAGCTGGTCTGAGATCTGTTATTGTATTCTATTCATCTGTGTGTGACTGACTTCTTTATTTGATCATTGAGGGCATACTGTAACTGAAGTAATAGATTACTTTAACAGAACATTAGTAGATTTAGTACAGGATGAGTCTCTCTCTCACACACAAACACACACACACACACACACACACACACACACACAGTGTGGATCAGGTGTTGCCAGGTGAAATGGACTCCTGGTCTGATTCAGTATCATTGAGGCTCCTTCAGTCTGACACAGGCCACACCCCCATCAGTGATGTCACAGCAGGGCTGTCACCTTTGACAGGTGATCTGATGACATCACAGACTGTGTGTTGTTGACACATGGAGAAGTAATGTTGTAAATATGAGCTGTGTCATCTCTCTGTGACGGTTTGTTCAGCTCCGCTCGAGTTTCCTTTAACTCTCTTTGTTGGTCCAATGACACGTCGCCCCATGTACGAAGTCAAGTCAAAGTATTTTAACTAAATATTTTTAACAGTGTATTTTATAGTTACATTTTTTTGTTCTTTTTTAATCCATAAAAATAAAATTTTAAATCTTTACTGACTCTTTTTATCAGTATTTTTGACGTCATTAAAAGTGACCAATCAAATAAACAAACATTAACATGACTCAGCAGAAATTAGCTTTTAGCGGCTAACTCAGGTGGACATGAAACAAAGGTGAGTCAGCACGAGCACAAACAATCTGTCATTTTATCAGTCAGTCAGTAAACTTCCTTACCGGATGTCACGATGACGTGTCACACCTGTTCAGTCCGTCATCAACAATCTGCCTCCTGACTGTCGCTGTGTGTTACGACTTAATATGTCCTGGCGGCAGCAAGGTGCGCCCTCTTCCGGCTCCGCCTGCTCATTAATTATTCATGTTCCACCTGTTTTGATTTCAGAAACAAAGATGAACAAGATGAAAAACAGACGATTTAAATAAAGACATGAAGAAGAGCTGCATGAGAAACGAGACAACAAATAAATATTTAAAAGAGAAATAAAACAACAAATTAAATTCAACACTCAAGTCAGGATTTATGGTGTTTGTTTGATAGATGGAGGTGTCGTCTGCGTAACATGACACATGTTTCCTGCAGAGTGCCCGGAGCCGAGAGAACTCCTCATCTCATTTGTCAGTCAACATAAAGTACTTCCTGTTCTTTAAATATGATTCAGTCAAAAGTTTAGAAGAGGAGAACCAATCAGAATGAGTCTCTGTGCTGCTGCAGAGGCAGCAAATACAAAACAGGCCCAAAGAAACCGCTCTGCCCTGAACTCATAGTTATAGACTGGATATATTGTATGCGTGTGTGTGTGTGTGTGTATAAGTAGTATGTATGTGTATGAATAAGTGTTAATCATAATAATGTTTCCTTTATGACTGTGATGAGTTTGGAAACTGTAAAGAAACGTTTAAATAACGCTTAGAACAGAAGTATTAGTCTCATATTTAGAAGTTCAGATGATGGACACGCAACAAAAAGCCAAAGTGTCTGTCTGAAGTGGAGGTGAGACAGGAAGACAGCCTGTCTGTCTGCAGTCAGTCAGACGGGCTGTCGTACTGATACATTTGGTTTGTTGTCATCAGTTATTAAAGACAAACATACATATTTAATTTAATCCATCATCTCTATAAATGTGTGTAACTGCGTCCAGCTGTACTCGAGTATTTACTCTGATTACATTACTTCTGATCAGCAGCCAATCATCATCCAGGTCAGCAGCAGCAGACCCAGCAGCAGCTAATATCACTGACTAGTCCAGCAGCAGTCAGCCCAGCTCGGCGTCTGTCTTTCAGCCTTTTATTTCACCAAGCTCTCACCAACCACTAAAAGTCAGTCCCAGATTTACTCTTGTCCGGCGGCTTCTTGTCTTCTGTGGGTTGCAGGTTCGATTCCCGGCTCCACATTTTGAGTCTGCTGTGGCTCTACTACAAACATTCCCATCAGCCTCAGCTGCACTTTGTGTTTAGCGTGCTAACAGGCTACACTGAGGTTAGCTCCAGTCTGACGGGTTGCTATGGTAACTATGGACGTTGGTTCTCTGAGTCGTCGTCACTGGAACTTGGATCAGAACCTGCAGAACATGAAAATTTAGTTATTCAGATTTGAGTGAAATTAAACTTCAAGTTGAATTTTTATTTTTCTGACATAAATATGAAACAAACTGTGTGTGTGTGTGTGTGTCCATATGAGGAAGTAGGTTACTGCGTGGACACTTTTAGACACTCGCAGAGGAAGAAGAAACATCAGAGCGGCTCAGTTTAACCTGAAACAGCTGCTGGACTCGAACCTGTGACGTACTGATGACTCTGTGTGTGTGTGTGTGTGTGTGTGTGTGTGTGTGTGGACCCAGGGATTACACAGACCCATTTCCTCGACTATCTTTGTCGCTCGTTTGCCCTGTTTCTATAAATAATCAGAACCAGAAGGGATGCTGACTCTCAGGGAGGAGGAGGAGGAGGAGGAGGAGGACTAAGAGAAGAAGAAAGAAGAAGAGGAGTGAGAGGTCAAGAAGAAGGAGGGAGATGACGAGGAGGAGCACAGGAGGACAGGATGAAGAAGAGAGCCAGGAGGAGGAGGAGGTGCTGTAAGAGGAAACAAAGGAGGTGCAGGAGGAGAAGCAGCTGAGGTCAGAGGTCAAAAAACATCCTGCACAAACGCAAAAGCAACGTTATCTCACAGTTTTCCTCCGTTGGTTCGGCTCATTTCTTAAAACAGAAATTACATTCTCAAAACAGCATGGACGCAATCAGATCACCAGTGTCTTAGTGCATCTTTGCTAATGATTAAGTACAGGTAGCCTAAGGTTAGCACAGTTAGCCTACAGCTAGCACAGTTAGCCTACAGTTAGCATACAGTTAGCCTACAGCTAGCACAGTTAGCCTACAGTTAGCCTACAGCTAGCACAGTTAGCCTACAGTTAGCATACAGTTAGCCTACAGTTAGCCTACAGCTAGCACAGTTAGCCTACAGCTAGCACAGTTAGCCTACAGTTAGCCTACAGCTAGCACAGTTAGCCTACAGCTAGCACAGTTAGCCTACAGTTAGCCTACAGTTAGCCTACAGCTAGCACAGTTAGCCTACAGCTAGCACAGTTAGCCAAAACATGTCAGCATCACTTCACTGTATAAGTTATCACAAAAATAAAATCAGTCAAGAACCTAACACCATGAATACCATGTATGAATCTCTGGAACTAGAAATAGAAAATGAAAGAATTTTACTAACGAAGGAGGAGTTTCACACATCTCAGGTGACCAATCAAACATGTTTAGTTACCTGACAGGTGCTGTCCGTGATTGTGAATGCTGCCAAACATGTATGTATAGAGCTTGATCAGGACCAGTACTTCTGAACATGGAGGCACCTGGCCAAGTACATGAACAAGGGCAACTGGCTGCTCCACGAAGAGGAAGAAGAGGAGGAGGACTAAGGGTGCGTGGTGGTAGAATAGGGGGAAGAGCCCGAAGAGCACGAAGACACCACGCTGTGCCGGATGAAATTCAGGCCAGACTTACAGACCATGTTATCAACCATCGCCTCACAATGGCGGAGTCTCCTCCATCATCCAAACCTTTGGCAGGGACAGGTATGTACTCAGTCACTGATGAAATTATATGTTGAATAAGACAGGACACCGTCCATAAAGCAAGAGATGTATTTATTTCCTCATTTACCTATTCATTTAGTGTGTGTGTGTGTGTGTGTTAGGTCTACAGTAATATCTTACCTCATTGCATGTTATGACACGAAAAATCACAAAGAAAATAAACTCGAATTATTGATGATACAGTTTACAGTAGTATTACAGTCACTGTGCAGTGATGTTAGATTTGTGGTAAAGTTACTGTAAGTAAAACAACAATACAGTTACATTGGTAACTCATTCTGTACGTTACGAATAGTAATACAGCGTTGGCTTTGAACTGACGAC
Source organism: Nibea coibor (assembly GCA_023373845.1). Classification (NCBI taxonomy): domain Eukaryota; kingdom Metazoa; phylum Chordata; class Actinopteri; family Sciaenidae; genus Nibea; species Nibea coibor. The sequence continues at coordinate 26,992,171 of CM041721.1, forward strand.
AACCTCGACTAATGCCGTCACACTGAGACAGAGCCGCACTGCAATCATGGAAGACAGTGCTATATTCCAAAATGTCAACTCTATACGCAGCTCCACAATAGGCCGGCTATTGAACAAGCATCCGATGACCATGAAGCAATTTTACAGGGAGACCATTGAGAGGAACTCTGATAAAAAAAACTGCAGCTTATCATTAGAATCCTTATTTTGAAGAATATAACATAAGAAAAGGGTCAAAGAGCCGCAGTTAGTGCCTTTCAAGCAGATCTGTGTAATACTGTGGGTTTACTGTAACATTTCAGTATGTGTATGTGCTGATTTCCCCCTGCCCTTTCTCTCAAAACCCTCTGTAGTACCATCCCTAGGGGTACATGGACCCCAGGTTTGGAACCACTGGGGTAGTGGCCAGTAGTGTATTGATCTTGTGGAGGAGAACGTAGAACATCCCTGTGTAATTTTCTGTTACTCTTCTGTATAACTGATTAGATGATTTGTTTTACTCTGTTGTAGAGAGTGGTGGCATTGGAAGGAAATGAGACCCCTTACATCCTCGTGTTTATGGCTTCAACCTGGCCAAGGGCCGAAGACGTGGCCGCAATATTATTGGCCAGCGGGTGGATGTCCCAGGCCAGCGTGGGGGCAATATAACTGTGTGTGCTTTCTGAGAATGGTGTGGCCACTCACATTCCCATACAATACACAGAAGCTCCTTCATTCCGATTTGAGCCCTGATAGTGAGAGAGGTCTCGTATGGGACAATCTGAATTTCCATCAGGGCCTGGTTCACTACTCATCCAAGGATGGTCATGGTGTTCCTACCACCTTACTCTCCTTTCCTCAGTCCTATTGAGGAGTTTTTCTCCTTTCTCCTCTTGGAGGTGGAGAGTGTTTGAACATCAGGCTCAAAATCAGAGGTCCCTGCTCCATGCAATGGACGCTGCGTGTGATGATATTACAGGAGATCAGTGCAGGGGATGGTTGTGACATGCACGCCGTTTCTTCCCTTGTTGCATCGCGAGGGAAAATATCTGCTGTGATGTGGCCAGGAGAGGGTGAGGATGGTGGGCAGGAGAGGGAGGGTGAGGATGGTGGGCAGGAGAGGGTGAGGATGGTGGGCAGGAGAGGGAGGGTGAGGATGGTGGGCAGGAGAGGGTGAGGATGGTGGGCAGGAGAGGGAGGGTGAGGACAGCGACCAGTGAAGAAATATTAGTTTTGAATCTGCAGCTTTATTTACATCTTATCGTGCATTGAGCTGTATTTCCATCTGACGCATGGAGCTGACTTTATGTGTGTGAATAAATATGGTTACTCTTTCCTTGGCAGTATGAGTGCAGTGTGTGATGTCAAACCTCGGAGGGTAACCTCCTACCTACACTTTCAGTTTCCTACACAATTGTATCCTGTTAGACAAACAAACAGTACAGTAATGACTGTGAATGAAGGACTGGACTCAACACTTTGACCTGCCGTGCTCACACGGTGCCAAAGGGACGAAGACAAAGACATTTAGTTTTGACATGTGAGCTGTGGTGCTGAACTGTGAGGCTGCTCTGCCAGATGAACTTAGAGGTCTGAGAATGTCAAGAGATGAGCCAAAGCAAGCAGACTCATCTGACCAGCAGAGGGCAGCAGAGGAACATTTCAGACAGACAGGCAGGCAGACAGACAGGCAGGCAGACACACACACAGACAGGCAGACAGATAGGCAGGCAGCTGGAAGCAGTGATCACAATTATTGATCAGATTTGTCTCCACAGAATGAATAAATTAATGAGTTAACAAGTTTATTAATAAGTTATTTAGTGAATAGTTCCTCAGAAAGCTGATCTCTGACCCTCTCCTGGTCCAGGATCAGATTACTTCACTGTGAAAGTGGAACAGAATTAAAGTCAAAGTTAGAGAAAATAGAAACAGAAATATACAGATACTAAAAATACAGAAATTTAAAAAATGAAACAATATACTATAAATCTAAAGAAAATTTTAAAATAAGATACAATAGTAAAATAAATACATTATAGTGTATTATACATACATTCCTCCGTGGACCACCAGGGGGCGACACCATGCTGCAGTTTGACTGTTCATGTCTGTCAAAAATGAGAAATGAACTTCATGATTTCTTTTTTGGCCTTTTATGCCTTTAATGACAGAACAGCTGAAGATAGACAGGAAGAAGGGTGCAGAGAGAGGGGGACTGACATGCAGTAAATCGCCGTCCGATGCGGGAGTCGAACCGGGGCCAGCTGCAGCAAGGACTGTAGCCTCCGCATATGGGGCGGCCGCTTAACCCACTACGCCACCGACCGCCCCGAACTTCATGATTTCATGTGAAACTGTCAGACGTGATCAGCTCGGTTCACTTTGGATTTTTGTATTGTTAGCGCTTAGCAGTTAGCAAGGTGGATCAGTGAGCATTGTAGAGAGGACATCAGACTATTCTGTGGTTCGTTGGTTCTGTGGTCGTTGGTTCTGTGGTTCGTAGGTTCTGTGGTTCTTTGGTTCTGTGGTCGTTGGTTCTGTGGTTCGTTGGTTCTGTGGTGGTTGGTTCTGTGGTTCTTTGGTTCTGTGGTTCGTTGGTTCTGTGGTCATTGGTTCTGTGGTTCTTTGGTTCTGTGGTCGTTGGTTCTGTGGTTCGTTGGTGCTGTGGTCGTTGGTTCTGTGGTTCGTTGGTTCATCATCATCAGATCACATCGTTCGTTCGTTGGTTCTGTGGTCGTTGGTTCTGTGGTTCGTTGGTTCTGTGGTCATTGGTTCTGTGGTCGTTGGTTCTGTGGTTCTTTGGTTCTGTGGTTCGTTGGTTCTGTGGTTCTTTGGTTCTGTGGTTCGTTGGTTCATCATCATCAGATCACATCGTTCGTTCGTTGGTTCTGTGGTCGTTGGTTCTGTGGTTCTTTGGTTCTGTGGTCATTGGTTCTGTGGTTCTTTGGTTCTGTGGTTCGTTGGTTCTGTGGTTCATTGGTTCTGTGGTTCTTTGGTTCTGTGGTTCTTTGGTTCTGTAGTTCTTTGGTCCTGTGGTTCGTTGGTTCTGTGGTTCTTTGGTTCTGTGGTTCGTTGGTTCTGTGGTTCGTTGGTTCTGTGGTCGTTGGTTCTGTGGTTTGTTGGTTCTGTGGTCGTTGGTTCTGTGGTTCTTTGGTTCTGTGGTTCGTTGGTTCTGTGGTCGTTGGTGCTGTGGTTCGCTGGTTCTGTGGTTTGTTGGTTCTGTGGTCGTTGGTTCTGTGGTTCTTTCGTTCTGTGGTTCGTTGGTTCTGTGGTTCGTTGGTTCTGTGGTTCTTTGGTTCTGTGGTCATTGGTTCTGTGGTTCGTTGGTTCTGTGGTCGTTGGTTCTGTGGTCCGTTGGTTCTGTGGTTCGTTGGTGCTGTGGTCGTTGGTTCTGTGTTTCGTTGGTTCTGTGGTCGTTGGTTCTGTGGTTCTTTGGTTCTGTGGTTCTTTGGTTCTGTGGTCATTGGTTCTGTGGTTCTTTGGTTCTTTGGTTCTTTGGTTCTGTGGTTCGTTGGTTCTGTGGTCGTTGGTTCTGTGGTCATTGGTTCTGTGGTTCGTTGGTGCTGTGGTCGTTGGTTCTGTGGTCATTGGTTCTGTGATCGTTGGTACGTTGGTTCTGTGGTTCTTTGGTTCTGTGGTTCGTTGGTTCTGTGGTCGTTGGTTCTGTGGTTCGTTGGTTTCTGTGGTTCGTTGGTTCTGTGGTCGTTGGTTCTGTGGTTCTTTGGTTCTGTGGTTCGTTGGTTCTGTGGTTCTTTGGTTCTGTGGTTCTTTGGTTCTGTGGTCATTGGTTTTGTGGTTCTTTGGTTCTGTGGTTCGTTGGTTCTGTGGTCGTTGGTTCTGTGGTTCGTTGGTGCTGTGGTCGTTGGTTCTGTGGTTCGTTGGTTCTGTGGTTCTTTGGTTCTGTGGTCGTTGGTTCTGTGGTTCGTTGGTTCTGTGGTCGTTGGTTCTGTGGTTCTTTGGTTCTGTGGTTTGTTGGTTCTGTGGTCGTTGGTGCTGTGGTTCGCTGGTTCTGTGGTTTGTTGGTTCTGTGGTCGTTGGTTCTGTGGTTCTTTCGTTCTGTGGTTCGTTGGTTCGGTGGTTCGTTGATTCTGTGGTTCTTTGGTTCTGTGGTCATTGGTTCTGTGGTCGTTGGTTCTGTGGTCGTTGGTTCTGTGGTTCGTTGGTGCTGTGGTCGTTGGTTCTGTGGTCATTGGTTCTGTGGTCGTTGGTACGTTGGTTCTGTGGTTCTTTGGTTCTGTGGTTCGTTGGTTCTGTGGTCGTTGGTTCTGTGGTTCTTTCGTTCTGTGGTTCGTTGGTTCTGTGGTTCGTTGGTTCTGTGGTTCTTTGGTTATTGGTTCTGTGGTTCGTTGGTTCTGTGGTTCGTTGGTGCTGTGGTCGTTGGTTCTGTGGTTCGTTGGTTTCTGTGGTTCGTTGGTTCTGTGGTCGTTGGTTCTGTGGTTCGTTGGTTCTGTGGTTCGTTGGTTCTGTGGTCGTTGGTTCTGTGGTTCGTTGGTTTCTGTGGTTCGTTGGTTCTGTGGTCGTTGGTTCTGTGGTTCTTTGGTTCTGTGGTTCATTGGTTCTGTGGTTCTTTGGTTCTGTGGTCATTGGTTCTGTGGTTCTTTGGTTCTGTGGTTCGTTGGTTCTGTGGTCGTTGGTTCTGTGGTTCGTTGGTGCTGTGGTCGTTGGTTCTGTGGTTCGTTGGTTCATCATCATCAGATCACATCGTTCGTTCGTTGGTTCTGTGGTCGTTGGTTCTGTGGTCGTTGGTTCTGTGGTTCTTTGGTTCTGTGGTTCGTTGGTTCTGTGGTTGTTGGTTCTGTGGTTCTTTGGTTCTGTGGTCGTTGGTTCTGTGGTCGTTGGTTCTGTGGTTCATTGGTTCTGTGGTCGTTGGTTCTGTGGTTCGTTGGTTCATCATCATCAGATCACATTGTTCGTTCGTTGGTTCTGTGGTCGTTGGTTCTGTGGTCGTTGGTTCTGTGGTTCTTTGGTTCTGTGGTTCTTTGGTTCTGTGGTTCGTTGGTTCTGTGGTTGTTGGTTCTGTGGTTCTTTGGTTCTGTGGTCGTTGGTTCTGTGGTCGTTGGTTCTGTGGTTCGTTGGTTCTGTGGTCGTTGGTTCTGTGGTTCGTTGGTTCATCATCACCAGATCACATCGTTGGTTCGTTGGTTCTGTGGTTCGTTGGTTCTGTGGTCGTTGGTTCTGTGGTTCGTTGGTTCTGTGGTTCTTTGGTTCTGTGGTTCGTTGGTTCATCATCATCAGATCACATCATCATCTGATAAAACAATTTCACAGTGTTTACTGATGGTGATCATGTGACCTGATTTTGACCTTTGACCTTGACTTCACATCATTGTTGTTGTTGAGCTTGTGGATCATCATGACAACATACATATCGTAAAAGACTGAAGAAAATATCAGTTAATTAATAAGTAATGAATAATTAATGAATCAGCTTCACTGACTGACCTTCAAACAGGATGTGTTGTCTCTCTCAGCTGATGAAAGCTGATTGGTCATTAAGAACGCAGTGAAGAAGAACTGATGGACACGATGACATCACTCCTCGCCAAACAGCAGACCTCAGATTGTACGAGGCGTGTTAGCCGTTTGATACCACTTGAACACGTGTGTAGTATGTATGTGGTTAAACATAAACATCTCTTTTGTCATCTGACGGCCACCGTAGATTCTTCTGCGTGGTGTTGAGTTCAATGCAGTCATAAATTTCAGTACCAGATCTTACTGACAGACTGGACCTTTAAATCTCTTTAAGCCAGGAATGTGTGTTCCCAAGTTCACACACTTCCTGTCTGTGTATTTAAGTATTTATATATTTATATGTGTTTAATGGAAATACTTTGTAAAGTTACTTCACACAGTACTGCAGTACTACAGTAGTAGAGGTCAGTGTGATGGAGGTGGAGCTTCCTTGAAATCACCTGTCAGGTCACTGATGGGAGCTCGTCAGTCACTCGGCTCTGATCCAGGTCAGCTGATCTTTTAAGCCTCTTCCAGGTAATCTGCCTCCTTGTTTAAAAGCACCAACGAGCAACCGCACTCTTCAAACATCAACAACCTTCACAGACATGATACCTGCTAAACATTAGCATGCTGACATTAGCCTCTGTAACAGCTAAAGACAACAAGGTCAACAACACAACACATAGCAGCCAGCTAATATTACATTAATATGAGCTAACATTAGCTAACAGACTGAGCTAACATTGGCTACCAGCAGCTAACAAACTAAGCTAACATGAGCTAACAGCAGCTACAGCTGTCAGCAGTTTGCTTCACTGTCCATCAGAAAACAGAGAGTTGACATCACAGGTCAGTGTAGCATCATCAGATGACATCACAGGTTGGTGTAGCATCATCAGATGACATCACAGTTCGGTGTAGCATCATCAGATGACATCACAGGTCAGTGTAGCATCATCAGGACTTATCATGTTCATTGTGACACTGACAGTGAAGTGAATGAACTTCCTGTTTCCTGTTTTTTGAAGCATCATGTGACAGTGATAATCTGTTGCCGGGCTGGTTGCCATGACTCCCCCATGGTAACACCTGAAGCTGCTAACAGAATTTGATTCCTCGCTAATGAGTCACATGACCAGCATGTTGAAGTTAGCGTGTTGGTCGTGGCAGAGCTTCACACGTGTGTGTGTGTGTGTATGCACACATTAACATGCAGCAGCCTCTCTTCCTGTTGTTTTAATGACCCATTATGCCACAGGCCTTGAAGTGTTAATGAAGAGCGGCCAGCGGCTCCATTCATCTCCCTGTTTACAAAAGAACGAGCAGCTCCTGGATCAGCTGACCGACTGATCCTGGATCAGCTGATCAGCTCCAACGTGAGGCAGAGAGCTCTGGAGCTGAACTCAGATCAGATTTATCTGCAGCCTGAAGTTAAAGAGTTATTTTAAACAGCAGATTAGAGGCTCTGCCCTCCCTCCACCCATCATCCACCCCTCCACCCTTCTCTCTCTCTCAGTCTGTTTTCATCCGTCAGGGCTGACTGATCGTTTCCTCTCAGGTTGTATCAATCTAAACTTCTTCTTCTTCTTCTCTGGACTTCCTGTAGTTTTCTCCTGTAGTTTCTTTCTGTTGTCAGATTCTCAGTTTGATTTATGATTTTAAAGCTCTTCCTGTTAGAACATCAGTTCATTAATATTAATGTGTGTTAAAGAGATGACAGCATCACAAACAGGTTTTATGTTATGTATGGATTGGATGGAGATTTAAATATGTTCATTATTTTGATCATCACAAACATTTACTGATTAATTAACTCATCGTGTTCCGTTAACATTTCTTCTGATGTGTTATGATTCTCTGACATGTCGTCTCATTAACATATTATAATAACATGTTAATGAGCATCTTAGGAATTTAGTACAAACATCTTGAGATAAAGTTTAAAATCTTTTTTTTTATAAATTTTGTTTTTTAAGTGGATTTAAACAAATCATCAGAAATGTTTCTTAAATTGAGATTTCTTTATTTATTTTTGTGTCATTTATTAAAGTAGGTTATTAAACATCATCACAGGTTCGATTATTGATAAATGATCGATCAATTCAAACTTCGTTTGTTAATATGTGAACATTAAAAATAAACTGAATGCAAACAGAAAATTAAAAACACGTTTTAACAATACCAGCTGGAAGTGACTGATCATAATAATTACTGATTACATTGATTATACAGTGAACAGCTGTCAGTGTGTCCTGACCTCACGGAGCTGCTTCTCAAAACTGAACAATAATAAAAACTCACAGAGCTGATTGAAACATTTTAGCATTCATTTATATTTGTATGATTTTAAAACTGTTTTAATAAGTGATGAGTCGTGTGTCAGATGACGAGCTGACATCAAACTAACAATAGATCTTAAATGAGCAGCTCGTCAATGTTTGATCATGATCGTTGTTTCATTTCGCGTCCACAGAGACGGACGCAGATAACGCTGCTGACGATCAGATAACTTTATTATATTATACAGCTCCTATTAAACTGAACTGTTCACATGAAGCAACCACAGACTGTCTAAAACCTGGACATAGTCTCTGAGACGTCCCCGCAGACTGTCTAAAACCTGGACGTAATCTCTGAGACGTCCCCGCAGACTGTCTAAAACCTGGACGTAATCTCTGAGACTGTCTAAAACCTGGACGTAGTCTCTGTGAAGAGGTGGAGCAGAGCAGACTGCCTTGCTAAGCTAACGTTAGCTTGTGTTGCTGACTGTAGTGATTAATTGATGAACAGTTGCAGTGTCTGCCTGTATTATCTGTACCGTTCATGTACCTGAGCGTCAGGTTACCTGTTGCTGAATGTTACAGTCAGCTGACGTCAGCCAGACTCAGACCTGAAGGTAACCTGATGACTGTGATTGGCTGCTGGTCAGACAGGTAACAGGTGAGGCTGCACAGTGAAAGTGAGGAGGTCCAATAAAGAAAGCCGGGGTTTCCCTGATGCCTTCGGTCACTAATCTGTCGCTCTGGTGATAATCAGTCAACGTACTCACCTGTACTCACGTCACGTCCTGAAGCTAAGCTGCTGTCATTAGAGAAGTGATCCCTGAAACACAGCAGAGATCAGTTAACCAGAGAGCTGCACCAACCTCTCATGTTACAATACACTGTCAGCTGCTATTGAAAACCTGGAACACAAGTCAGCAGTGACTAATTGATTGATGATGTGATTATCATTATTAATTAAGCATAATATAAACAGTAACATAAAGCACAGATCTCATATACAGAAGCAATCACTATCAAATATAGAAACATGTTGAACAATAAAAAAGGCTAATGTAATATTCTAGAAGCTAAGCAACAACAAATACACCTGAAATTAGCTTCAGCTCTCCACGTTAGCTCTGTTATCTCCATGTTAGCTCTGTTATCTCCATGGTTAGCTCTGTTATCTCCATGTTAGCTCTGTTATCTCCATGGTTAGCTCTGTTAGCTCCATGTTAGCTCTGTTAGCTCTGTTATCTCCATGTTAGCTCTGTTATCTCCATGTTAGCTCTGTTATCTCCACGTTAGCTCTGTTAGCTCCATGGTTAGCTCTGTTATATTCATGTTAACTCTATTATCTCCATGTTAGGTCTTTTAGCTCCATGGTTAGCTCTGTTATCTCCATGTAAGCTCTGTTAGCTCCATGGTTAGCTCTGTTATCTCCACGTTAGCTCTGTTATCTCCATGGTTAGCTCTGTTATCTCCACGTTAGCTCTTTTAGCTCCATGGTTAGCTCTGTTAGCTCAATTAGCCTCATGGTTAGCTCTCTAAAACACTTCACAATGTCAGCCAAACCATTCAGTTACAATTCTACAGCCAGATGAGCCACGGGAGTCTGGATGAATTAAATGACGTTAGCCACATGTTAGCTAGAAAGCTAATGTTACCCAGTTAAAACCACAACATATTATATGTGGCCTGTTAGCTTTGACTTTAGACTCTTTGTTGACATGATTGGACGTCATTGATAAGCTAACAGCTAACTTGTGTTGGTCTTGTTGGACTGTGGGCACGTTTGAAGGCGTCTCCTCGAGGTGGACCAACAGAGCAGATAAAGGAGGAGCTGTTTGTGTGCTGATGGCGACGCTGTCGTCACAGACTAATTACTGGTGTAATGTGTTTGTTTGAAGGGCGAGGAGCCAGCAGGTAGCCGTGGCCTTAATTATTCTTCCTTCCTGTTGTCGTGCTGCTCGCGCCCTGCAGAGAGGAACTCTTCCTTCCTCTGAGTGCTTAATACTTCATGTTTGTGCCAGGTTAACGCCTCCGTAACATCAGCAACGAGCAGTTTACTGAAGATAATATTCATTTATCATTCATCATCAGATTTCTGTTCATCAGACTCCGTGTCACAAACGCTAACGTCCACCTGAGGCTGGCTCCAGAAGTGATTACAAAAAACAGTTTCGGTCTCTGTGGCTAATTTCAATTCTTCATTTCTACAACTGTACTGAGCTAACAACTAGCCTGAATTCAAACTCCATAAAACTACAACTCCATGAGACACTTTTAAATTTTCTGCTTCATGATTTAAATTCTGTAGTTTGACAATCAGTATCTGCGCGCCAGGCTAACTCCTCTTTGCGTCCAACAGCCGGAGACGCCGTCAGTCTGTGTTGTCTCTCTGTCCATCATGGACACTTTTTTCCGCCGTCACTTTAAGAGGAAGGAAGTTGCTCTGGATGAAGGCGCCAAATCATGCCGCCAGCGCCGGCCCAGCGTGGCCATCCCCACCAGCAAAGCCCGCCGGAGGTCCAGTGTTGGGCTGCCGTCCTCCACCCTGACCCAGCGACGGCGCTCCAGCGTGCAGCTGCAGGCAGCCCCGCCCTGCGCTGGAGGGGGGCGTTTGGCGAAGACGTCCCGACAGAACAGGTGGGCGGGACATGCCCGCAGGCGCTCCAGCACCACCACGCCCAGCGCCAGCCCGAGGTTTGCCGTGTCTAGGAAGAAGGTGGGGAAGCTGCGCACCATCGACACCCACCTGCTGGGCCCGTCCATGCTGCTCGCCAGCCTCATCCAGATGACGGAGGAGGACGAGGAGGACGGCGCGGGGGCAGGGCTACCAGCCGGAGAGCAGCAGGTGGAGATGAGGGGCGGGGCCAGCAACAGGAGGATGTTTTCCCGATCCAGCAGCCTCCACTCCGACGGCAGCGAGTACTCCACTGCTAACGACAGCCAATCAGAAGACAGTCAGCTGTCAGAGGCGGAGCAGCAGGTGGAGGAGGAAGACCACGCCTCCTGGTCAGTTGATCAGAGCTTCTGCACCTCCTCTGCTGGTCCTGACTCCTCCTCCACCTTGCAGGTGATGAGGAAGACTCCTCAACCTCCGGCGTCATCGCGGCCCCTCATCCGGGCACCGCGCTGCCTGCGCAGGAACTCCTCCCAGGTGTTTTTAGGAGACTCAGCACCATATGGCCGCCATCGCGCCTCCACCCACAGGAAGAGGAGGAGGATCTCCACCATCTCCAAAGCCGGGAGCCCGTGGCCAGGCAGAGGTCCGCCACTGCCCAGCCGTAAGAACTCTGTCTACTACCTCAACCACGCGGCCTTTTACCGCAGCCCCGGGGCGCTCAGCCCGCTGGGGCCGCACTGCTACGACGCTCAGCTGGAGACCTGGAGCAGCTTCCTGCTGTATGTAGTCTGCAACACGACGTTATCTCAATGTTTTCTCAATGTTAAAATAAATATAAATATTCATGAGGTCATATATTTTTCTCTCATCCTCTGTGGAGCTGAAGCTCATTAGCAGCACAGCGTGTTGCAAAGCACCAGAGATCAGAGCTCATTATGTCACATTAATATCATAACAGAGAATATCTGCATCTGATTGGCTGGCAGGCCAATTGTTCAACAAGTGTGCAACAACTGCAGGTAACCATAGCAACAACAATACTAACGACATCAAAGCATCATCTGGTATGAATTACTCGAGTATTTGTTCTGATTACTTTTCTTAGCTTCCTCCGCTCGGCGTCCTCCGCTCTCTTCTCCTCTGTCATTATGTCCATAGAAGCTGCTGAGCCTGGCTACATTGCTAACGCTAACAGCTCCTGTTCTGGCACAACACTGTGTGACTTACATACTCCTCCCGACCTGTGACTTGAAACTTGAAACCCAGATGCTCGCTCTGTGTCCTCATAATTCACAGACGTCCCCACAACACAAGGGACAGAGACTAACTTGCTCAGTATTGCCCTCTGCAGGACATGAAGTGTTCAGAGTTTTTTTTTGTCTCATGTGTTTCAGGAAAGCGATCGCCAAGTCCGGTCTGCAGCACGTGACGGCTCAGCCCAATGTGTCGACGTCCGGACAAACAAACGAGCTGCAGGAGCCCAAAAGCACCGTCGACTGGAGCGTGAGTCACTTCATCAAGCTAAAGAACAGTGACGGGGACTCATCATGTTTTATTCGATTTTGATTTTATTTCAATTTATTTCTTTAATTTGACTGACTGACTTAGCTTTTATGACGTAGGACAACGCTCAGTTTGGAGACCACATCTGGTTTGAGACTAGCGGCTCTGGAGACTTCTGTTATGTTGGAGAGCAGTACTGCATCGCTAAATCTCTGGTGAGTGTGAACGCAACACTGCATGTCAGATGATGGAAAAGTGTTGCACACAGCGGGGACGCGCTTCTTGTCCCAACAAAAGACTTCACGAGTCACAAACTAACAACACGTGGGTCCCAGCCGTGTGCATCCATTCATGTTTTCAGGGTTTGCTTGTTTTTTCTTTCCTTCCTGTCCTCCTTTGAATAAATTCAGTTAATCTGTTTTTGTTGTTTTCTGCAGCAAAAGTCTGTGGCGAGGAAGAAATGTGCCGGCTGTAAGATATCTGTGCACACGATGTGCATGGAGCAGCTGGAGAAGGTAAACTCTGCTTCATTCACCTCTGGGTTAATGGACCGTTTTCGTGTTCCCGTCCTCACGGTGTCTTTGTGTCTCTCTGTTCAGATTAACTTCAGGTGCAAGCCGTCATTCAGGGAGCCGGGATGTCGAGCTGTTCGAGAGGTCAGTGTCAGTTTGGTTTGTGTGATCCTTCCTGTTCTGGACACATCAGGACACGTTCAATGTCAAACTCTTGCTGTGTTTCAGCCCAACGTTGTGCGACACCACTGGGTCCACCGGAGGCGACAGACGGGGAAGTGCCGACAGTGTGGGAAGGTGAGGCTCCATCGGTCGCTGCAGATGTTTGATTCAAAGAGCCTGAAATCTCTGAGATCTGTTTTTTTTTTAATCTCCACCAGGGATTTCAACAGAAGTTTTCATTTCACAGCAAAGAGATCGTCGCCATCAGCTGCTCGTGGTGCAAACAGGCGGTGAGTCCGACAACACGTAAACCTGAAAGAGACGTTTAATATTCAGAAGGACATTTGAATTGAATTTGAAATGCATAGTGGTGAGAGTGTAAACATCTGACCTCCTGTCTGTGTTTAAGTATCACAGCGAGGTCACTTCCTGTCTGTGTTTCAGTATCACAGCGAGGTCACTTCCTGTCTGTGTTTCAGTATCACAACAAAGTGACGTGCTTCATGCTGCAGCAGATTGAGGAGTGTTGCTCTTTGGGCGCTCACGCCGCCGTCATCATCCCTCCAACCTGGATCATCAGAGTCCGCAGAACTCAGGTACACAACCAGAACTGAACTCCACCTTTACACGACCTGTCTGATGAAATATGAACAGCACAACATGACGATACTCGATCGGTCCCCACAGTGTGACACACACACTGATGTTGGTGTGTTTGTCTTATTTCTTAAGACGTCTTTAAAGTCGAGTAAAAAGAAGAAGAGGACGTCGTTGAAGTGCAACAAGTCAAATAAGAAAGGAGCCGAGGTATGAGAGCGTGACATAAACAGGAAGTTACATCATGTCATGTGATGAAGTTATGAAGGTGCATCGCCTCTAAATGTTTTGACTCTCTCAGCTCCAAGATGGCCGCTGGAAGCCGTTCCTGGTGAAGCCTCTTCCCTCTCAGCTCATGAAGCCTCTGCTGGTGTTCGTGAACCCAAAGAGTGGAGGAAACCAGGTACTGTCCACTAAGCTGTCCACAGCTAACCACAGCTAACCACAGCTAACCACAGCTAACCACCAGTAACGTGACGCGTCCCCATAAAGGAGGGCGGTCCCCACAATGCCACTGTGAAACCAGGTCAGCCAAAAGTGCAGATTTAAAATGTAAACGTGTCCAGCTGATCAACATGTTGATTCACTCATTCAATCATACATAGACATAGACCAGAATGCACTGCAGCTGTAACATACTGAAGCTTGTGTTGTGTTCAGATTCATGGTGTCGTTGCAGTGCCCCCTACACACTAAATACTGTAACTGAAAGAAGAGTGACTGGAATTGTACTTTCAGGGAGCAAAGATCATCCAGTCATTCATGTGGTACCTGAATCCTCGGCAGGTGTTTGACCTGACGAAGGGCGGACCCAGAGAAGGGTAAAATCGTCCATCTGACTTCAGGTTCTCAGATTATTTGTGATTGGACTCTGCAGGTTCACGGTTTGTGTTTCCTGCAGGTTGGAGCTTTATGCCAAGGTGCCCAACCTGAGGATCCTGGCCTGTGGAGGAGATGGGACGGTGAGTCTAGACCACATGATGAACAAAAGAAAGGAAGGCTTAGAACACAACACAGTGCACACAGTTTCAAACAGTCAACATACGAGGATGGAGCTGCGGACTGACTGAGACAGTCAGTGTACAAACTGAACATACAACAGAAGACAGTCTACATCTTCACAGCCCTGTATTAAATCACATAATAATATAATAATAATAATATGGTCCATATATGTCATATACAATATACACTCAAATGAAATGTTGACTTTAATTACATTTATTTTGACAACAGGTTCACACAACACAGTTATTTAAACTCAAAGGTCTTATGTAATCAAACCCCTAATATAATGTTTTTGAGTTTAAATAACTTAATACATATATTTCTTGTTGAGTTGCTGCAGTCAGTCTCATGATTTCAATTACTGACTGAATTATGAACTCAAAAAAACAAAATGTTTTAGTCCAGTTTAGAAGCCGAAATCATGGGAAAACACTGTCCAGTCACGTTCACCCTTTTGTGAACAAATAGAGACCCTTCCATTGCTTTGAGGGCGTGGTTTCAAAGGGAGGCGTGGGTGTGTATTTTCAAAATATAGCTTGCTGGAACTGTTTTCGCAACATCTCCTACCCCACCTTTAATAAAATATAATCTGTGTCATTAAAGCCCATTTAACACTGTTAACACTGAAATCTTTAAAGCTCTCAGGTGTGACAGGTGAACATAATAATGGCGTCTGTCTGTTCAGGTGGGCTGGATATTGTCTGTGTTGGACCAGCTGAAGCTCCGTCCTCAGCCCCCCGTCGCCATACTTCCTCTGGGGACTGGCAACGACCTGGCCAGGACTCTAAACTGGGGAGGGGTGAGTTTCACTGGAGATGAACTGGAGCTTTTACTTTGACCTAAAGGTGCAGTGTGTAGCGTCCTCTAGTGGTATAAACTGAGAGGTGACAAGTTGAGCAATTAAAGCAAGAAAGCAAAAAAGACAGTTGTGGCTTATCACTCAGATATGAATCCTCTCTCAGGGTTACACTGATGAACCCATAACAAAGATCCTCTCTCACGTTGAGGACGGGAACATCGTCCAGCTGGATCGATGGAACCTGAATGTTGAGGCGAACCCCGAGGCCCGACCAGAGGACCAAGACGAACATCAGACAGACAAGGTCAGTCGAGTATCACCAACCCAACAGTAAATTCAGTCAGAACTTTGACCTGCTGAACTTCTTCAACATTCCTCTGCTGTTTCTCAGCTTCCCATCGACGTCTTCAACAACTACTTCAGTCTGGGCTTCGACGCTCACGTCACACTGGGCTTCCATGAATCCAGAGGTCAGTCCATGAAATACTCAAGTACAAGTACAAGTACAAGTACTTACTCATTACTTTGTTACCTTCTGTGTTTATTGTGCATGCTCTCCTCTGCTGCTCTCTGACCTGATTACCAAACACAGATCAATAAAAACTGATCTGATCTAATTAAAATCTCATATAATGAAACTGAGACACCAAATGACGGATGGAAATGTAAGAAAGCTCAGTTACCTCCAGCCACAGTATGTCCACGTCTTCCTCTGTTCGATCCAGATCAAGTGCAATAATCAGATTATTATTCTGAGTTTAAGTCACTAACAGCCTTCATTTTATGAACAGGTGGAATGTTTCTGTTGTTTGTCTTTCAGAGGCCAACCCGGAGAAGTTTAACAGCCGCTTCAGGAACAAGATGTTCTATGCAGGGGTGAGTCTGATATACACGTTTAAATGTTTGTAACGTTGTAATGTCTTTATCTTTTTAATGTTTTAACATTTCTGATGCATCTTTCTGTGTTTGTGTTTCAGACGGCCTTCTCAGATTTCCTCAGCGGGAACTCTAAAGACCTCGCCAAACACATCAAAGTGGTGGTGAGTAAAGACAGTCAAACTGTCATCATAAGTAATGATGACTTGTGTCTGTTGTTGCCTCTGTTGTCTTGACTCGATTGCTGTACTGTACTCCTGACGGGTCTCCCAGCCTGGACAGTGAAACCTCTTGGCAGCTCGCCTGCTCTTCAACATGTCACCGTGCTGCTCATGGAGCTCCTCTGTCTGCCTGCAGCAGCCACGTTAGCCTCAGATCTCTGATCTACAGAGCAGTCTGCGGTTCCTGAACGCCTCATACAGACAGATGTTACCTCCTCAGGTGAGCGGCGCCTGGCTCTGCCGCCCGTATGCTCAGGACAGTCCAAACTCTTCTGTCTGTTGGTGGAACGTCCTACCAGTTCCTACAGATCAGGGGCGTCCCTCTCTACCTTCACAGACCTCCTGAAGACCTCCAGCTCTGCAGAGAGGACCTCCTCTACAACGCTACCAACAGCTGGACACGACACACCTGCCCCCCTCGACGACTAGACCATCGTGGTTTCCTTTCTTTGGATAAAAACTAAATGAATAAATATGAATGCTTACACCCCGGGCCTTAATGTTGCCTCTCCAGCCCACAAGTACTGCATACAGTCCATGTCTGAACCGGTTTGTGTTTTCTTCTCAGTGTGATGGGACAGACCTGACGGCCAAAGTCCAGGAGATGAAGTTACAGTGTCTGCTCTTCCTCAACATCCCCAGGTACGCTGAACAACAGCACGTCTACTATAGAACAACTGTTACAACACGTATGAACACGTGTCAGTAACACGTGTGTCTGCTGCAGGTACTGTGCAGGCACCATGCCGTGGGGTCACCCCAGTGAGCATCAGGACTTTGAACCACAGCGTCATGACGACGGCTGCATCGAGGTCATCGGCTTCACCATGACGTCTCTGGTAAGCTCTGGACCGCTGGACACCTGTATGACATCACAGTATGTTCTTCTGCTGATCACCTGTGATTGGTTGTTTGTGTCCAGGCCACGCTGCAGGTGGGCGGTCACGGTGAACGCCTCCATCAGTGTAAAGAAGTGACCCTCACCACCTACAAGTCCATCCCCATGCAGGTGGATGGAGAGCCCTGCAAGCTGGCACCATCCATCATCCACATCAGCCTGAGGAACCAGGCCAACATGGTGCAGAAGGCCAAGAGGAGGATCTCCATGCCCCACCTCAACGAGTACACACACACACACCACAGTACACACACACTAACCTGTAGTAGTGGATGAGGTATTCAGACTCTGTCCACAGGGAGGCGCCAGAGTTTACACCGTGTGTCTGCTGCAGGTACTGTCTTAGTACTATCAATAAAATGTACTAAAATATCAAAAGTAAAAGTACTCACTGTGCAGTAAAAATGGTTTTACTGTAGTATTCATACTGCAGGAACATTTAGAGGAACATTGTTTCACTGAGGGATCAGACCTCGGGAAGGTGTTCACCTGTTCAGGTGACATGAGGTGGTATGTTTTAAAAGTTGCAGAACAACAATTACTACAGATGAACCGACGATGAGGACGAGTCGTGTGAAAACAGACAGACGTACTAATTTACCTGAAACCTGACTGAAGGTGTGTGTGTGTGTGTGTGTGCAGTCAGCAGCCGGTCCCCGAGAAGCTCCACATCAGAGTGAACCGGATCAGCATGGTGGCATACGAGGCTCTGCACTACGACAAAGACCAGCTGAAGGAGGCCTGTGAGTCACTGAGGACCAATAATGATTGATTAATCATGATGTCATCACGATTAATTAATCAATCTGTCCTACATCTTCAAACATGAAATATGTAACTTCAGCTTTGTGACTTTGACCTTGAAGTGTCGTCCACATTTGCAGCGACGCCACTCGGAGTGATCACTGTTCCCGGAGACAGCGACCTAGAGACCTGCCGCCTGCTCATCGAGCGTCTGCACGACAACCTGGACCAGGTACGGCCGAGCAGGAAGTGACATCACAGTGTACAGCAGCGAGAGACTTTGTGTGTGTCATGTGTCTTTGTGCTCCTTCAGGACTGTGATGAGATGAAAGGAGAGTGTCTGTCTGCACAGAAGCTGTCCATGAAGTGGTGTTTCCTCGACTGTAAGTCCAAACCAGCTGCTCACCTCAGAGTCACTCACAGAACCTGAACACACCTGAACACACCTGAACCTAGGGATGCACCGATCTGCTTATTTCACCTCTGATACAAAATAGGTTTAGTATCGGCCGATACGACCCGATAACGATACAGAAAAACAGCCTGCAGTTACAGTAACAAACGGTATGTCTCACTGTGTGGAAGAGACCGGGATCATTCTTTTGTGCAAGGCAACGTCAGACTTGACGTAAACATTTCTTTCCTATTCATCAAAAACAAATAAACGGATATAAAAGAACTGATTACTTTTATTTACTGACTGTGCACCAGTACAACCATCTTTACAAACCAGGAGCTTCACTAGCTTGCCTGCACACTATCAAGTGGAAATTTTCCACCTCTGTCCTTCATCTCCTGCACAGTTAGCTGCAGAGCGCCCCCTTTCGTTCCCTCAGTTCAGTGCGTGCTCTCTGGGCTGAAGTTTCTGTAGATGCTTGATTGAGCTGGTTGTGTTATAATAAGTTTTACCACCGCCCCTCTGAACACGTACACACAGGTGTTGCAGGTAGCGGTCGGGTTTGTTGGCTGAGGTTGTGTGAAAACGTTCCACACAGCCGATCCTTTCGCTCGCTGCATTCTGAACACAGTGTGGACTTCATGCTGCTCAAGTATGACGTCACTCGCATGCACAGCTAGAATCAGACTGAACAGATCGGCCCATATGGATCGGCCCATTGTCACGATACCTGATCTAGAACCGATACCAATACCAATATCAGATCAGTGCATCCCTAATCTGAACACACCTGATCTTTGTGTTTCAGGTACGACTGCAGATCGTTTCTACAGGATTGACCGAGCTCAGGTGTGACACTGAAACCTTTTTGAGATACAGCACTGGCATTTGAACTCACAACACAATGACACAAACCTTGACCAGCGTTTTGAAGCAGCTTCTCTGTACGTCCTCCTTTTTCTTCCAGGAGCACCTGAACTACGTGACGGAGATCTCTCAGGAGGAGCTCTACATCCTGGACCCAGAGCTGGTCGTCAAGGAGACGGTGGGAACCTCCCCCGGCATGCCTGACCTGGTGGACTCTGAGGAGCATCAGGACCAGCAGAGACAGTTCGCGTTCTCCTCCTCCCCGACGTCCTCGACCACACCGAGGTGAGATGCAGGACAGAAACTTATTTATCTGTAATCCACCAAAATCAGATCAGCTGTGGAAACTTTGATTAAAACAACATATACATACATTTCACTGTAAAATCTACAGTGGTCTGAAATAAGACAAAATTCTTTCAACACAACAACACATTTTTTTCTCCTGATCCAACCTTTTCTTCATAATATTGATAATATTGAACTATGTGTGCATGAGAATGACGACGTATCAGAATGATAGAAAATCTTTTAAAAGCGGCATCATAGTTTATTTTAGATTTTTAAGTATTTTAATGATATATGAAACACGCATATATATTTAGTTATTTATTTCAGAGATTCCTCCATATTAGAGCATTTTAATTATAATTAGAGAGAGACTAAAAAAATCAGGAACAGACTGTCATCAGGTCCCCAGTTAACAGAGTCCTCATTAAACGGTGTTCAGTAAAAGTCCCCAGCATGCATTGTGAACCAACATATCATTCTTGTGAGTGTGTGTGATGTTAGCGCCTCCTGCTGGCTTTAGGAGGTCTTACAGTGTCACGTTGGCCTGACGGCGCCATGATGAGACTGCTGTCTGCCTGTCTGTCTGTCTGTCTGTCTGTCTGTCTCAGGGTCAGAGACTTTCAGAGGAAGAGGATTTCCAGCGACAGTTCGGTGGCTGATGTTTTGTTGCAGAACTCGTCAAAGACTGCCCTCTGCAGGTAGATCACACACACTGCAAACCATTTTCAGGTGCTGCAAAGGTTTGATGTGGGGCGAGAGAGACGGGGAATGAGCCACAGGTCGGATTCGAACACTGAGCCTTTGTACCAACTGAGCAAAATGACACCCCCTTTTTAAATAAAGTTTTAACTGTAAGATAATAACACTTGTATGTAAGATATTAAAGAAACACAAGATAACATATAGACCTCTGACCCAGAATCTGGCCTGGTCCCTGCTCAGTTGTAAACTCAGTATTTATCCACTGGGAGGTGCTGTGATGAATCACTAATGCAGACATAGTCTATACTTACATATGACTGGTGCATTAATATGTGATGTTACTGTTAACGAGGTGAATTAATTAATTCAATTTACTGTCTGCCACAGTATAAACACATTAACTACAAATATTAAGTACAAATACCTCAAAGTTATAATTAAGTACAGGATGAAATGAACGTTGTCTTATTTGTCATCATGTGTACTGAATGTACACAGTATGTACATTGTGTACTATATACTGTTTACATGTGTGAGTATATATTTGCACTAGGGATGCACTGATCTGATATTGGTATTGGTATCGGTTCTAGATCAGGTATCGGGACAGTGGGCCGATCCATATGGGCCGATCTGTTCAGACTGATTCTAGCTGTGCATGCGAGTGACGTCATACTTGAGCAGCATGAACCAGCTCAATCAAGCAGCTACAGAAACTTCAGCCCAGAGAGCACGCACTGAACTGAGGGAACGAAAGGGGGCGCTCTGCAGCTAACTGTGCAGGAGATGAAGGACAGAGGTGGAAAATTTCCACTTGATAGTGTGCAGGCAAGCTAGTGAAGCTCCTGGTTTGTAAAGATGGTTGTACTGGTGCACAGTCATTAAATAAAAGTAATCAGTTCTTTTATATCCGTTTATTTGTTTTTGATGAATAGGAAAGAAATGTTTACGTCAAGTCTGACGTTGCCTTGCACAAAAGAATGATCCCGGTCTCTTCCACACAGTGAGACATACCGTTTGTTACTGTAACTGCAGGCTGTTTTTTCGGATCGGTATCAGCCGATACTAAACCTCAGATATCGGTATCAGAGGTGAAAAAAGTGGATCGGTGCATCCCTAATTTGTACAGTATACATCCTGTATGTGTGTGTATAAATGCTCCTTCACAAGTCAACAAACAAGTACAAAATACTCCATGGTACTGTAGTACTCCATGGTACTGTTGTTGATGTGTCTCGTCCTGGCTGTGTTGTCTGTGATCTGAAGGAGGGGGGCAAAGATTGTGAATGTCCATCGGTCCAATACAACTCTGGCTGATTTCAGGCCCGTCATACGGTACGACTCATCTCAGCGTCTTCACGTTTCAAAGGTTCTGTTCGGTTCTGACGATCATGTCGCGTCTGTCTCTGCTCTGTCTAACAGCCCGTCCAGTTCTACCTCACAGCACCCCGAGAAAGGTAAAACTCCTCCTGTCCTTCTATACTTCAGTGATGTTCTGCTAAAAGTTCTGAAGTTGGGCCGGATCGGATCTGCAGGTTCTGAAAGAGAAGCTCACTGTTTGATGACGGCTAACACACAAACTTTGTTTTCAGATGCAGAGTTGATCGACTGCATCAAGACTGAAAACCTGAACCGAGTGAGTCAGCGACCCGACCCGACCCGAACATGTTCTGCCTTGAAGTCCTTGCTACCTTTAATTAAACATGTGACTGTGTGCTGTCTGCAGCTGATGGAGCTCCACCAGCAGGCGGCCGACATCCTGATGCAGGACGCCGCCGGCTGCACGCTGCTGCATCACGCCGTGGAGGCCGGAAACAAAGAGATCCTCAAGTACCTCATCGACAACGGTGACACGCAGTACACACAGCAGAGTACACACAGTACACACAGCAGAGTACACACAGTACACACAGCAGAGTACACACAGTACACACAGCAGAGTACACACAGTACACACAGTACACACAGCAGAGTACACACAGTACACACAGCAGAGTACACACAGTACACACAGCAGAGTACACACAGCAGAGTACACACAGTACACACAGCAGAGTACACACAGCAGAGTACACACAGCAGAGTACACACAGTACACACAGCAGAGTACACACAGTACACACAGCAGAGTACACACAGCAGAGTACACACAGTACACACAGCAGAGTACACACAGTACACACAGCAGAGTACACACAGCAGAGTACACACAGTACACACAGCAGAGTACACACAGTACACACAGCAGAGTACACACAGCAGAGTACACACAGTACACACAGTACACACAGCAGAGTACACACAGCAGAGTACACACAGTACACACAGCAGAGTACACACAGTACACACAGTACACACAGCAGAGTACACACAGCAGAGTACACACAGTACACACAGCAGAGTACACACAGTACACACAGCAGAGTACACACAGTACACACAGTACACACAGCAGAGTACACACAGCAGAGTACACACAGTACACACAGCAGAGTACACACAGTACACACAGCAGAGTACACACAGCAGAGTACACACAGTACACACAGCAGAGTACACACAGCAGAGTACACACAGCAGAGTACACACAGTACACACAGCAGAGTACACACAGTACACACAGTACACACAGCAGAGTACACACAGCAGAGTACACACAGTACACACAGCAGTACACACAGCAGAGTACACACAGTACACACAGCAGAGTACACACAGTACACACAGTACACACAGCAGTACACACAGCAGAGTACACACAGTACACACAGCAGAGTACACACAGTACACACAACAGAGTACACACAGTACACACAGCAGTACACACAGCAGAGTACACACAGTACACACAGCAGAGTACACACAGTACACACAGCAGAGTACACACAGCAGAGTACACACAGTACACACAGCAGTACACACAGCAGAGTACACACAGTACACACAACAGAGTACACACAGTACACACAGCAGTACACACAGCAGAGTACACACAGTACACACAGCAGTACACACAGCAGAGTACACACAGTACACACAGCAGAGTACACACAGTACACAGAGCAGAGTACACACAGCAGAGTACACACAGTACACACAGCAGAGTACACACAGCAGAGTACACACAGTACACACAGCAGAGTACACACAGCAGTACACACAGCAGAGTACACACAGTACACACAGCAGAG
Organism: Nibea coibor; assembly: GCA_023373845.1. Classification (NCBI taxonomy): domain Eukaryota; kingdom Metazoa; phylum Chordata; class Actinopteri; family Sciaenidae; genus Nibea; species Nibea coibor. The sequence continues at coordinate 27,015,271 of CM041721.1, forward strand.
TACACACAGCAGAGTACACACAGTACACACAGCAGAGTACACACAGTACACACAGTACACACAGCAGTACACACAGCAGAGTACACACAGTACACACAGCAGTACACACAGCAGTACACACAGCAGAGTACACACAGCAGAGTACAAACAACAGAGTACACACAGTACACACAGCAGTACACACAGCAGTACACACAGCAGAGTACACACAGTACACACAGCAGAGTACACACAGTACACACAGCAGAGTACAAACAACAGAGTACACACAGTACACACAGCAGTACACACAGCAGAGTACACACAGTACACACAGCAGTACACACAGCAGTACACACAGCAGAGTACACACAGTACACACAGCAGTACACACAGCAGAGTACACACAGTACACACAGCAGAGTACACACAGTACACACAGCAGAGTACACACAGCAGAGTACACACAGTACACACAGCAGAGTACACACAGCAGAGTACACACAGTACACATAGTATAGTGTGTATCCGCTGGTCTAACATTAAAGTAATGCCGGTGTAACGTTGAATATTGGATATGGATATAGTATTTAGCATGTAGCCTGTAGTGTGTAGGTGTAGCGTGTAGCATGTAGCGGGTAGTGTGTAGCCTGTAGTGTGTAGTATGTAGTATGTAGCGTGTAGGTGTAGCGTGTAGCATGTAGCATATAGGTGTAGCGTGTAGCATGTAGCATATAGGTGTAGCGTGTAGCATGTAGTGTGTAGTATGTATCGTGTAGGTGTAGCGTGTAGCATGTAGGTGTAGTGCGTAGCATGTAGTGTGTAGGTGTAGAGTGTAGAGTGTAGTGTGTAGCTTGCAGTGTGTAGTATGTAGCGTGTAGGTGTAGGGTGTAGGTGTAGCCTGTAGCATGTAGTGTGTAGCATGTAGGTGAAGTATGTAGCAGGTAGCATGTAGCCTGTAGTATGTAGCGTGTAGCGTGTAGGTGTAGCCTGTAGCATGTAGTGTGTAGCATGTAGGTGAAGTATGTAGCATGTAGCCTGTAGTATGTAGCGTGTAGGTGTAGCGTGTAGCATGTAGCGGGTAGTGTATAGCCTGTAGTGTGTAGTATTTAGCATGTAGCGTGTAGCATGTAGTGTGTAGGTGTAGCCTGTAGCATGTAGCGTGTATGTGTAGCATGTAGTGTGTAGTGTGTAGCATGTAGCGGGTAGTGTGTAGCCTGTAGTATGTAGCGTGTAGGTGTAGCGTGTAGCATGTAGCGGGTAGTGTGTAGCCTGTAGTGTGTAGTATGTAGCATGTAGCGTGTAGCATGTAATGTGTAGGTGTAGCCTGTAGCATGTAGCGTGTATGTGTAGCATGTAGCGTGTAGGTGTAGTATGTAGCGTGTAGGTGTAGCGTGTAGGTGTAGCATGTAGGTGTAGCATGTAGGTGTAGCGTGTAGGTGTAGCGTGTAGCATGTAGGTGTAGCGTGTTCTTCCCAGCAGCAGGTGAACATACACTCTCATTAATATCGTTAACAGTGATTGATTATTCTGAGCTCTGACACTACGTTTGTTCTCATGTCTCCGTGACGCTCTGCAGGAAAAGAGCTGTTTGTTTCTTTACGACACATTTTAACATGTTAAAGTCAAACAGGAAGTACAGTTGATTGCTTATTGCATTCTGTCTCTGTCTCGTTACCTGTAGTTCCCACGTCTCACCTGGACATTACGGAAAGAGAGACGTGAGTTGTTAATTAAAAACTCCACCAGGCTGTTTTTTTTATTCTTTTCACATGTTTGTTAATTTATTGAAATATTTCTGTTTCCTGTTTCAGAGGCGAGACGGCACTCCATAAAGCCGCCTCTTCCTGTCAGAGGAGCATCTGTCACTACCTGGTGGAGGGCGGGGCGTCGCTCATGAAGACTGACCTGCAGGTAAGCCAGCGCTCACCTGGAACAAGAGCTAAATGCTAACAGCTATGCTTTCAGCAGTGCTGGCTAACTTACTTAAAAACGACAAACGGACTCATTATCAACATTGTAGCTGCTGAACAATAGCTATAGCTAACTTAGCTAGCTACCAAGCTAGTCAACAATACAATCCCATGGCTAACATTAGCAAGCTGATCTGAGCTAACAGATCCAAGCTAACTAAACTAACTGATCCAGCAAACAAGTCAAAGCTCCTGATGTCAAAGTAACACAGCAATATTCACATCAGTAAATGTAAATACTTAATTACAAACTGTAATCCTGTACATGGTAAATTACTAAAATAATTACATTACTGAGTAACTGTGCATCACAACGCTAACATTCCCACAGCAACAGTGCTAACATGCTAAAGCTAAGCAGGTATAGTGTTTAACAAACTTTCTTTTTAAATGTAGCAGTTGTTTCCTGGATGTTTTCTTGAATGTCCCCTGGATGTTTTCACAGTGTAAATCTAACGTTGTGACGTGTAAATGTGCTGGTCACAGTTGAAGTTGAAGCAGTGGCAGCTTCCTGTTGTTAGTGGCGTTCTCAGGCCACCAGTCGGAGCCCCCCCCCCCCCTAATGGACCTCCAGCAGTATTTGACCCACTTCTATAAAGTGATTAATGTTGTGTGTCATTGAGAAACGAAGCGCTGCGGGATCCCCGGCCTCGCGCCGAAACACACAAAGGCTGAGCCTCTCGGTTGCCATGGTGAAGCCAGTGGTGACAGGAAGCAGCTCATAAGAGTTTTCTCCAGCAAATGAAAAGAGTTCATGAGTTTGTTAAAGTGAAGCGTGAGACGACGCTTCAGCACACACACTTCATCATCACACACTTCAATATCACACACTTCAATATCACACACTTCAATATCACACACTTCATCATCACACACTTCATCATCACACACTTCATCATCACACACCATCATCACACACTTCAATATCACACACTTCAATATCACACACTTCAATATCACACACTTCAATATCACACACCATCATCACACACTTCATCATCACACACTTCAATATCACACACTTCATCATCACACACTTCATCATCACACACTTCAATATCACACACTTCATCATCACACACTTCAATATCACACACTTCAATATCACACACTTCAATATCACACACCATCATCACACACTTCATCATCACACACTTCATCATCACACACTTCAATATCACACACTTCATCATCACACACTTCATCATCACACACTTCAATATCACACACTTCATCATCACACACCATCATCACACACTTCAATATCACACACCATCATCACACACTTCAATATCACACACCATCATCACACACTTCATCATCACACACTTCAATATCACACACTTCAATATCACACACCATCATCACACACTTCAATATCACACACTTCATCATCACACACTTCAATATCACACACCATCATCACACACTTCAATATCACACACTTCATCATCACACACTTCAATATCACACACTTCAATATCACACACTTCAATATCACACACTTCATCATCACACACTTCATCATCACACACTTCAATATCACACACTTCATCATCACACACTTCAATATCACACACTTCAATATCACACACTTCAATATCACACACACCATCATCACACACTTTAATATCACACACTTCAATCAGTTCTGGATCAGTTCTGGATCGTGGTCTTATAAACTGGGTCTGGATCTAAGGTTCACGCTCTGTGTTTCAGGGTGAGACGCCCAAACAGCGTGCTGAGAAGGCCAACGACCACGAGCTGGCTGAGTATCTGCAGAACCGCCAACATTACCAGATGATCCAGAGAGAAGACCAGGAGACAGCGGTCTGAGGTCCACGCTGTCCGTCCACAACCTCCATCTGTCTTTAGGACTGTCATTTCATTCCTCCTCCACCCATCCACGTGCCGGGTCCACGTGCCGGGTCCACGTGCCGGGTCCATATGAGTTAGGGCTTGTTGTCTGCTATAGAATTCTTTGCTTTAATTTAGTGGCTTGGTTTGGACGTCCGTCTGTCCGTCCTTGCTCTGAAGGACACTAACATGGATCAAACTGAAGACGCTCAGATCTCCAGACTGTGTTTGAATGCAGCTTTCATCAGCGCTCTGACCTCAGCGTGTCACATGACCGGCGTGCGTCCAGCAGCTGCTCAGAGCGAACACTGAGCGCTTTCATCATCTGCAGCTGAACTTTAGAGCCTGCTCGGGTAGGACGTTTTGTTTGGATGTTTGTTTACTCACAAAGTGTTGACATATTTAACGTAGATCAATGAAACTATTTATGACTTATTGTAGATGATCACATGATCGAACACACTTTAGATATGTGTGACATCATCAGGACACTTCGTGGTGACGCCCGTATATGGTCAGTGTTTGAATGTTTAAACAGAAGCTGGAGCGAGATTCAGTGTCTGTATTAATGATGTCATCAGTCAGGATGACATCATACTGTATGATATTAATAATGTTTGTTTGGTTTGATCAGAGATCTGCAATAAAAGCACGTCAGATACAACTTCCTGTGAGGACAGTCCACTTCCTGTGAATAAGTGTGTACATATACATAAGTATATACATAAATATAAGTTGTATGTAGTTAGTGATGTAAAGGCGTGTTGTCTACACTTCATAATATCATTCAAAGATTCAGCCAATCAGGAGGAAGGGAAAACACTGAGAGAACATTAATGAATGAATTAAAACAGTCATGGCTCAGCTGTTCTTCACGGTGCCTCTTAAAGCAACTGACTCAGCTCGGACTGTTTCTGTTTCATCATTTTGAAACTTTAAAAAACTGTGACATCATCACAGTCTGAAGTCTACTGGCCGAGCAGGAAGTCGTGGGCGGAGCCGGCTCGGAAACACCAGGAAGTGAGAAAACCTTCTCATTGGACTGAACAGGCGCCATCTGCCAACCCTGCATGTGGTCTCAGAGAGTCCACAGGAAGGTCCCCCCTCCCCTCCCCCGCTCGCTGTTAACAATGGCCGCCATGCATGACTGAGCCATCAGAGCGCCACCAGAGTTTCATTCTTCAGCTTGTTTTTCAGCCCAGACTCTGACACAGAACTTTAGACCAGGCCCAGAACCAGTCCAGGATCTCTGGACATAAATAAACAATAAAGACAATTAAGTAAAAATAACACAACACACGCCTGACGCGGAGGTGAAGAAGTACTGCATATTTTACTGAAGTCCTTAACATACCTCACCTTACCGTTAACAGAGAAATGTACATCTTTATATTTAAACTGAGCTAACAGCAGCTACAGTTGGCAGCTTACTTCACTGTCCATCAGAAACTCTGTAAATCTCAGAGTTGAGGACAATGTTGGTTTTTGAACTTTGACCTCCGTCTCAAACCTGCTCACTTCAACCTCTGAACGACAAACAGCAACCACAGTGTGAGCAAATATTAGCTGATAGACACACCCAACACACACACACACACACACACTTCATGTTAATGAGCTGGGCTTGTTTTGTTCCTCAGTGTCTGGATTAAAGCTTGTGATGTCACCATAAGGCGTGTGTGTGTGTGTGTGTGTGTGTGTGTGTGTGTGAGGGGATGTTGAGCAGCAGCTGAAGGCGGCATCAGAAGGCAACGACTCTTCGGCTCGACTGGCTGCTCTGAGCTCGGCACGTAAGTTTTATGATTTTTATGAAGTTTTTATTTTATGACTGTCAGTCGATTCAACGTGTAGTCGATCAGAAAATTCATGTGAAACTTTTAAAAATCATCGACTTTAAAATAATTCATGTTGAATATTTTGAAAGTGATTCTGTCGTTCAGTCTGAATATTTCTCAGCTTCATTTCCTGTTTTATAAATCAATAAACTGATCAGCAGGTTGATTCATCAGAAAGTCTGCAGGAAACTTCAGAATGTTTGTGACTTTATTTTGAAAGGATTTTACATCACACGTAAAATATTTTATTCTGAAAGAAAGTCAGTTTCAGTTTTGTGTTTTCATTTTAAGTTTTAATCATTTAATATTTTGTTTTATGTTTTTATGTTCAGTTTATTTATGAAAACTGAGAAATGAGACATTTGCTCATGATTTGATTTTTTTCTGTTTCAGTTTTTAATTTTCACATTTTTAATCTTCATGTATTAAAACATGTTTATTGTGTAAAATATGGAAGGAGACGATCGCACCTTCGCCATCAGACGCCTGAAACTGTCTGGCAGGTTTGAAGCGTCTCTCTGCGTTTCCGGATGTTTCAGAGAGAACTCTGAGGTTTCAGGAGGAAGTACCTCTAAATGTTGTTCCTTGCTCTGAACCAAAGGGAGCATCCCATTTCTTTTCTTCATGCTAAGATTTCATTGTTTTCTTATGCAAATGAGTTTCTATTCAGGCCGGGGGGTGTTCAGCTCCTGAGACGTGGCATGGAGGCATGGTGTGTCGAGCTTTAGAGAAATGAAACCAGGCTAGAGGAGGCTTTGTTTTGGCCCAATGAATCAGTATTCTTTTGAGGGGGAATCTAAAGGGCTCTTTCAGACACTGCTTGGCCTCCTCCGGCTCCTCCTCCTCCTCCTCCTCCTCCTCCTCCTCCTCCTCTTCTTCATTGATGGAGGACAGACTGGAGGCCTGCTGAGAGCTGGTTCTTTCCTCATAAAAGGCCTCAGGAGGAGGAGAGGAGCAGGATTTGCTCTGCCAGCTGACATGTGAAAGAGAAGCATTGCTTTAATGGAGGCCTGAAAGAGAGTCTGTCATCTCTGCACACAATAACAGCAGACAGAGAGAGAGAGGGGCTTTATGGGTAATTGACTTTCCACGTTTCTGCAGTGAGCTGATGGACGCCGCCATCAGAATGTTGCAGGAACGTTTTAATAACGGTGAGAAATCAACCAAAATGTGAACGTGAGAACGGGAGTGGCGTCTGAATACATTAGCCTACTTCTATAATCCCTGCTGTCGTACAATAGTCAGATTATTTGGCTTAACGTTTGGCTGAAAGGAGAGCAGATTTCATTTGGACTCAGTTTGGACCATCTGGCTCCAAAATCCAGGTCGGATCACACTACAGCCAAACATCATGACAGCCGTCGCGTCGCACAACAACAACGTTGAAAACAACGTCCAGATAACTCAGAAATACTCATTAAAAACTGCAGAAGTCTTCACGAGATCGGCATCTGAACATCGACAAGTTCACTGCTAACAGGCTGCTGGTTATTTCCACCTCTAGCATCGTGATCTTTTGTGTTTTCGTCTCTGCAGAATGCGAAGTTTGTTGTCAGTGACGCTGCTGCTGCTCCTGGTCCTGACGCTCAGCGCTGAGGCCAACAGAAGAGCCAAAGCTCACAAAGGTGAATGTGATAGTGGTTCCTGAAGGCATCACTTACTATTTATTCTATGAACCAGATCCTTGTCTGAATGTTTAAATCATTATCATTAAATCAATGTCATTATTAACTCTTATTATTATTAACAATTTTAATATAATATTATTAATTACTATTTTCTGATGATAATTATTTTAAGATACTGACTCATTATTTGGAGATATAAAACTGACACTTTACTGTGCAGGTCACAAACAGTTCACAGTTCACACAGTTCACACATTTCATAGTGAAGGAGACGTCTCCTAAACTTAAAGTTCATAAATGAAACATATTTACATGTTCTGGATTTTGTAAATATGTTCTGGAGGAGGAGATGTTTAACAAGGTGGAAAAAGGACGTCAGACTGAAGTGGTCAAAGTATTTTTAGATTCTTTCTATGGGTTTATTTAACCTGACACGAGCTCTCTGTTCCAACAGGCGGTAAACATGATATATCCAGACCAGCTTCAGAGTGCTCCACCGCAGAGACTCAGTATGGAAAATGTGTTCCTGAACACGGAGACTGTGGAGACGGTCTGAGAGAGGCAACCTGCAAAGACCGCACTGATAAGATCCACTGCAAGATCCCCTGCAACTGGAAGAAGGATATCAGTAAGACAAACTCCAACAAACACCACCAAACACCAACAAACACCGTCAAACAACAACGAACAACAACAAACACCGTCAAACACCAACAAACAACAACAAACACCAACAAACACCATCAAACACCAACAAACACCAACGAACAACAAACACCGTCAAACACCAACAAACACCATCAAACACCAACAAACACCGTCAAACACCAACGAACACCATCAAACACCATCAAACACCAACAAACACCGTCAAACACCAACAAACACCGTCAAACACCAACGAACACCATCAAACACCATCAAACACCAACAAACACCATCAAACAACAACAAACACCAACAAACACCGTCAAACACCAACGAACAACAAACACCATCAAACACCAACACCAACAAACACCAACAAACACCAACAAACACCGTCAAACACCAACGAACACCAACAAACAACAACAAACAACAACAAACACCGTCCATCAACAACAAACACCAACAAACACCAACAAACACCAATGAACAACAACGAACACCAACAAACACCAACAAACACCAACAAATGCCGTCAAACACCAACAAACACCAACAAACACCGTCAAACACCAACGAACACCAACAAACAACAACAAACAACAACAAACACCGTCCATCAACAACAAACACCAACAAACACCAACAAACACCAACAAACACCAATGAACAACAACGAACACCAACAAACACCAACAAACACCAACAAACGCCAACAAACGCCGTCAAACACCAACAAACACCGTCAAACACCAACAAACACCAACAAACACCGTCAAACACCAACGAACAACAAACACTGTCAAACACTGTCAAACACCATCAAACACCAACAAACACCATCAAACACCAACGAACACCATCAAACACCAACAAACACCGTCAAACACCAACAAACACCGTCAAACACCAACAAACACCAACAAACACCGTCAAACACCAACAACAACGAACACCAAGAAACACCAACAAACACCAATGAACAACAATGAACACCAACAAACACCAACAAACACCGTCAAACACCAACGAACACCAACAAACACCAACAAACAACAACAAACACCGTCCATCAACAACAAACACCAACAAACACCAATGAACAACAACGAACACCAACAAACACCAACAAACGCCGTCAAACACCAACAAACACCGTCAAACACCAACAAACACTGTCAAACACCACCGAACACCATGTGACAGTGTGCAACATGTGAGTAACCTGTCAACTTTGTATTTTCCCTATAGGTGACTGTAAGTATAAGTTCGGCCCGTGGGGATCCTGCGACGCTGCCACCAATACCAAGAGCCGATCAGGAACGCTGAAACGAGCACTGTTCAATGCTGAGTGTCAAACCACCGTCAAGGTGTCCAAACCTTGTTCCCCCAAAGTGAAGAAGACCAGAGGTGAGACCTGAAGTATTCAAGTAAGAATACTCAAACCACAGTGTGTTTATCTTTGTGCTGATTGGATGAACATGTTTAATTTGAGTGATATGACTTATGCACCTCTGAGATCTTATGCTAAGCTAACAGGGCTATAATCAATATCTTGCATTAAAGATAATCAATCATTGATGTCTGTGGAGTTTTGGTGTCTTTCAGCTCATTGTTTTGGTTTCAGTGATCGTACATTAGTTCCTTTCTGCTGCCCCATGTCGCTAAAATCAGTTACTGCAGGTTGTAGTGTCCTGAGTGACACATATATACTGACTAATACTAAGCCCTCAGAACAACAGCTGACAACAGCTCTTTAATTATTATATTAAATAGCTGCTGTCCTATTTTTTAAGTTTCTTTCTTTGAAAGTTTCTGTTGATTCAGTTATTCAGGTCCCCAAAATCACAAACAAATTCAGCACGATGAATATTAGACATTATTTCAGGAGGTGCTGCAACCTTTTTTGAAACTCAACACAAAAATCACAAAGAAAAATCTCCTGCATGAGTTCATATTTCAGTTTAATCCAGTGTCAAGGATTTAGAGCCATCTAGTGGTGAATCTACAGACTACAACTAAATAAATAAATAAACAGTCGCCTAGAAACACACAAAAAACATGAAAAAACAAAATATAAATCCAAAGTTTAGTTGGTCTGCTTTGGGCTCCTGTAGAAACGTCTTGGTGACTGTCTGCAGATATAAAGTCTCATTCTGAGGTCACAACATAACGAGTTAGAAATCTGACATAGCAGACCTTTAAAAGAACCTGTCAGCCTGGATTCAGGTAAAAATAAAAACACTAAACACACGAAATTTTTCATCTTTTGTGACATTAAAAAAAGATTTAAAATCATGTTCGGATGAAGTTCAGAGATCTCGGAGCAACTCGTGAAGTCATGAATTCTCATTTTTCTTCTTCAGGGGACAAAAAGTCGAACTGAAGGATGGACGCAATGACATGAGGACGCGAAGACAGATGGCGGGATTGGTTCGTCATCCTCCAGCTGAACAATCGTCTTCATCAGACACACAAACAAACCGAGAGACTCCTCCAAACACACCAACCACCTTTGATTTCATTTTATTTTCTCGTTTGACTGATTTGATGTTTCTGTGTTTAAATGTGTGGAAAGCTCCTGATAGATAATAATGAATAATAATTCTGTCCTCATAGCTCATAGTTTGTATTAACAGTGAAGATAGATTAAATTAACCAAACGAAACGTTGTGATTGGCTCTCGATGGTCCGGACATCACTCTCTTTTAGAATCTCTTTGAATTTGTACAAAATTAGAAACTCGCATGAATCTGTGATGACGAAATCTATAAAATCTATTTTTTGAACTGTAGATTATCGACGCTGCAAGATGAGACTGTATAAATGAACAAATGAAACACTGTACATTGTTCTGGTAACGTCTGCTCTGTTTATTCATGTTAGCAAACATGCTAACACATGCACAACCAGCTGATCATACATTACATGTACAGGTAACATGTTTACATGTATGTTAGCTTGCTTCTAGCATGCTAACTTTTAGTCTGACAGCATCTCTCCAGGTCTATTTTCAAGGTACAAAAACAGGTAAGTTAAAAAAGTACCTAACAATAATAGCTAACATTGGTTAGTATTAACAAGCTAACAAGCTAAGCTTAGATGAAATCCAGACCATTCAAGAGAAAGTGAAGGGTGTTTAACATTAGCTAAGGGCTAATGTTAGCATTCATTGTGGACAGACTGTTAGCTTACATGACGGATGAACACATTATTTTAATGAGCATGAGTTAAACATGACCATGTTAAATATATTTTACATTATTACAATTACAGGAAATGATATACGACACATTAGCATGTTAGCATTAGCATGATTCCAGGCTAACCTGAGGAAGTAATTAAAGCTAGCATTGCGTAAAGTAACCAAACTCCACGTAAACATAAAACTTGTCCATGACGAGCCTCTAACCGCTGCCACCGCTGGCCTCAGCAGAGCTTCCTGCCACGGCAGCGCAGCAGGCTGCAGAAGGTCTTCCTGAAGGTGACGTTGCACAGGGCGTAGCAGCCCGGGTTGATGGCGCTGTTAATGTAACAGAGCCAGTACCCAGTGGACCACAGGACGCCGGGGATGCACACGTGACAGAAGGCGGCGACCACCGACAAAATGTTGTACGGCGTCCAAGTGACGAAGAAGGCCAGCAGGATGGCGAGGATGGTCTTTGTGACTCTCCTCTCCCTCGCCACCACTCGACGCCGCTGTCTCTCCTGAGACTTGAAGCTGGGACAGGAGGAGAACGCCACTGAGGCGGTGCGGTGGAGGTCGGCGTTAGATGAAGATTCGTTTTCGATCTTGTTGTAGTCGTCATCGTCTTTGGCGTGGCGTGCAGCGGTTCGAGCCTGACACTGTTGAGGAGATGGACAGATCTCTGATGGCTCCGAGGTGTCGGCAGGACTTCTAGACGTCTTCCGGTTCGTTCTGGTCTTTGGCGTGCTGGACTCTGATTGGTTCAGAGAGAGGTCGGAGCCCAGGTCACTGGACACCCATCGCTGTTTCAAGATGAAGTCTTTGATGGACGGACTGGACGTCCTGAATGTGCCGCACTCTGACTGGAGCGCGCTCAGACGGCTACGGCTGGCGGCAGAGAGGTTGCTATACAGTGCGATCATGACGAGTGCTGGCAGGTAAAAGGAAGGAAGTGTGGTCGCCAAGGTGACGGCGGGGCTGGCAAGCAGCTGAGTGTAACACTTCCCGTCAGGGACGACACGTCTGCCGCCGTCCGTCTGCCAGCAGAGGATGGCGGGGACCCAGATGATAAAGGACAGCAGCCAGGCGGCGCCAATCATCAGACCGGCCATCTTGCCAGTCCGCCGCACCGGGTAGCTGAACGGCCGCGTCATGCAGAGGTACCGGTCCAAACTGATGATCAGCAGGTTCATGATGGAGGCGTTGCTCACCACGTGATCTACGACCAACCACATGTCGCAGACGGCGGCGCCCAGCGGCCAGCGGCCCCACAGCAGGTACAGCGAGTACAGGTTCATGGACACCAGGCCGACGATCAGGTCGGCCACCGCCAGGCTCAACAGGAAGTAGTTGTTGACGGTCCGCAGGTGACGGTTCACCTTTACGGATATGATTACAAGCATGTTACCCAGGACGGTGACGGCACTCAGGGAGGTAGTTACCATGGCAATGAGGGTAACCTGAGCCGTGCCGTACGGACACGTGGCGGCCGTGATGGGAGGCTGACAGGAGGCGTTGATGCAGAGGTGGAGCCAGGCGGAGGCGTTGAAGTCAGGCTCGGGTCCCATGTTAGCTGAAAAAGACAGACATGATGTGGGAAGTAATGCAATCAGTGCAATACTCAAGTACAGCTGAACAGTGAGATTACACTTAAATAAGAGATTTTTCCTTTAAATATAGTAAAAATATTAAATATAAACTCAACTGTCGACTTCATTTATTCAGATTTATTATTAATGATAGTAAAAACTGAAACATGTTGAAATATCATCATACTATCAAATCAGTCAGTAATCAAATATTAAACATTAATCCATAATTAAGATCATTAATAAATAATTCATTCAGAATTCTTTCAATATTAAGAAACATCTTACCTATCTTATCTTTACCTCCTGATCCCAGAACAGTTCATGTGTGTCCACTTACTGTCGGACCTCCTGGTCTCACACTGCTGGCTCACATAACTCCTCTCTGCGTCTCCTCCGGCCGTCAGCAGCAGCTTCAGTTTATAAGTGGAGGTGGAGGATTCCCCTCTCGTTCTCATTAACAGATGCTCCGCCCGTCTCCACCAGTACTTGCAGCATCAGCTGACCTCAGATCAGCCTCCTGTCCTGACACTCTGTAGTTTAATGTGACCGCAAACAGTCGTGACCTCTTATTGGACAGAAGCAAACACACACAGATAAATCTGCAGCGGTCTGAACCAGAACGCTTCTTCTGTTCTGATCTTGTGTTTGTTTAAAGAAACTGAAGCTGTCAGAGAAACAAAGTACTCGAATAAATGTACTTATTTACTTTGCAGCTCTCTGATCGGGTCTGGACCAGGACTGGTGTGGTCTGGTTTGTGTTGTCAGTGGCGTTGTTGGTCTTCGTGGCTGAAGGAGCGAGAAAGTTTGGACGTGTCGTCGCCGAGCAACATAAATAAAACATAAATGTAACGTTCAGCAGACATGTTGGACAAAATAACAAAGTCTGTCAAAGACCTGAGTATCATCATCAGTGAAGTTAAAGTAGTTAGAGTACTTTAAAGTATTATTACTATGTATACTTATCATTGTCAGAGTAAGTTAGTCACATGTTTGTCTTCTGATACGTAAACAATCCTGATGTGTACACACACACACACACACACACACAGTTTGTCCCTTCAGAGTTGCTGTAGCCTCCATGACAGAGGAGCTGCTGCCTCATCAACAGGTGACAAACATTTAAATTAATTATTCTGTTCAGACCGCCTGACAGTGATGACATCACAAACATGTCACAGCTCAGCTGATCAAAAATGGCCGACACATCCTGACAGAAAGACTCAAAGTTTTTAATGACATCACGTCTAAAAGTCGAAGCTGTACAGACGCAGCAGGTCAGCTGACACAGGTACCTTTCACTGACCACGTGCATCATGGGAGGCGCTCATCATTCACAGGAGGGAGGGGGTGGGGACACACACGACACACACCCTAACCCCAACCTCCCTCTGAACACACACACACACACACACACACACACAAAACAGACACGAGATCAGCCAATCAGATGCTTTCAAATGTTCATGATCAAGTAAAGTCAGTCTGTCACCTGACGACAGGTCGCTGTGGAAGCGAGGACCACCTTTAGAGTAAAAGGATAAAACAAACAGGCTCCGCCTCTCCACGTCTTCATAGGTCCGTTAAAAACCCGCCCACCCTGTAGCCCCGCCCACTCCATCACATACAACTTACAGTACAGGTGTGTGTGTGTGTGTGTGTGTGTGTGTGTGTGTGTGGTGAGAATATAAATGAAGCAGCAGAGCAACGACCAAACAAACAAAAAAGATAAAAATAAAAAAAACAAAATAAAGTTGCACTTGATTTAAAAAAAAAATTCAAGTTTTTTCTTAAGAGGGGGAGGAGGGAGGAGGGGGCGGGGCCCAATGAGAACATCCAATCAGACTGCTCACCACAGGAAGTCAACTGTAAAGCTGCGTCAGGTGAGAACAGTAACCTTCAGGTAACCATCAGGTAACCTTTAAAGGTCGTCTTCACGTTCAAAGAAGTTTTCTTGAAACAGGAAGTGATGTCACGGCTCTGACAGGTACATTTTTGATTGCAGTGATCAGAACACACAGAGCAGCGCTTCTATTGGCCACTCTTGTTCATGATTTAGCTTAAGGACCAGGACCAGGACCAGGTTCTGGTCTCCATGATCGATGATTCTCAAACCATTTCCTGTTCAGGCTTTTATTTTGAAAATTCACTGATTCTGTTTCGGTTTGTCTATGACTTCCTGTTAGCTTTGTGTCACGTTAGCGTTCTTAATAGCATGTTAGCGTTAGCATTAGCATGACGTTAGCCACAGAACCAGGACTTTCTGTGGTGGACACACACACACACACACACACACACACACACACACACACACAGTGCAACATGGTTGGTGATGTCAGAGGGTGAGGGTGGAGCAGGACATGATGGCCCCGCCCCTCTGTGAGCTAAAGTTCAGTTGTCTGTGATTGGACAGTACCCGTGGAGTCCCGCCTCCTCTCTGTCGCCATGGTAACAGGACGCACAGACACATAGTGCTGAATTTCACTGAAACACTTCAATCATACGATTCACATCAAAGTTCACATCACATGGCACTGGCGCCGCGACGAGCTGCATGGCGAGGCAGGTCAGTGCCAGGCGGGTCAGGGCCCGGTACCACGCCCGCCCTTATGGCACTGTGATGCCTCAGTTCAGGTCGAAGCCCTTTCTAACGAGGAATAATGGCGGCTCAGCTTCAGTCCGAGTTAAGTGCAGTGGAAGTGCACGCCAATGCCGCTTCGGTGGGGGGGTGGGGTTGGGGGGTTCTTGTGTCCCTTCCTTTCCAGGTGGGAGACCCTGTGCGAGTCAGCAGCACCCATTCTGTGAGTTAAGGCTTTGAGGAGCGCCCTCTGCTGGACCTGGTAACCGCCGACGCTCGGCTTCTCGTGGCCAACAGGAGAACTACCTGCTGTACGGGTTGCCGGGGTAACTGTTGGGGGGGGCAACCCCGCCGCCGCTACCAGGGAGGGGGAGGGGGCTGTGAGAGGAGGAGGTGGAGGAGGAGGAGGAGGAGGGGGAAGACAACAACAGGGAGGAAGAGGAGGGGCCTGGCAGGGAGTCCTCGTCTGTCCGACCTCCGTCAAACACGTCATCCATGTCCAGAGACAGGCCTGAGGGTGGCGGGCCCGACAGAACCGGGGGACCCCACACAGGAGCAAGCGGTTCTGTGGGGCTGGAAGCTTGGGGAGGGGTGTAGGTCTGAGGCCCTGAGGTGGAGGGGGTGGCCCCGGCACCAGTGGTCCTGGTCGGGTCGGCCGCGGGCCTGGAGGCGCCTGTCTGGGAGCCGCGGTGGATGCGGTGACTGACTATGATGTTGTTCCCGAAGCCGCCCATAGACGCCATGGTGGTGCTCTGCTCCCGCTGCACCACCGCCGTCATCCCGCCCTCTGCGATCAGCCGGCGGATCCGAGCCAGAGCGTCCTCGCCAGAACCGAACTCTGACGACTCTGCTGGGCCAAGACAACAGGGACACGTCAGAACCAGAGACTTTTATTTTGAAGAGGCTGTTTCCAGTTTGAACCCATTTAGAACTACAGTTCCCATGATGCCTGGAGGATATAAACAGGAAGTATAATGTTACAGTGAGTTAGCTGGTTTAGCAGTTAGCTGGTGTAGCTGTTAGCTTACACCTCTCTGCAGACACAGATTAACCCCGCCTCTTCCTGTTCCTGTCTCTGACCTGTCACTAACATCACTCAGAGTTCAGAGGTGTTAAAGTGGACCGGTACCGGTGCTCGCTGTGGACGCGTTGGGCTCGGCTGCAGCGTCACCCTGCACGCCGTCCTGAGCTCTGCTGGTCTGAGACGTCTCGGGCGGTCCCGGAGTTGACCCACTTGTGGATGGAGTCTCAGGAGGGACATCTGAGGAGAGACAGAGACTGTGATGAACCAATCATGATTCACTACTGCAGGAAACTGTGTAATGAAGGATCTGATTGGTCCGTACTCTGTGCTGGCTGTGACACGCCGGGCTCTGAAAGGTCCCGCTCCGTTTGGGTCTCTGCGTTCTGCAGCTGGATGACTGGCGTCTGAGTTCCCTGTGATGTCACTGAAGGGGCGGGGTGTCGGGGCTGAAGACCAATCGCGTTCATCAAACCCATGTCGCGGTCCAGTCTCCATCCAGAGCGGTTCGGCCTGAAACAAACACACCCGTCACCTTCATGTCCAATAAAACGCTGCAGAGTGGAGAGCTTCCTGTTCGAGTCTCACCCCGGTCTGTCAGAACTTCGGGTCCGACTGGTTCCGCTGTTGTTGACGGAGAATAAAGGTTCACTGCTTGACTCTGCAGGGCTCTCACCATCACTCCGATAGAACCTGCACACATACAGACACACACATTAACTTCATTAATTGAGGAAGTCCTCGGAGCAGAGGAGGATTTCTTCATGGAATCGTTGAGACAAAAACCTCGTTAAGCTCTAATTGACCTCCTCCAATTAACGACCTTCCTGTTCACAGTGACTATTAAGATAATGTCATCAGTCCACATCGGTCCACATGAGTTCAGGTCAGAACCCACAACAGACCAGCTGGAGTCCAACCAGCACAGAGACATGGCAGAACCTTTTGCAGAACCGCCCAGCCCGGCCCGATCTTTAATTCTCTGATGTTCTCTGATGTCACATATTCTGTGACATCATCAATCAGCACAGAACCAATCAGACGATCGATGAACAATCAATGTGTGAGCGTTTTTTTCTCCCAGGAACTGTTAACGATGTTTTTCTCATTAAACTCATTAAAGCTGAAAACTACAAATCATCATCATCATCATCACCATGACAACATCATTACCACCATCAGTGATAAAAATAACTGACATGGAGGCGTTCACGTGTTCTCTGAACGTTCTCAGGTTAACTCTTTGTGGGACTCTGATCCAGAATTTAAATCCACTATCAGTAGTAACCACTAACTCATGTTTCTGGTCTCAACCCTACGGTTCTGGTTTCCAGGAGACTCACACGGGCCGGCAGATCACCAGGTCCCCCTTGTTGGTTCCGTAAGCCAGGCCCATCCCCGGATCAGGGAGCCAGCGGGCAGAGTTGATGCTGACGTGGCGGCGCTGGTCCGGAGCCATCGGGTAGACCACGTTAAAGACCATCTGAAACAGAACCAACAGGATGATGGTGAGCGTTTCCACGGCAACAACTTCAGAGAGTCAATGTGATGTCACACAGTGACATCATGTAATCACTCGAGAATTATTCATGAGTGGAAATCAGCTGATCTTTGATTTTGTGTCATCTGAACTGAGAAACGGAACCATGATTTTTATTGATCGATTTATTAAAACAGATTTTATTTTGTCTGGAAACTTTGTGACGATTTTATATTTTTGATGTTTTCATCTGAGGAATCAGAACTTTGAACGGCAGCATCGTGTTCCGTTTGTCGTCTCACCCTGATGGACGTCTCTCCTCCGTGAGGCTGCTGGAGACGGAACACTTGCGCCACCATGTGGTCAGTGGTGGGATGCAGCAGGATCCTGCGAGAGGCCAGGCCGACCATGACGTAGCAGCCCATCGGAGACAAGCTGACAGAGATCGCATTCGGACCTACGACGGACAACAAGAACTATGAAGGAGACAAAGATCCAACGAAGAGTTTCTATGACTCGGAACACATTTGGTTCTGTGTTTGGATCACGTTTGGTTCTGGTGTGTTTGGATCAGTGATCCACAGTGTGCTTTGTACCGAATCTCTTGGTGTACAGCATCTCTCCCAGGTTGTGTGGGGCGAGCGAGTAGATGGCGAGGATGCCTTCGTCAGGAAAACCCCGCTGACTGCTGGGAATGAAGACCGCCAACAGCTGACCATCTGCAGAGATGTCACAGCTCGCATCATTGTAGATCTTACAGTTTGGCACCAGGACGTTTACAGATGCTGGATGGAGAGAGACAGACAGACGAGGATGTTAAAATCATGTAACAAGGTCATTATCACAGAGTGTTTGTATAATATGAAGCTACAGCTGCAGCTAGTTAGCTTAGCATAAAGACTGCAAACAGAGGGAAATAGCTAGCCTAGCACTGACCAAAGGAAACTAAAACAAAACAAGCTCCAGACGAACCTTTACAGCTGTGAAGTATTGTTACTCTCTCGTTAACACTGTGACTCGTTAACTCTGTGACTCGTTAACTCTGTGACTCGTTAACTCGTACCATTGCTGATCTCGGGCAGGTCAAACTTGGTGAAGTCCCACCACTGCAGGCGGTAGGTGGTGTTGGCGATGTTGCTGGCGACCGCAGACTGACCGTCCCCAATGGACGCACCTGAGAAGACAGACAGGTGCTAAACACCTTCAGACAAAGGTAGGTGTGTGTGTGTGCGTGTGTGTGCGTGCGTTTACCAGCGAGCACTCTGTTAACAGAGGAGTGTGTAGCCAGGCCGGGCTGCCCTCTTTCATGGAAGATCCCAGCATAGGGCAGATACTCGGGGAGGAGGAACCGTCTGCAGAACCAAGCAGAGAAAGATAAGACCATCACAGAATCAAACTCCAGCTGTTGACAGAGATACTTAACAATGCACAGGCGTATATTGTACCCAGAAGGTGCATGCTCACACACTGTCTGCACTGTTTTAGCAGTGAAACCCACAGACAGGCCGCGGATGGTGGGTCACCAGGAGCTGACCTCACCCCAGCACAGGACATAGCCTTGGAACTAAATAAAGGCGGGCCCGTGCTGGAGGGGAGACAAGCATACGTCCCTCCCACGATGCCACCCGCTTCATACAACATAGATTCTTCCATCTCTACGTGGGACACAACCACATTCATCTCGAGTCCATCTGGACTGTCTGACTTGGTTTGTCTATTGTCTTGCAGTTTCTGGCAGCACCAGACGATACTGATCCAGTGAATACTCCATCAAAGGCATACTGTAGGCCTGGCATGCCTTGTCTACTAGCTTCAATATGAACCCCATTAGATGTGGGGTGAAGGCACCAGTGCAGCAGCAACAGCAGATGACACCAATGATGAGGAGACCGTCTCTCATGGAAGGCATGAGGTATCACGTCAAGCCTGTGAAAGGACTATTCAGTGTAAAATGGTGAGGATGATGGTCCCTCATCATCTGGAGCCCAAACAGAATCTCACCTCTGTAACAGATGCTGTACACATTAATGGAAGGACACTCCATTGTGCATAATTCCCGCTGTGCCAATTGTCATGTGTTTCATGTGAACTCAGTAGCTATCAGACAGTTGTATGCCAACCACCTCCAGCGCCAAACACAACTGGCAGATACAGACATGCAGAAGAACAAGAAAAAGATGGAAAACAATCAGAAAATTGGATCTTGAAATAAAAAAACTTGAGCGGGAGGTGAGTTATGCCTTCAGTGCACACTGTATGCTGACTGTAACACCCAAGTATTAATGATCATTCTCCTCTCCTCCCCCAGCTCCAAGAAGATGACACATATTAAATTAAAAAAATAAAAGGTCAATTTTCCTTTCTGCTCTGACAATGGACAGAAAACTCAGTGACATCAATGAGATCTACAGGATTGCAGGTAAGAGAATCTACAAATGACAACTGATAGCAGTCATGGTAGGATACTCATTACTTTGTGTTAGAAGTTTGCCCAGTGTCACTGGTGCACTGGACTGCACACACGTCAGGTGCCCATGAGGTGGATTTTGTGAATAAGAAATCCTTTTACAGCATTAAAGTCTGTGTGACGCGTTTGTCAGACTAAAGAGCAAAGTGCTATCAACCACCAAGACATTTGAACATTTTTGAATGGTTAAAAATAACGATAAGTTTATGATGTCAAAACCAGATAAAAATGAATTCTCAGCTCCAGGACTGTGGGGGCGTGTCCAGTGAATGTGCCGAAGCCACGCCCACACGGCAGAGCAAAGCACAATATGCAAAGTATGCAGTATAATTGGTATTGTTCCGCCCTACATGTTTCTGCAGAAAAGATGCATTTTCTTGTATATTCTTTTTAAAGTCCTGATACTTATGACAATGTGATGCTGATGTGCCAAAAGATTAAGTACCTCCTTGTTTGTGAAACCTATACTGAAATGCAATTCCACGAAATGCTCCACGGCCCTCATTTTAACAACTCTCTTCCTCTAAAACAACTATTACAATATTATGACTTTATTCTCGACGTCTGTCTGATTTTTTCCTCTGTGGCCCTAATATTCCGTCATTTTATATACAGCCTTATAGTCTATGAGAAACTGTAAACTGATTGCAACATCATCTAAAATCATTATTAATCCAAAATGATTGAAATTAATGCAAACATTTAAATAATGACACTGGGTCTAGTTATGTGATAACAGTGTGTAGTGGTCAGTAGAGTAACTACTAGTTTCCACTGACTGCTGACTGAGATAAGCGCTGAGATTAAATATATCCTGAAACTAGCTCCACAGAATAAATCTCCATGGTAACTTATATCATAACACATCCTACAGCCCCCATCCCGCTTTTGAGCAGCCGGATCACAAATCAGTTGAGCCAGGATAACCAAGGTATCCCAGTTTATTCCAGATGTTAATCCATGTGGACTGACCGTGGAACGAAGCGACCCAGTGAAGGCGCTGACATCCGGGCGTTACGTGGCGTCCTGTGCCGAGCTCGGTCTCCGTTATCACTGAAAGACAAACACACATCACAACTACAGCAACACACAACAACACGCAGCAACACACAACAACACACAGCAACACACAGCAACACACAGCAACACGCAGCAACACACAGCAACACACAGCAACACACAACAACACACAGCAACACGCAACAACACGCAGCAACACGCAGCAACACACAACAACACACAGCAACACACAGCAACACACAGCAACACACAACAACACACAGCAACACACAACAACACACAACAACACACAGCAACACGCAGCAACACGCAGCAACACACAACAACACACATCAACACACAGCAACACGCAGCAACACGCAACAACACGCAGCAACACACAGCAACACGCAGCAACACACAACAACACACAGCAACACACAGCAACACACAACAACACGCAGCAACACGCAACAACACGCAGCAACACGCAGCAACACACAACAACACGCAGCAACACGCAGCAACACACAACAACACACAGCAACACGCAGCAACACACAACAACACACAACAACACACAGCAACACACAACAACACGCAGCAACACACAACAACACGCAGCAACACGCAGCAACACACAACAACACGCAGCAACACGCAGCAACACGCAACAACACGCAGCAACACGCAGCAACACGCAGCAACACGCAACAACACACAACAACACGCAGCAACACGCAGCAACACGCAGCAACACACAACAATACGCAGCAACACGCAACAACACGCAGCAACACACAACAACACGCAACAACACGCAACAACACACAGCAATATACAGCAACAACAACATGCAGAGACACGACACGCAGCAACCACACGTAGCAACACACAGCAACATGCAGAAACACGCAACAACACGCAGCAACACGCAGCAACACGCAACAACACACAGCAACACGCAGCAACACACAACAACACGCAGCAACACGCAGCAACACACAACAACACGCAGCAACATGCAGCAACACGCAGCAACACACAACAATATACAGCAACAACAACATGCAAAGACACGACACGCAGCAACCACATGTAGCAACACACAACAACACACAGCAACACGTAGTACAGTCATTCGTCATCATGTCAGTGAAACTTACTCAAGCTCCTCAAAGTCCACGTCACTGTTGTCCATGGAGTTGGATGGGTTGCTGGTGGTGCTGTCGGATGAAGATGACATGGCCCGGAGGCGGTTCTGCTGGTAGCGGAGCGAACGCTGACGAATGCTGTCCCGCCTCGACAGATACTGGATCATCCTCTGGGCGTAGTAAGCAGCTGGAGACAGTCTGAACAAGGTCGTAGTAACGAGGTGGATGTTAACGAGACAGCATCTCTAAGTGTGCAGTTATTAAACTAGGAACATGGTGGTAAATGAAGCGTTTACCTGACGGGGTCGGGGTAAATGAAGGGTTTACCTGATGGGGTCGGGGTAAATGAAGCATTTACCTGACGGGGTCGGGGTAAATGAAGCGTGTACCTGGCAGGGTCGGGGTAAATGAAGCGTTTACCTGACGGGGTCGGGGTAAATGAAGCGTTTACCTGACGGGGTCGGGGTAAATGAAGCGTTTACCTGACGGGGTCGGGGTAAATGAAGCGTTTACCTGACATGGTCGGGGTAAATGAGGGGTTTACCTGACGGGGTCGGGGTAAATGAAGCGTTTACCTGACGGGGTCGGGGTAAATGAAGCGTTTACCTGACGGGGTCGGGGTAAATGAAGTGTTTACCTGACATGGTCGGGGTAAATGAAAGGTTTACCTGACGGGGTCGGGGTAAATGAAGCGTTTACCTGACATGGTCGGGGTAAATGAAAGGTTTACCTGACGGGGTCGGGGTAAATGAAGCGTTTACCTGACATGGTCGGGGTAAATGAAGGGTTTACCTGACGGGGTCGGGGTAAATGAAGCGTTTACCTGACATGGTCGGGGTAAATGAAGGGTTTACCTGACGGGGTCGGGGTAAATGAAGCGTTTACCTGACGGGGTCGGGGTAAATGAAGCATTTACCTGACATGGTCGGGGTAAATGAAGCGTGTACCTGGCAGGGTCGGGGTAAATGAGGGGTTTACCTGACAGGGTTGGGGTAAATGAGGGGTTTACCTGACGGGGGCGGGGTAAATGAGGGGTTTACCTGGCGGGGTCGGGGTAAATGGGGTGGTCTCTTGATCCTGACATGTCGTAGCGTGACAGTGATAGCAGAGATGATTCCAGCAGTCGTCTGTGTGAAATAAAGAACAGACATGACAATGCTGATTACTGACAAAGTGATTTATAAATGGTGATCATTGTTGTCAGCCTGTCAGCTGTTAGCCTGACAGTGGCAGAGCTTGTACCTCCTCAGGGAGTCCTCGTCTGGGGGGTCAACAGGCATTTCTTGGCTTAAGGCCTCCGGCGGCTCTGCCGACCTGCCGGCAGCAGCCTGCCGGTACACCCTCTCCCACTGTGCCGTGTCCTGGTTGTACACCAGGCCCACTGTCTGCTCTCCAGGCTGGCTGGGTGTCTGTGCTATTGGGAAGGCAACTGTTCCCGCTCTTCCACCTCCTGGGGGAGGTGGCTGCTCATTGGGCTCCGGAGGTGCCCTCCTCTCCTGGGGTTGGGCTTCAAGTGTCCTCCGGCCCTCCTCGGGCTGCCATGGGGAGGAAGACGAAGGGGGGAAGGAGGTGGATCCAGAGGGCTCCATAGTGGAGGCAGAGGTGGAGGAGGCCTGGCTGGTGCGCTCCCAGCGCTGAGAGTCATGGTTGAAGGTCAGCAGGTTGTGGCAAGCCCGGCAGCGGTTCAGGTGTCCTCGGGAGTTAGGTGGAGGAACGTTGTTCTCCAGGCTGTGGGAGGCGGGAGTAGGTGGGAGAGGGGGCTGGTAGTGGATGATGGTGGGGGAGGAGGTGGAGGAAGATGAAGACGGCCTGGGCCTCTCTGGGTCCATGTTATTATTCAGCAGCTCCTGGCTCTGCTCCTGACCTCCGTCTGCAATGCCGCTCCCTAAAGGCGGCTCCAGGTCCTGCATGCGGTCGAACTCCATGAAGTAGCGGCTCAGGTTGCACTGCAGCACGTTACGGAAGGACGCCGTGTTGCTGCGAGCACCGTCCCAGAACGGGTGATGGCCACTGCTTGTGCCGGCACTGTCTCGCGCTCCCAGCTCGCCCTGCTGGGGGAAGCCCCGCCCTTCAGAGGCGGAGGTGTAAACGGGGGACTGAGAGGAGCCGTCCTGCTGACGGAGCACTGAGAGCAGGCTGATGGAGGAAGAGGAGGTTCTGGGAGGCAGCATGCCTGGACCCACTCCACCCTCCCTCATGCTCAGCAGGTTGCGGGTCCAGTCAGGTCCTGGTCTGGAGGTGGAGTGCGGCTCAATGCCACTCGTAGCGCTGTAGTACACTGAGGTAAAGGCGGAGGGTCGCTCCGAGGGCTGCCTGGGCTCTGTGCGGGCTGAAGAGAAGGTGGAGGCTGGAGGAGGCTGGGGAGGATCAGAGGCGGCGGTGTTGGCTGCCAGGGGAGAGTTTCGACTGACGGAGCAGCGGCTGCACAGACAGACCAGGCCCAGGTGCTGCGTGCAGCCTGGGAAGGACGGCCCACGCTCAGAGTTCGGGTACTGAGCCAGAGGCATGCTGGGAGATTCTCCAACATTACTTCCATTCTCACCCAGAGGGCGCGGCTGCTCGCTGCCTGCCTGAGCGCCCGGAGAGCGAGAAGACAGGATGTGGAGGAAGTTGTGGAGTATTGGTGTGCGGCGGACCGGCTGGGAAGGAAGGAAGGAGCGCTGACGGAAATGAGGGATCTCCACACTGTCCATCGGAACCTCTGAGTCCTCCTCGTTCTGAAAGGAAGCAACAGATCAGAGAACGCCGCTTGATCACAAACCAACTACAGACACACGGGTGACAGCTCACCTGCTGATTGGATGGATTCACGATTGCCGTCAGCAGATTGTGACCGAGTGGGTCAAACCGAACCAACCTGAGACCAACACAGGAACAAACACACAATTAAAACATGGTGTGAGTGAGCACACAGGTGAAGAACTCTACAGAACCTTCTGTTGGCATGGCAGTCTGTCCATCCGGTCCTGGGTTTAAAATGAGAATCTGCTGGTGTCTGAAGACGAGAACAACATGAACGCCTGAAACTACGATCAAACTATTAATTATAAATCAAGAATTTGAACAACATGACGTCACTTTACGTCTCCATCCTTAACAGAGATGCTCAATGTGTGGTGGACGTCACAGACACAGGTGGGACGTTCATGTTATTTTAATCTGAACTGACACCATACTGGTTCTGGTTCTGTCTGACCCACCGGACTCTCTCTGTGTCGCTGCCCGTCTTGACTACAGCGAAGGGCTCAGGCCGGCTCCAGTCCCAGAAGTGGAGCTCATTGTTGGTGGCGATGAGGAGCAGCTGAGCGGTCGGGTGGAAGGCGAGGGAGGCGATGGCGACGTTACTCTCTGTGAACCAACTCTCACTGCCGCCCTGCAGGAAGAAGCAGACAGGACGTGACCACAGCTCACCAAAATAAAAAACACACAGTCAGCGTTCATCCCGTCTTTTACTCACATGCAGATCCCAGATGCGGACTTCACCATCAAGGCACCCGGAGGCCACGAGGCCGGGGATTGTGGGGTGAAAGGTCACACACCAGGGGGTCCTACGGTGGCCCACAAGGGAGTGTAGGCACTTTCCAGTCTTCACCTCTGTTATGTAAATATTGTGGTTGACGTGCGTGGAAGCCATGAGTGTCCTGACAGAACACACAGTATTAGATCGAAGGTTAACTTCAGCTGTGCTTAGAAACGCTGAGGAAACGTTCAGAGTGTATGTGATGATCTCACCTGTCGGGGCTAAAGGCCAGCAGGAAGGTAGAGCGAGGACTGTCTGGCAGCTCAACTTTCTGCCAGAGAACAAACAGTCAGGTGGAGCAGTGACGGAGTCACTATAAAAAGTTTCATCTGTGAAAGAGCTACGCGAAGCGTAGTTCATCTGAACTTTGACTTCCAAGTTTGTACCTGACTCTGCCACTTCATCCAGCGGACCTTCTCCTCCACCAGCAGCTGAAGTAGCCTCTGAGAGCCAAACGTCTGGGAGCCTCGCTCCCGGCTTGACAGGATCCGGACAGAGTTCCTCTGACGGGACGCCATGATGCTACCAGAGGCCTTCACTGATTGGCTGCTCACTCCTGCTGTTGCCAGTCCGTCGCCATGCAGAGTCTAGGCTGAGAGAGAAGACGAGGTGAGACGTACGAGGGATACGGCCTTCAGTTTAGGGTTCAGGATATTGCTCAAAGACACTTTGGCATGCTGAAGAGCAGCCAGGGATCAAACCGCCGATCAATCTGATTGGTGGATAACCCACCTTACCTCCTGAGCCTCAGTACTCATTTGTCATCAATAATCATTCAGAGAGGGAGGGGCTTGTCGTGGATGTTGAGTGGTATTCACAGCAGTCAATAGCAGGTGTGCGTTAACATTGCAGTAGCACTGAAATGGACCAAACAGAACCTCTGAACCGGCAGTGTCCAGTCTAACAGTGAACACAGCAACAGAACCTCTGAACCAGCAGTGTCCAGTCTAACAGTGAACACAGCAACAGAACCTCTGAACCGGCAGTGTCCAGTCTAACAGTGAACACAGCAACAGAACCTCCGAACCAGCAGTGTCCAGTCTAACAGTGAACACAGCAACAGAACCTCTGAACCAGCAGTGTCCAGTCTAACAGTGAACACAGCAACAGAACCTCCGAACCAGCAGTGTCCAGTCTAACAGTGAACACAGCAACAGAACCTCTGAACCAGCAGTGTCCAGTCTAACAGTGAACACAGCAGCCTATCGAGGTGGTTTTCTTGCCGGGTTCGGCTCCTGGCATCCCGGGCTGAGTCAGTTCAGTTAGCGACACGGCTGACTGAGCTAACCACAGTTTGCAGTACTACAGTCCAACATCAAGTCTGTAAGTGACCTCTGTACTCCAACGTTATTCCCTGTTGGTCTCAGAGGCTGTGCTCCAACCTGGTTCTGTTGGGAGATTCAGTAAATACATAATAACAGTCACAATCATCCAATGAGATCACAGACGAGGTTTAACTTCATAAAGACAATCACAGTCATGACTCAGTATCACAAACTGCTGTGTCATTTAACGGAGCCATCTCAGTGACAGCAGAACTCTGGACCTCTGGTCCGGTATGGTGCAGAGGGACAGAGAGCCAAGGCAGAGCTCGAGCTAATGAGGAAGACCACTCTGTCAGCAGCTCTTGTCGGGCCGGGCCTTGATCCCACCTGCTCCTGCAGAGCTCTGTGGTCACAGTGCTCGACAGCGCAGTGGAGGTCTGACATAGTTTGGACCAGAGAGGACGTGGAGGAGAGCGAGGCCGAGTGGAGAGCCCGGAGAGCTCAACCAACTGAGGAACATCAAACACAGACAAGAAGTGAGAGACAACAGCCAATAATCCACAGCTGATCGCCCACAGCTGATCGCCCACAGCTGATCGCCCACAGCTGATCGTCCACAGCTGATCGTCCACCACAGCTGATCATCCACAGCTGAGCGTCCACAGCTGATCATCCACAGCTGAGCGTCCACAGCTGATCATCCACAGCTGATCGCCCACCACAGCTGATCATCCACAGCTGAGCGTCCACAGCTGATCGCCCACAGCTGATCGCCCACCACAGCTGATCATCTACAGCTGATCATCTACAGCTGATCATCTACAGCTGAGCATCCACAGCTGATCGCCCACAGCTGATCGTCCACCACAGCTGATCATCCACAGCTGATCGCCCACCACAGCTGATCGTCCACAGCTGAGCGTCCACAGCTGAGCATCCACAGCTGATCATCCACAGCTGATCGCCCACCACAGCTGATCATCCACAGCTGATCGTCCACAGCTGAGCATCCACAGCTGATCATCCACAGCTGATCATCCACAGCTGATCGCCCACCACAGCTGATCATCCACAGCTGATCATCCACAGCTGATCATCCACAGCTGATCATCCACAGCTGAGCATCCACAGCTGATCATCTACAACTGATCGTCCACAGCTGATCGCCCACAGCTGATCGTCCCTTATGTAAAATATTAATTATAAGTCTGTTAGTGAACAGCTGATTGATGACGCCTCACACACTTTAATCAGAGTGAACAGCTGACTGAAAGTCTGATTAAATCAAAGGAGACATTTTAGACGGAAGCCACACCAAAATAAACAGTTAGCCTCCTCACACTCTCTCACACACACACACACACGTCTGATGTGACTGCAGCTCATCGTGTTAGCTTCAATTAAATCCATGGCACACACAGAACCTCCAGAACCGGAGAGAAGTCCTTGTTAGCAGCCATTTAAACCGACCTGAGGCAGCTAGCCGCAGAGCTAACTTAGCTCAGTCCGGATAAACGAACCGAGCCGACGAGCCTGAGCACTAGCCGAACTGTCCGGGCGGTTTAATAACAGTGGCAGTGACTTAAAGACATAAAGGCATCGATGATGTTTGACTTTAATGAGGCTGATGGTAGACAGTGAAGAGGACGGCCTACCTTCATGTACCGATGCTAACAGGCTAACTCCAGCTAACAGCAGCTAGCTCGGCCAGAGACGGAAAATGTGGCCGCGGCGGATAAAAGAGAGTTTACCGCGAACATCGGTGATTTACGGCTGTCCTGCCGAGCAGCGTCGGTTCCCACCAGTGGAGTCCGTTCATACAAACCGATCATTAACGAATAAAAACGACTTTTAACGCGTCGCTCAGGTTTGTTGCCCGACGACTGACTGCTACTGCGTAACAAGCTAGCTGCGAGCTAGCCGCTTACAGGCTTATCAACAGAAAACCGATCAGGACTGATCGAACTCACCGAAACCTCCATGCAGCATAAAAACGTTTTAAAGATGTAACCCGAGAACCACATAAGAACTAAACATTCACAGTGTTTATATAAATATTTAAAATATGTTGAGATGCTCAAACAATGAACTGAAAAATTCTGACATCGATTATAAAGCCTGGAAATGAGTCTTTGATCAGTTTTATTTAAAAAAAAATCATCACGTCATCACGTGACAAACTATTAATATTAACCGATCACGTGACGATTAAAAGCTGTTAGTAATATATGTCTATCTATAACACACACATACATATATTAACATATATTTCTATATTTCAATGAGTCTGAAGAGCAGAGAGCTGTCTGCCTGCCTGTCTGTCTCTCTGCCTGTCTGTCTGCCTGCCTGTCTGTCTGTCTGTCTGTCTGTCTGCCTGTCTGCCTGCCTGTCTGTCTCTCTGCCTGTCTGTCTGCCTGCCTGTCTGTCTGTCTGTCTGTCTGCCTGTCTGTCTGCCTGCCTGTCTGTCTCTCTGCCTGTCTGTCTGCCTGCCTGTCTGTCTGCCTGCCTGTCTGTCTCTCTGCCTGTCTGTCTGCCTGCCTGTCTGTCTGTCTGTCTGTCTGCCTGCCTGTCTGTCTGTCTGCCTGTCTGTCTGCCTGTCTGTCTGCCTGCCTGTCTGTCTGTCTGCCTGTCTGTCTGCCTGTCTGTCTGCCTGCCTGCCTGTCTGTCTGCCTGTCTGTCTGCCTGCCTGTCTGTCTGTCTGCCTCTCTGTCTGCCTGTCTCTCTGTCTGCCTGTCTGTCTGCCTGCCTGTCTGTCTGTCTGCCTGTCTGTCTGCCTGTCTGTCTGTCTGTCTGTCTGTCTGCCTGTCTGTCTGTCTGCCTGTCTGTCTGCCTGCCTGTCTGTCTGTCTGCCTGTCTGTCTGCCTGTCTGTCTGCCTGCCTGCCTGTCTGTCTGCCTGTCTGTCTGCCTGCCTCTCTGCCTGTCTGTCTCTCTGCCTGTCTGTCTGCCTGCCTGTCTGTCTGTCTGTCTGCCTGCCTGTCTGTCTGTCTGCCTGTCTGTCTGTCTGCCTGCCTGTCTGTCTGTCTGCCTGTCTGTCTGCCTGTCTGTCTGCCTGCCTGCCTGTCTGTCTGCCTGTCTGTCTGCCTGCCTCTCTGTCTGCCTGTCTCTCTGTCTGTCTGTCTCTCTGCCTGTCTGTCTGCCTGCCTGTCTGTCTGTCTGTCTGTCTGCCTGTCTGTCTGCCTGTCTGTCTCTCTGCCTGTCTGTCTGCCTGTCTGTCTGCCTGCCTGTCTCTCTGCCTGTCTGTCTGCCTGCCTGTCTGTCTGTCTGTCTGTCTGTCTGCCTGCCTGTCTGTCTGCCTGTCTGTCTGTCTGTCTGCCTGCCTGTCTGTCTGTCTGCCTGTCTGTCTGCCTGTCTGTCTGCCTGCCTGCCTGTCTGCCTGCCTGTCTGTCTGTCTGCCTCTCTGTCTGCCTGTCTCTCTGTCTGTCTGTCTCTCTGTCTGTCTGCCTCTCTGTCTGTCTGCCTCTCTGTCTGTCTGTCTCTCTGTCTGTCTCCTGGTCTGGTTGAATGTTTCATGTGGAGGCTGACAGGATCTGTAGTTCTGGTTCTGGTTCTGGTTCTTCAGATGTTCTGCTGGATGTTTTTCTGATTTCATTTGTGAGTTTTCATCAGGACATGTTGAGAAGAAAAACAGATGGAGTAACTGAGTACATTTACTCGAGTACTTCAGCTCTGTACTGTACTTTACCAGAGTACTTTACCTGAGTGCTCCCATCATATAACTCTTACATTCATCAGTTTAATGATTCAAATTTGTATTAATTCTATGAATTCATCTCGTTAAATGTTCTGCAGATTACACGATCATACATGAAACGCTGACATGTAAACATTGAACATAACATGGGCTGAATAATCACAGCCTCATCATTCATCTATGTTCTTCCTGCTCTGTGTGTGTGGTTCCCACCCTGTCATTGCTCTGACTGCTAAACCTAAGAGCACACGACTCTGTGACATCACATCCTGTTATGGTTTGTTCTCCATGCAGCTTAATTTCTAACCAGGAGCGTTTCAGGAGCGTTTCAGGAGCCTCTGATGTTTGAGGGTTTGATGGTTTCACACTGTTTGAGTCGAATTAATTTGACAAACAATCAAAGTTAAAGAAGAATTAAATTTATTTTTTATTCGGGATTCTTTCATGATGTGTAAAAATGTGATGATGTAACAGCCATGTGGTGACAATCAGGGATCAAATGATCATTTAATGAGCTGATTAATTATCAAAACAGACATACTGAGCTTTAACGAGATCAAAGCAGGTCGTTAAATAAACGATGAGTCAACAGTAAAATCACAGCCATGCATATGATTCAGCAACACGTCATCTAACAACAGGCAGGAAACACAGTACGGACGGTTGTCTGGAGACACACACACACACACACACACACACACACACACACAGTCAGAAGTTTTCTTTGTAGAAGTTGAAGCCAAAGTTTTCACACTGAGCTTTGATAACTTTAGCGAGAGCTGGAGAGCCGCAATAGAACACGTGAACCTTCCCCTTCTTTTCCGCGGACACCTTCTGAAACACCTGAAACACAAAAACAACGTTTAAACAACATTTGAAAAACATTTTAAAAACATAAAAACAGACCCGACCGTGAACATTTATAAACATGAATATCTCAGAGATTGATCGTCTTCAGGCTTGGCAGTCCTCCTCACCTTCCCCCACTCAGGTCGTCCTGGCTGGGTTCTGGTCCTCAGCCCAGTGATAGAGTCTCTCTTCTCCTTCTTGGCCAGAAGGTCCAGCGCCATCTGTAGGCCAATGGCCTTCATGTCATTCTTGCTGAGTGCTGACGTCATGTACATGTGCATCTCCAGGAAGCGACCTGAAGGACATCACAGTTGTGATCACCTGACTTTAACTGCCTCCATCACTTATCGCACTCTTCCTCACCTTCAGGCTCCTCGTCGGCCTGGTCCATCTCCAGTTTGGTCAGTAAACTGACAAACCACTCAAAGGACTTTTGGTCCCGGTTGATCCAAATGAAGTCAACCTACATGTCCAGAACAGACTCACCTGTATCAAACACGATCATTAAAGAACATTATGGAGGCTCTGTGTGTTCCATGTGGTGCTGTCTTACTTTACGGAGCTTCATGTCCGAGTCTTTAATGTTCTCACACCATGAGTAGTTACAGTTCGGACAGTTCTGCTTCCTCCGGCGGTATCTGGATCAGAACCAGGTCACAAGTTAAGTTTGATCAGTCTGACACAAAAGAACTTTAAAGTGAACAGTAAACTGCTGCCAAATGTAGCTGATGTGTGGAGCTTATGTCAGCTCTACACTTTGGTTCTGGTATCTCACCGGTACATGATGCTCTGCAGGATGGAGGCAAATGGCGTGATGCCGATACCAGCTCCGATCAGAACTGCATGCTCTGAGGCAAAGATCTGTCTGGTGGGAGTTCCGTACGGTCCGTCAACGTAACACTGAACAGAACAGAATTTTTCTGGTGACTGCAGTGTTTTTAATCACCACTAGGTGTCGCCACACATTTCTCTTCTCACCTTGATGTTACAGAATCGATGATTCTCTCCAAACTTTGCAGAAACCTGCAGAACCAAACGAAGAATTTTAAAACTTTCCCCACAGTTTGGATAAATGTTAAAAGATAAGCGTGTCAACCTCTCTGAGCTGAGGAACCTCGCCTCGCTCTGCCAGTCCCAGCTCGTCTGAAGGAGGCACGCCTGGACCTTGAGATTCAGACGCTGATACCAAGCACGATTCTGCATCGCACCGGGAGCTGCTCTGACGATACATCATCAGCTCAATGGCATCGTCCTTGTTCGAGGCGACTGCTCCATTTCGGTTTGTGGAGCTGAACAATTCCTAACAGGAAGCCACATGTAAGACAGGAAGTCACATGACATAATGTGTGTGTGTGTGTGTGTGTTGCACCTCGGCCTTTATCAGCTCCCGGTGGTTCCTCAGGCTCGTGGCGAGCCTCTTGGGGCTGACCGTCGGATTCTCAGGTTGTCTGAAGTTCTCGTACAGGCGGTTCGTCCACTGACCCATTGAGCGGATGTGAAGCCACAGAGACTCTGCAGGTCAAAAGTCACACCTCAACAAGTCATGTGACCTTCTGATCTGAGACTCAGTGTGTCGCTGACTCTGGATCAGAACCTTGTGAAATTAACCTGAACTGTGTTAATACTGCTGTCATGGTATCAGGACAGGTGAGGTGTACCTGACTGCTCGGGCGCGCTGCTGATGGTGAACGGATGCCACTCATATTTGGCAATCAGCGGGATGTTGATGTAGACGTAATCTCCAGGTTTGAAGTGGAAGAACTGAGGACGCTTGATCACCAGGTGAGTCACCTGAGCACAGACAAAAAACATCCACAGGTACTGATCACATGTTCAACTCATTGCTTCAACTCATGTTGAAGGTGATTCGGTTCGTCACCTTGGACGGCAACAGGTTGACCTCCACGATATAAAGACCTCCCATACGAGAAACAGCGATTCCAACAATCTTCTCCATCAGGAAAACCAGACCAGGAACCACAAACCACTTCCAGAAGTTTGCACAGTGGACCATCAGCAGAGACCAGACCCAGATGTAGGACAGGTGAGACCAGTAGAATACCTGGAGAACAGACAAAGGCTCAGCTGATGACGCTGATGATGATGATGTCTGTCACTTTTGTAATAACCAGCTTCACCAGACACCAGAGGGAGCTGATCACACGCATCACACCCTGCATGTAGACTGTAGACCGTTCTGCATAAACGGGGCCTGAGGTTTTATTGTTCTGTCAATCATTATCTCTCTTACACCTTTTCTTTGGATGTTACTAACTACACCGCTTCCCCGGAGTTTTTGTGCTTTCTCGTCCAGCAGGTTCTCATGGATCGTGGCTGCCGCCGTGGTCTGCTGCTGACGTCCACCATATTTAGCATTACATGCCATATATAGTCATTATTGCTACCATCCCCACTACAGCTTTGTTGGTTAATGACTTATTGCTGCTGTGCATCTGTGTTCCACTGCTACTGCAATCACCTTACCATTTATTGTAATTCATTGTAATTGTACGACATGTTTGTGTTGATTGTTCTGTACATGTGACATCCATTGCACGTCTGTCCGTCCTGGGAGAGGGATCCCTCCTCTGTGGCTCTTCCTGAGGTTTCTTCCACATGTTTTCCCTGTTAAAGGTTTTTGTGGGCAAGTTTTTCCTCACTGGAACCGAGGGTCTAAGGACAGAGGGTGTCACTCCCTGTACAGACTGTGAAGCCTCTGAGGATAAATGTGTCTGTGACTTTGGGCTGTACAAATAAAATATGATTTGATTTGATTTGATTTGATTTGATTTGAAGACACCACAGAGGTAGAAACATTTGGGTGTTTATGGGTGCGGTCGAATAGTCAAAGTTGCTGAGGAACCTTCCTCACTGAGTGAAATGACCCGGAAGTGTTAACGTGTCCGCCATGATAAGAGCTGTTCGAATTCTCAAACTGTGAAGGAAAGGAGCTTCAATGCTTCCTTTATTATCTCCTTTAGCATAGGATACACAGAGCATCCTTTAGGAAAGGAAAGGAGGTAATACCACCCCACAATTCCTTGCGGCAGCGACAAAAGTCGACACAAAGTTCAGTCATTTTCAACCTGACATAAGAAAGAAAACAATGTATTTAAACAGTGATGCAGCGTGTGTGAACATGAACACACGTGTTGATCATGAAGTGTGTCCTGCTGCGTTCACACACAGTACAAACTGTTTGGAACTGTGCCATCCAGCGTCCTGCAGGTCATCATGAAGTTCCCGTTGCTGATTAATCATATATCTTTGCCATAACTTGCTAATATGTTTCTATCTGAGTGGACAGGAGGGTGAGCAACCAGACCAGGTAACAAACACTTCACCTGACTGTGACAGGTGGACAATATTCATTTATTATTTCACTCTGACGTCGGTGATGACGTCACATTTTTATATTTCCTGCATGAAACAACACGGTCAGAGCGCGGGGAGGATCCAGGAAGTATCTCAGAGACCGTTTGTAGTCCATCTTCTGGACTTTGTAGTTTTACCACAGATCACATCAATAACATTCACCGTCATGAAGTGACGGAGTCTGAGTGTGAGAGCAGTCCACTTCTCCTAACTCCTCATCACCTCTCCTTCACATCTTTCCTTATGACCTTGTGACATTTTCCATCAAGGTCAAGAAAAGGTGGCTAGGAAAGGACTTAGGAGGTATTTTTTTTGACTATTCGACCACACCCTGAGTGACGATGGAGAAACAAACATGGAGGACTGGTGTCAGATGAGCCTGAAGGCAAACCTCTGTCTTTATGTCTACTGAAGCTCCAACCCTTACTGATGGTCAAGAACTTGGTTCTGATCCAAACAATGAGAGTCTCCTCTCCTGCTGTCAGTTTCAGCTTCAGAGACACGATGAGGAGCATCCTGAGGGAGTTGCTGAGGTGGTGGATGGATGATGGATGGATGGATGATGGATGGATGATGGATGGATGAATGATGGATGGATGGATGATGGATGGATGGATGATGGATGGATGATGGATGGATGATGATGGATGGATGATGGATGGATGGATGATGGATGGATGATGATGGATGGATGATGGATGGATGATGATGGATGGATGATGAATGGATGATGGATGGATGGATGATGGATGGATGATGATGGATGGATGATGGATGGATGAGGATGGATGGATGGATGATGGATGGATGATGATGAATGGATGATGGATGGATGGATGGATGATGGATGGATGATGATGAATGGATGATGGATGGATGGATGATGGATGGATGAGGATGGATGGATGGATGAGGATGGATGATGATGGATGGATGATGATGGATGGATGGATGATGGATGATGGATGGATGGATGATGGATGGATGAAGATGGATGGATGATGATGGATGGGTGATGGATGGATGATGGATGGATGATGATGAATGGATGATGATGGATGATGATGGATGGATGATGATGGATGATGATGGATGGATGAGGATGGGTGGATGAGGATGGATGGATGGATGAGGAGGGATGGATGATGAGGATGGATGGATGATGGTTGGATGATGATGGATGGATGATGATGGATGAAGATGATGGATGGATGATGATGGATGATGATGGATGGATGATGGTTGGATGAGGATGGATGGATGGATGAAGATGGATGATGATGGATGGATGATGGATGGATGGATGATGGATGGATGGATGAATGATGGATGGATGGATGATGATGGATGGATGATGGATGGATGATGGATGGATGAATGATGGATGGATGATGATGGATGGATGATGGATGGATGGATGATGATGGATGGATGATGATGGATGGATGATGGATGGATGGATGATGATGGATGGATAGATGGATGATGAATGGATGATGAATGGATGATGGATGGATGGATGATGGATGGATGATGATGGATGGATGATGATGGATGAGGATGGATGGATGGATGGATGGATGAGGATGGATGGATGGATGATGGATGGATGATGATGAATGGATGATGGATGGATGGATGGATGATGGATGGATGATGATGAATGGATGATGGATGGATGATGATGGATGGATGATGATGGATGGATGGATGAGGATGGATGGATGGATGAGGATGGATGATGATGGATGGATGGATGATGGATGGATGAAGATGATGGATGGATGAAGATGGATGGATGATGGATGGATGGATGATGGATGATGGATGGATGATGATGGATGGGTGATGGATGGATGGATGATGGATGGATGATGATGAATGGATGATGATGGATGATGATGGATGGATGATGATGGATGATGGATGATGATGGATGGGGATGGATGGATGGATGAGGAGGGATGGACGGATGAGGATGGATGGATGATGGTTGGATGATGATGGATGGATGATGATGGATGATGATGGATGGATGAAGATGATGGATGGATGGATGGATGGATGGATGATGGATGGATGAGGATGGATGGATGGATAATGGATGGATGATGATGGATGGATGGATGATGGATGATGGATGGATGATGGATGGATGATGATGGATGGATGGATGATGATGGATGATGATGATGGATGGATGATGGATGGATGATGGATGGATACATGGATGGATGGATGATGATGGATGGATGGATGGATGATGGATGGATACATGGATGGATGGATGATGATGGATGATGGATGGATACATGGATGGATGATGATGGATGGATGGATGGATGATGGATGGATGATGATGGATGGATGGATGGATGATGGATGGATGATGATGGATGGATGATGGATGGATGATGATGGATGATGGATGGATACATGGATGGATGGATGATGATGGATGGATGGATGGATGATGGATGGATGATGATGGATGGATGGATACATGGATGGATGGATGATGATGGATGGATGGATGATGATGGATGATGATGGATGATGGATGGATACATGGATGGATGGATGATGATGGATGGATGGATGGATGATGGATGGATGATGATGGATGGATGATGATGGATGGATGGATACATGGATGGATGGATGGATGGATGATGATGGATGGATGATGATGGATGATGATGGATGGATGGATGATGGATGGATGATGATGGATGATGGATGGATGATGATGATGGATGGATGATGGATGGATGATGATGGATGGATGATGGATGGATGGATGATGGATGATGATGGATGGATGGATGATGGATGGATGGATGGATGGATGATGGATGGATGATGATGGATGATGATGGATGGATGATGATGGATGGATGGATGGATGATGAATGGATGATGGATGGATGGATGATGGATGGATGATGATGGATGTATGATGATGGATGAGGATGGATGGATGGATGAGGATGGATGGATGGATGGATGAGGATGGATGGATGGATGATGGATGGATGATGATGAATGGATGATGGATGGATGGATGGATGATGATGATGAATGGATGATGGATGGATGATGATGGATGGATGATGATGGATGAGGATGGATGGATGGATGAGGATGGATGGATGGATGAGGATGGATGGATGGATGATGGACGGATGAAGATGATGGATGGATGAAGATGGGTGGATGATGGATGGATGGATGATGGATGGATGGATGATGGATGGATGAAGATGGATGGATGATGATGAATGGATGATGATGGATGATGATGGATGGATGATGATGGATGATGGATGATGATGGATGGATGAGGATGGGTGGATGAGGATGGATGGATGGATGAGGAGGGATGGATGGATGAGGATGGATGGATGATGGTTGGATGATGATGGATGGATGATGATGGATGATGATGGATGGATGAAGATGATGGATGGATGATGATGGATGGATGATGGTTGGATGAGGATGGATGGATGGATGAAGATGGATGATGATGGATGGATGATGGATGGATGGATGGATGATGGATGGATGATGGATGATGATGGATGGATGGATGGATGGATGATGGATGATGGATGGATGATGATGATGGATGGATGATGGATGGATGATGATGGATGGATGATGGATGGATGGATGGATGATGGATGATGATGGATGGATGGATGATGGATGGATGATGATGGATGGATGGATGATGGATGGATGGATGATGGATGGATGATGGATGGATGATGATGGATGGATGATGATGGATGGATGGATGGATGATGGATGGATGATGATGGATGTTAGCATGATGTCAGTATGTCTTACTTCAAAATGTCCGCTGCGTCGTACAAAGGTGCTGGAGCAGAGCACCATGAGGCAGATCATGACCTGCAGGACGACCCCGGTCACCGAGGCCGTCCCCTTCACCCAGCCGATTCCCGGCCTCGTGGTCAGCAGGTACTCCCACAGACTGAAGCCACTGATGTTTGACATCTGTGCTGCAACACAAAGAGGACGCAGAGGGACTCAGAAACACAGCGACATCTTCACGTTTATCCCTCTAAAACAGAACAGAAATAGAAGAGGAGAAGTTCTTGAAGTCTTATAAGTCAGACTGGACCGCCTGAGGAACCTTTATGTCACTAAAGTGCACTGTTATACAGCCACCATCAGGCCACAGAGAGAAAACTATGATCTACAGAGTTTGTACCAAAGTTGAAGACGTGAGCGGTGGTGTGAACCAGTGTGTAGAAGAGGATGGCATAGCCAACTATCTGATGCAGCAAGATGTTCTGGTCCAGAGGTAAGACCCGGACCACCCATGTGGCCCTGAGCCAAGTTAGACAGCGACGCAGCATCAACACCTGGAGACAAATATCAGCCATAAAACATCCACGTTCTTCATGATTACATGGATCAAATGTTGACCAATCCAGCTCCTCCAGATAACTTCTCCTTTGTTTTAGAGAACCTGATTGATCAACCTGATTTTGTTCTACAGAAACATGATTATCAGACATCCCCGGGTCGTACCATGATGAAGGTGCAGTTGAAGTTGAGACACTGTCCACAGCCTTTGGCCACCATGTACCAGGCTCCTCCATGACTGTGCTGTAGCATGGCCCCGATGAAGAGCAGCAGGCTGAGGCAGGCGTACAAACACAGGAAGAGAAGCTTCCTGCTGTTATTGTGCCAGTACGCCCGAGTCAGGTACCGAGGAGCATGGCGCTTCTTCTCATCCAGGTCAGGAGGCTTCAACCAGTTAGCAGCACTGAGGAGAGGATGGAGGATGAAGGAGAGGATGAAGAAAAGAATGAAGGATGAAGGAGAGTCTTAAAGTAAACAGGAAACAGGAAGTGTTCTCTGACCTGATAGTCAGGTTCTCCATCACCTCGGGGAACGTCTCCAGTTCGGCCTTCAGCTCCTCGAATGTGATGGCGCCACTGTTGTCTTTATCGGCCGACTCGAACAGTGCCAGCGTCAAGTCGTCCAGCTTCTCCTCCGGCAGAGAGATGGCGCTCTCACGGAGACACGACTTCAAAACTGTTCGCAGCTCATCTGGATCAATGGAGCCACTGCCTGAAACACAACAGCCAAACATGGCCGACTGTAGTTCCCAAGTCCAGACAGGCAAGTCGACACCTCTGACAGTTCATTAAAACATGAAAGACCCTGTGTGTGTGTGTGTGTCTGTGTGTGTGTTGGATCACTTACCATCCACGTCGTACACCTGGAACAGGAACTGAAGTTTATCCGTCTCACTGCCATGGATCAGGAGGTCGAGAGCTTTAAGCAGCTCGTCCAGACTGATGGAGGCGCTGCCGTCCGAGTCGAAGAGCGCGAAGAACCGCTCAGCAAAGAACGACTGCACACACACACACACACACACACACACACACACACTATAACACATGTCATAATAGCAGCAGTAAATCACAGTTTTGTTTTTCTTCATTTCAGATGAAAATACATTTACATTTAGTAATTTAGCAGACGCTTCTATTCAAAGCGACTTACAGAGAGGGGAACACAGTTCAGTGGGATAAGAAGTGTTAGTGCAACAGTAAGTGCTATGACAGCTCTTGAAGGGGGAGCGTTCTCATGTCCAGCTGTTGGTCGTGTTGTAGAGGAGGTCCTCTCTGCAGAGCTGGAGGTCTTCAGAAGGTCTGTGAAGGTAGAGAGGGACGCCCCTGATCTGGTAGGAACTGGTAGGACGTTCCACCAACGGGGAACAGACAGAAAAGTTTGGACTGTCCTGAGCGGACAGGTGGCAGAGCCAGGCGTTGCTCATTGGAGGAGCGCAGCGGTCGTGAGGTAACATGTGTCTGTATGAGGACGTCAGGTAGGTCGGTGCAGAACTGGAGACAACTTTGTCATTGAGCATTAGTGCTTTGAATTTAATGTGGACTGCTACAGGTAGCTAGTGGAGCTCAATGAGCAGCGGGTGACATGTGACCTTTTGGGTTGGTTGAAGAGCAGTCTGCTCTCAATGCACCATGAACCTTGTCCATGAAGCTGATGATACTTTTAGACTTTTACTTTAAAGTATTTTGAAGTATGTGAGTACTCTGAGTACTTTCCCACCTCTTTGACTTTGAGGGCGGTCTTGAACTCATCGAGGTCGATCTCCTTGTCTTCCCCGGCGATGCTCTCAAACTGTTTGGTGACCCACTCCAGCCAACGAGCGTCTTCGTCCAGACTCATGGTGACTGTCTGTGCTGCTGCCGGACCACATAAACCTTCAGACAATGCAACAACAGCACAACAACACAATAGCAACACAACCACAACACAGCAATAACACAACAGAGTCTGTAAAAGTGGCTTGTGCAATTTGGTTTGTGCATGGCGGGTCAGTGTCCAGAGTTGTGGAGGGTTAATCTCCATTTTCTTCATTTTTTTCATCTGAACAAAAAAAACATTTGTTTATTGTCTCAGGTAGTTCTTATTGGTTTCCATGGAAACGTGGTAAATGTTGCTGCAGTGTGTCACCAGTCGGCTGTTTATGAAAAGGTTGGACATTGAAGCGTCACAGGACTGGTGAGGACTGATTTACAGTCTGTGGCGTTCCTCAGGGATCTGTCCTTTGTCCTGTAACATTCTCTGTATTTCAACATTTCACGTATAAATCAGCATTCATTCCCCCACTGTGCTAAATGTGCTAATATTAGCTGCTGCTGGGTCTGCTGCTGCTGACCTGGATGATGATTGGTTGTTAGCAAAATTGTCGACTTGCTAGTTTTTTAACAGAAGTAATGTAATCAGAACAAATACTCAAGTACAGCTGAACACAGTTACACAGTGGGATGACACTCTGACACTGGAGACAACAAACACTGATTTATATGATGGTAGTTTGATGTCCACCGTAAAGAATCTTGGAGTTGTTTTTGATCAGGATTTGCCCTTTAATGTCTAACCAATTTCGAGGACTGCATTCTTCCACTTATGTAACATTATATGTAAAAAACTCTTGTAAACCAAATTGCACTGTGTACAGTAACCCGCTGTACATATTTTATTTTTCAGCGACCTCACTGTTTTTACTGTAAATTCTGTTCCCACCCCATATTTGCCACATTTATACATATCTTCCAGATTTGTCACTGTGTATTTTGGATGTCTTTATAGTTCAAGTCTTTTACTTATATTATATATATTATATTTCATGTTTATTGCTGTTTGCACCGGGGATAAGAGGGAAAGGCAATTTCAATTTTCTGTATGTCCTGTACAGATGGCAGCACTGTGTTAAAGTGTTAAATGAATATTTCCACACAGAGCAGGTCTACAGAGACTCGTCCATCGTCCATTTTGTAGATAGATAACAAAGACCTTAGAGCCTGTTTCAGGTTATTTTTTAGTGACATGAAGAAAACTGAATTTTCTTCCACATTCGAGTCAGAATAAATGTCAGAGTAATCAATATGTTAATGATCGATTCATTCAATCTATAAAACATCAGTAAAAAACACGTCACAGCGTCCTCAAGTAAAATGTGACGTCATGAAACCTGAATATTAAATTCACTGAAAATATCAAATGATTTGAAATAAACTGATGATTCAAATATTTGCAGATTAATTTATTTTCCATCACAAATAAACAAATTAAATGAGTCAGTTTTACCTTCTGCAGTGAAACCTGCTGCGTCCTGAGTTTGATGTTTCTGTTGGCTCTCTTCCTCCTCCTCTCTTCCTCCTCTCCTCCTCCTCCTCCTCCAGTTGGTGTCAGCTGCTTCTGACAGACCACCGCCCACTGAGCTGCAGCCTCAAAGAGACAACGTGAGAAATGAAA
This sequence comes from Nibea coibor, assembly GCA_023373845.1. Taxonomy (NCBI): domain Eukaryota; kingdom Metazoa; phylum Chordata; class Actinopteri; family Sciaenidae; genus Nibea; species Nibea coibor. Next base: position 27,058,194 of record CM041721.1, read on the forward strand.
AAGAAATAATGACGATGAAGACTGAATGAAGAAACAACATTTAACTAAAATCCACAATTATTAAAGTTTCAGGTTTATTTGTTGAGGATCAACGATGGACGAGAGGAAACGTCAGTTCAACACGAAGAGAAACATAAAAAGAAGAAAGAAAGAAAGAAGAAAAAGACACTTAAATTTTAGGTCAAATATAAACATAAAATACACTGAAACAGAAGATGAGAAATATGTTGAAGTATCTGTATGAAGATGTGAACATTTTATATATGAATTAATCTGCTGATTACTGAAATTATAAATGTTTGATCGTGTGTTTAAAAGACAAAAGACGTCGAGCAGACTGACTGACCATGTGAACTCAAAGCTGAAGAAAAGTTTCTCATCCGGAGATGAATAAAGTTCTGCAGATGAAAGTTTCAGAAGTTTTCAGGGTGTAAATTTGTTGCTGCAGAGCTTCATGGTGTTATGGAGGCAGAAATCAAGCTGTTAATAATAACATTGATGACAAACGAGTAAAGCTGACGTTAATCTTCAGTCCACTGATTAATTACTGCAGTTGATTTCCGCTGTTAATGAAGACTTCAGGTGATTTTAAAGGACAGATTCAGTTTGTAATTAAACACAAGTCACACGTCAGAGCCAGGCTAGCTGTTTCCCCTTGTTTCCAGTTTCCAGTCTTCATGCTAAGCTAAGCTAAGCTAAGCAGCTACACAACATGAATGAAAACATTGAATTTATTTCTATCAAAACCATTTTAAATAAGCAGCTTCAAGTTCAACACATGGAAAATATAGAAAACTCTTCATTAGAGCTCAGTACAAAGCACCAACATGAGGCACGAGTTGTCCAAACACACTGACATCACTGGCATCATGACTGCTGCTGACATCACTGACATCACTGACATCACTGACTGCTGCTGACATCACTGACTGCTGCTGACATCACTGACATCACTGACTGCTGCTGACATCACTGACTGCTGCTGACATCACTGACATCATGACATCACTGACTGCTGCTGACATCATGACATCACTGACTGCTGCTGACATCACTGACATCATGACTGCTGCTGACATCACTGACATCACTGACATCATGACTGCTGCTGACATCACTGACTGCTGCTGACATCACTGACATCATGACTGCTGCTGACATCACTGACTGCTGCTGACATCACTGACATCACTGACTGCTGCTGACATCACTGACATCACAACATCACTGACTGCTGCTGACATCACTGACATCATGACATCACTGACTGCTGCTGACATCACTGACATCATGACATCACTGACTGCTGCTGACATCACTGACATCATGACTGCTGCTGACATCACTGACTGCTGCTGACATCACTGACATCATGACATCACTGACTGCTGCTGACATCACTGACATCATGACATCACTGACTGCTGCTGACATCACTGACATCACTGACATCATGACTGCTGCTGACATCACTGACATCATGACTGCTGCTGACATCACTGACATCATGACTGCTGCTGACATCACTGACTGCTGCTGACATCACTGACATCATGACTGCTGCTGACATCACTGACTGCTGCTGACATCACTGACTGCTGCTGCTGGCATCACTGACATCATGACATCACTGACTGCTGCTGACATCACTGACATCACTGACATCATGACATCACTGACTGCTGCTGACATCACTGACATCATGACATCACTGACTGCTGCTGACATCACTGACATCATGACTGCTGCTGACATCACTGACATCATGACATCACTGACTGCTGTTGTAGATAGATAACAAAGACCTTAGAGCCTGTTTCAGGTTACTTTTTTAGTGACATGAAGAAAACTGAATTTTCTTCCACATTCGAGTCAGAATAAATGTCAGAGTAATCAATATGTTAATGATCGATTCATTCAATCTATAAAACATCAGTAAAAAACACGTCACAGCGTCCTCAAGTAAAATGTGACGTCATGAAACCTGAATATTAAATTCACTGAAAATATCAAATGATTTGAAATAAACTGATGATTCAAATATTTGCAGATTAATTTATTTTCCATCACAAATAAACAAATTAAATGAGCAGACATCACTGACATCATGACATCACTGACTGCTGCTGACATCACTGACATCATGACATCACTGACTGCTGCTGACATCACTGACATCATGACTGCTGCTGACATCACTGACATCACTGACATCATGACTGCTGCTGACATCACTGACTGCTGCTGACATCACTGACATCATGACTGCTGCTGACATCACTGACTGCTGCTGACATCACGACATCACTGACTGCTGCTGACATCACTGACATCATGACTGCTGCTGACATCACTGACATCATGACTGCTGCTGACATCACTGACTGCTGCTGACATCACTGACATCACTGACTGCTGCTGACATCACTGACATCACGACATCACTGACTGCTGCTGACATCACTGACATCATGACATCACTGACTGCTGCTGACATCACTGACATCATGACATCACTGACTGCTGCTGACATCACTGACATCATGACTGCTGCTGACATCACTGACTGCTGCTGACATCACTGACATCATGACATCACTGACTGCTGCTGACATCACTGACATCATGACATCACTGACTGCTGCTGACATCACTGACATCATGACTGCTGCTGACATCACTGACTGCTGCTGACATCACTGACATCATGACATCACTGACTGCTGCTGACGTCACTGACATCATGACATCACTGACTGCTGCTGACATCACTGACATCATGACTGCTGCTGACATCACTGACTGCTGCTGACATCACTGACATCATGACATCACTGACTGCGGCTGACGTCACTGACATCATGACTGCTGCTGACATCACTGACATCACTGACATCATGACATCACTGACTGCTGCTGACATCACTGACATCATGACATCACTGACTGCTGCTGACATCACTGACATCATGACTGCTGCTGACATCACTGACATCATGACTGCTGCTGACATCACTGACTGCTGCTGACATCACTGACATCATGACTGCTGCTGACATCACTGACTGCTGCTGACATCACTGACTGCTGCTGCTGGCATCACTGACATCATGACATCACTGACTGCTGCTGACATCACTGACATCATGACATCACTGACTGCTGCTGACATCACTGACATCATGACTGCTGCTGACATCACTGACATCATGACATCACTGACTGCTGCTGACATCACTGACATCATGACTGCTGCTGACATCACTGACATCATGACATCACTGACTGCTGCTGACATCACTGACATCACTGACTGCTGCTGACATCACTGACATCATGACTGCTGCTGACATCACTGACATCATGACATCACTGACTGCTGCTGACATCACTGACATCATGACATCACTGACTGCGGCTGACGTCACTGACATCATGACTGCTGCTGACATCACTGACATCATGACATCACTGACTGCTGCTGACATCACTGACATCATGACTGCTGCTGACATCACTGACATCATGACTGCTGCTGACATCACTGACATCATGACTGCTGCTGACATCACTGACTGCTGCTGATGGCATCACTGACATCATGACATCACTGACTGCTGCTGACATCACTGACATCACTGACATCATGACATCACTGACTGCTGCTGACATCACTGACATCATGACTGCTGCTGACATCACTAACATCATGACATCACTGACTGCTGCTGACATCACTGACATCATGACTGCTGCTGACATCACTGACATCATGACATCACTGACTGCTGCTGACATCACTGACATCACTGACTGCTGCTGACATTACTGACATCATGACTGCTGCTGACATCACTGACATCATGATATCACTGACTGCTGCTGACATCACTGACTGCTGCTGACATCACTGACATCATGACTGCTGCTGACATCACTGACATCATGACATCACTGACTGCTGCTGACATCACTGACATCATGACTGCTGCTGACATCACTGACTGCTGCTGACATCACTGACATCACTGACATCACTGACTGCTGCTGACATCACTGACATCACTGACATCATGACTGCTGCTGACATCACTGACTGCTGCTGACATCACTGACATCATGACTGCTGCTGACATCACTGACTGCTGCTGACATCACTGACTGCTGCTGACATCACTGACTGCTGCTGACATCACTGACATCATGACTGCTGCTGACATCACTGACTGCTGCTGACATCACTGACATCATGACATCACTGACTGCTGCTGACATCACTGACATCATGACATCACTGACTGCTGCTGACATCACTGACTGCTGCTGCTGACATCACTGACATCATGACATCACTGACATCATGACATCACTGACATCGTACTGCTGCTCGTCAACCTGAGCTCATTAAATATTACATGAACTCACTAACGAGTTTGCTGAAAAATATCAACACACACACCTGAACACACACGAACACACACCAGCACACATGAACACACATGAACACACACCAGCACACATGAACACACACCAACACACATGAACACACACCAGCACACACACACTGCAGGTATTTCATAAATAGCATCATTTACACTGAAAACAGATTCACGTCCGCACAAAGCACGAACAACATGACTTTCATTCATCTGGATGTTTATTTTGATTACAGACTGAGACAAGAGTCACTTCACTTCCATCCACCAGAGTCCATCAGAGACCACCAGAGCCCATCATAGTCCATCAGAGACCATCAGAGTCCATCAGAGCCCACCAGAGCCCATCAGAGTCCATCAGAGACCACCAGAGTCCATCAGTCCTGACACACTCTACCTCACATGTTCTACTGTTTGTTGCCTCATGTTGATGGAAGCAGAGAGGAGATGTGGGTCTGCTCCCAGTCCAGGTCCTGGTCCTCCATGATGGCCAGCAGAGCGTCCAGTCCCTCCACAGACACAGTCAGACTGCCGACTACCTCACTGCTGTCCTCCACGTCCACGACTGCAAGAAACAGACGGACACTGAACGCCACACTGTGTGTGTGTGTGTTGGTTTGTCCACTATATGAGGACATGAGTGTACACACCAAATTGTGACGTCTGTTTGTCAAGACACATATATATGTGTATATATGTGTGTGTATATATGCATCTATATATGTGTGTGTGTGTGTGTGTGTGTGTGTGTGTGTATCAGTACCATCCAGACTGGTCTCGGTCAGGTCTCGACGTCTCTCCAGGATCTCGTTGATCCTCATGAAGGCCACCCCGACATCCTCACACTCTTTTTCCTGCTCCTCTTCTTCCGGAGGCTCGCTGACCACAGTGAACCGGATCCTATCCAACAACATCCAGGTGAATATTTGTTATTTACTATATGTCAATAATTAGTTCTGACCCATAACATCTGTCTCATGTCCTCACCTTTCCATTTGAGGGTTTCGTCCCTGCAGCACTCTCCTCAGCAGCTGCCGTCTCGCTGCGTTATTCTCTGCGTCCACAGGAACGACTGCAAGGTCAGAACAACAGAACATCATGACATCAACAGAATGTCATCAACTTCTGTGTGGACTGCAAAGTCCCAGCTCGGACTGTCACCGGTTACGCCAACAACAAAGCTTGGAAAACCGAGCACATTAAGGCCATCCTTAATGAGAAGAAGAGGGCGTTCAGAGACAGCAACCGTGATGAGGTGAGGAGGGGGTACTCAAACTCATAATCAGGGCGGCTAAAGACAATTATGGGAGAGCTGCAGAATAAACTCCAGCAAAACAATGAGGGATGTGTGGAGCGGCATGAGAACCATCAGCGGGCTCCGGAACACTGGCAGCATGGGGCTAGAGGGACAAGTGGACCAGGCAAATGAAATGAATTTTTCCAGTAGGTTTGACACTTGTGGCCAGTGCAATCTTCTTCGCTGTCACATGCTGGGGCAGTGGGCTGAAGGTCGCAGACACCAACAGACTAAATAAACTGATCAGGAGAGCTGGTGATGTCGTGGGGAGGAGCTGGACTTTCTGTGACAGAAAGGAGGATGCTGTCCATACTGGACAATGTTTCACACCCTCTCTACAACACACTGGCCCAACTGAGGAGCTCCTTCAGCAATAGACTCCTCTCACCCAGATGTACCACAGAGCGACACAGGAGATCATTCCTACCTGTGGTCGTAAAGCTCTATAATGCCTCCCTCAGAGAGTCAGACACACCGTCTCAGTAATGACTAAACAATCAATCACTTTAGGCAGTTGTTTACACAGTATTATATTAGAAACATATGTCGTTTATACACTGCAGTATTGTAACAAAAAATCATTTCCCCAGGGATTGTTAAAGTATTTCTGATTCTGATGACATCATAATAGATTACCTTTGCTGTAGTTATAGTTGATGTTCTGGCCCTGGCCCGGTTTGGGCAGAGACAGTGGCGTCTCCTCGGTGGGCAAGTCCAGCAGAGAGTACTCCACAAACAGACGGACCACGCTGCTGTCACGTGCCACACGAGAACCCGGCCTCAGGCTCAGAGACTGGATCTCCACACGGACCCGGTCCGAGGGCTGAGGATGACATGGATCAGAACCATCATTGTTATGAAGGTCGTTATGATGATACATACAGCATGAAGTCTTTCTGAGAACAGATCACATGACCAACAAAATATCTGTGACAGAACTGCTTCTAACAGCTTTAATAACCTCAGAGGTCAGATTGTACAAATAATGAATATAATCAATAAATTATTAAAATGTATATAGTTAGTTAATTAAAGTTATAGTTAGTTAAAGTCAGTGTTAGTTACAGTTAAAGTTATAGTTAGTTATAGTTAATGTTGGTTATAGTTAAAGTTAGTTACAGTTAAGGTTAGTTATAGTTAGTTAAAGTTATAGTTAGTTAAAGTTAGTTATAGTTAATGTTGGTTATAGTTAAAGTTATAGTTAGTTAGTTATAGTTAGTTATAGTTAAAGTTAGTTACAGTTAAGGTTAGTTATAGTTAATTCTTTTTTTTAGCAGAGAACTTCAGATCAAATTTGAGGTCAAGCAAACAGTTCGATAAACATTTTCAGTGTTTCAGTTTGTTGATCAATATATCGATCAATAAACACAGATATCTGGAGATATTTCTTTTTTTAAAGATTTTTTTGAGAAAAGAGATGGTGGTGACCTTCTCTAAAAGGCAGAGAGAGCTGGCTGACGCATCCACCACCTCCATCCACGGGGAGCCAGTGGAACGTGTTGAGGAATATAAGTATCTGGGTACCATCTTCGACAACCAGCTTAAGTTCTCCTCGAACACAGAGGAGATCCTTAGGAAATGTCACCAGCGGCAGTATCTCTTGAGGAAACTCAACAACTTTGAAGTGAGCAAAAACATCCTGCTCACTTTTTACTACTCTTTCATCGAGAGCATCGCCACGTTCTCCATACCCTGCTGGTTCCACTCCATCAGCCTGCAGAATAGGAATCGCCTGGAGAGCATTGCTAAGGTCTGCTCTAAGATCATCGGACTCCCAACCAGATCACTATCCTCCATCCATAAACAACAAACACTTCGACTGGCCAACAGGATCATGCAAGACCCCTCGCATGTCCTACACCCTGCCTTTGAGTGGCTCCCCTCACGACGCCGTCTCCGCTGCCCCGGCTGCAGGACTCAGAGGAGGAAAGTCACATTTGTTCCCACAGCTATTAACCTTCTCAACTCCTCCTAAGACTTTACCTTCCCTCCTACACAATCTTAATACTCCACCTCGCCACCTACATACTGCACTTTAACAGTCCGCTTTTATACAGTTTTATTTTATACAGTTTTTTTTTATACAGTTTTTATATTATTTATTTTATATTTATATTTTGTGAATACCATTCACACTGCACATCTTTATTGTACATATGTGTATTTATTGTGTATTTATCTGGCAGATAATGCTTGGTCTTGATGTCTGCTACTCTGTGTGCCGTTAATTGCCCCTCGGGGACAAATAAAGTTTATTGAATTGAATTTTCAAACTTTATTTTGACAGCGTGAGTAACAGGAATGTGTGGGGAGAGAGAGAAACAGTGACAAAGAGAGAGAGAGATGGGGGAATGACATGCGGGAAAGAGCCACACGTCGGATTTGAACCCTTGGCCTCTGCAGCGAGGACTGAGCCTCTGGTTTTGATTTCAGACACTTAAATTTGTTTCCATGAAATAAACTCAGTGACATCACTCTAAGACGACAGGACGCCCGATCAATAACAGAGCTGCTGTTTGGAACCACACGCACACCTATTAATTCTATATTTATAGTCTGATCTACTGATCGATGTGTGTGTGATGTACATCAGTATTTCATTTATTAAAGAAAATACCTGTAAGGTTCATCGATATGTTATTAGAATGTTACTGTAACGTTATTGTTCGGTGTTTGTGTTGATGGGCTGGACTTTGTCTACCAAGTAAAAACAGAATCCAAACTTCAGATCATCAAGTCAGATCGACTTCCTGCCCTTCTGAAAAAAATCAAACTGAAAACCAAAATAAACAGACGATCAAACTCTGCTCGATAACAGCACGCCGATCCGTGCTTGCTCCGAAGTTTCCTCTCAGGTGTGAGGAGGTAAACACTGACCTTCCTGGCGACCGCCTGTCCATGAACGATGCAGTCATCGCTGTCAGACTGACTGGATTCGCTGCGATCGTCTTTGGCTGCCGAGGCGTCGACGTCTGGAGGAAAACACGGAGAACATGTTTAAGAAGGAAGCTAACAGAGACATTTCAAAATTTATGAAACATCATCGACAGACTCATTTAATATTTATGTCAGCTCAGGAAACATTGTGAGATGAGAGCAGAATGTAAAAACATCTGACTGTTCACAGAGATTAAAACTTTTTGTTATTTCACAGAAAATGAACCGACACACTGCAGCTCCATAAAAACTGAAGAACAATAAAATATTCAGCTGGTTTTGGAGGGTTTTTTTTAATATACATATATATATATATATATATATATATATATATATATATTACTATGTTGAGATCGTGCTTATTTGTGCTTTAGAGCATAAGCCAATTAGAACACAGCGTTTAACAGACAAACAACCTTAAAGACAAAGTCATTTAAACAGATTATGAAACCATGAACACTGATCACATCATTAATTTTCACTTCATTAATATTCATGTGTCCGCACCTTCGATGATTTCAGAGATTTCAGAGTCGTCAGACTGAGAGCTGACCAGGATCAGCTGACCTTCAGAGAAGTGAGACTCTTCATCCTCCTCTTCTTCTTCTGTGGTTCTCTGAGGCGATGGAGCTGGAACATGCTGATTCAACCAGACACAGGGAGACGGATTTATGATTAATGACTGATTCCTGAGTAAAGTGAAGTGAAGTGAAGTGAAGACAGGTTCAAGTTTACCTGTACAGGTCTCTTCTTTGCGGAGCTCGACTCGTCAACCTGAAACACAGATACAAGATCAGCTGATTTGAACTTGGACCTGTTGGATCCGGTACATTTGTTGGACTCACCTGCTGTGTGTCTGCAGCTGTAGGGTCGATGAATGTGACTTTTTTGGTGGCCGGTCTGTCCTTCACCTTCACCTGAGGTTGACGTCTGAGCTTTGGCAGCCGAGCCTGATAGAGACAGAACATCAGATCAGTGATCTCTCGGCATTCATCTATCTTTGTATTGATTGGTTGACTGATCTCCTGACATTAGACACAGAAGCTTCAGGAACCGAGCTGGACAGATGATGAAGGTCCCATGCCTCCTTCTCTTTCTCCTTCTCCTCCTGCAGTGTCTCATCAGTCTCTCCATCTTTCTTCTCATCCTCTTTCAGGATGAGTTTGGGCTCTTCTACAGACATGATGGAGCCTGACGGAGGGCGGTAAGTGAACCTCCATCTCAGCATCACTTCAATATGACCAGCAGGAAGTCCAGAAGGGTCAGAGAGTTTGAACACACCTGAAGGACAAACACCGTCACAGTCAGGACGTCAGTTTAACATTTGAGCCATTGAACCACTGAATCATTGTACAATTAAACCACTGAACCGTCCAGGACCAGGCGGCCTGATACCGACCCCCCCGTAAACCCTCACCAGAGATCTCCTGGTCCTGGGCCAGCAGCAGCAGGGGCACTCGGGCCTTCCCCACGTACTCGTCGATCTGCTTCTCTTTGTCGTCAAACACGTAGAACTGAAGGACCTCGGACTTCAGGTACTGGTCCAGGTCTACTTCCATGGGGACGGAGTAAGACTTGAGGTCGTTGAAATGGGGGTTGCAGGAGTCATGGATGGTGGCAGTTGGGTAGTCGGGGAAGTCAGAGAACTTGTAGACCACATAGGGGCTTGGCTGCTGGGAGCTTCTGGACCGTAAGTCTCTGCAGCATCGGACCGCAATGTCGAGCTGGTTCAGGCTGCTGCTGCCGGGCAACTGAGAGGAAACCGTGGAGGAACAGGAGGAGGTTTCAGGAGGTACTGTGGTCAGTATGATGTCAATGAGACTGACAGAAATAAACTTTGCTGTAATAAACGGTGCTGGTACCTGGTTCAGAGCTGTCTGGACGTAGCCTACAGCCTTCACCTTCTCTTTGAACAGACGGATGGTCTCGCTCATGGGGATCCTGAACTGCAACCAGTAATCCACCGAGCCAAAGGAGCGAACCTCAGAGGTTCCTAAGAACAAAGACCACAGGTCGCTCCATGATACATGACACGGTGCTCTGGTCAAATAGGATATGAACTGGTTACGCTGTCTGTCAGCCTCACTCACCGATCAGGGGAATCGTCCCGTGAACTTTCCCATCCTCCTCAAGCAGCTTCTGCAGTGGAAGCTGACCTGAGGCCAGAGTCTTCCAGTCCAGACCAATGGCCTGATGCAGCTCCACGGTGACTGAGCACCTGTGCAGGTAGTCCAGGAAATGGTCGTCCATGCTCACCACATACTTGGATGTGAACCCATACGTGGGTTTGCGGCCCGTCATCACCGGTGTGGAGTGCAGCTCAAACAGATAGAAGGAGTAGGTGAAGAAGGTGGATGGGTCATCGTCACCCAGAACCTCCAAGGCGGGCAAAGACAGGGAGGCGCCGACGATCTGAAGCTCAACTAGGTTCTCGCCACGCTCGAGGCAAAGAGTCTCATCAAACTCGTCACCCTTGTCTTCAGAAGCGGCATCCAATTTGAAGACATAGGATTTGGTGCCGTAGGCGAGGTCTTTGAGCTGAGCTGAGGAGCAGTGACAGGAAACAGGAAGTCAAAGATGTAGGAGATTTATAGAGATGTTCAGCTTATTGGCTCTGGTTCCCGTTCAAAATGATGCTTTCAGAATAAAAGCTGGTGAGGTGAGGTAGTGGATCTCCTCATCGTGAGACTTGATTCAAAAGATGTCTCCTGGTCTGATAAAGAAATAATAATTTAAAGTGGCTTTGAACGGGCCCTCGCGCATGTTGGGCAAGTTTTAAGTCAATGAGATGAAGTCCCTGGGTGGAGTCTGTTAAAACAGAACATAAGAAGCGACCACTTTTTTCTCATAGGGTCAAATTTGAGAAAATAGCCCACACTGTTTCATCAAAATTCAGAATTTTGATAACTTTTCATTGTCAAGACCTTAAGATCACACACACCAAGTTTCAATTAGATAGGATAAAAGCTCTAGGAGGAGGAGTTCAAATACGACCCCTGGAAATGACCCCAAAAACACGAAAATGCCAACTTTGAAACAAAATGGATGCCACACGCTTCGTTGTAGCCTGGATCACCAAGAGACTTTTTTGTAGGCTTGGGGGAGAAGAAGAGAAGAAACTTCTGGATTCTAAAAATTGAAAGAGAGAACATTGTTCGGCACTTGGGCCCTAAAAAGTACCTTCCAGTTTCTTGATCTTGGCTGCCTTTGTGTCCAACAGTTGCGCCTGACGCTCCAGCTTCTGCTCGTACTCAACTCTGTCGGTGTCCATCTTCCTCATCACGGCCTCCAGCTCCGCCTCAGGAGAGAAGACAGACTAAGTCTTCATCATACACAAGAATAAACACTGATTGAGACTGAAGAGTCTGAAGATCACAGACACAGACTTTGTGAAGTCAGACAGAAAAGTCGACGTAGCACCACAGGAGAGAAGTTTGGTTTGTAGATAATCTACATAAAAAAACTGAACCCACAGAGATGAAGAATAAAAACAAAAAAAAAAGTTTAAAGATGTAAAACTGGTGTACGGCCAGCTGTTCTGCAGCGAGCCGGTCTACAGGTGACCCCCTTCACCTTGTAGTCTTTGCAGATCTTGGTCTCCATGCTCAGGATGTTTCTGGTCTTCTGCAGCTCCTGGATGGTTTCAGCATGAGCAGCTTGCAGCTCACGAACGCTGCTTGCTCCGTCTTCCACCTCCTTCAGGAACAGCAAGTCCCCATTCTTCTGGGACCTCCTCGTCTGCGGAGGAGAATGAGAGTGAGAACAAGGAGGAGGACAACGAGAAGCATGAGGAGGAGGACAAGGAGTGCATAGAGTTTTACCATAAATGTACAAACACAGATGAAATTCTTTGAAATTCAAGAATGACAGTCTTGTTGAGTCTGGATCAGTCTCAGGTGTGACAGTCTCACCTTAATGAGCAGCAGAGCTTCAGTGAGTTCAGCCACGTCATACTCGTTCTCCTTAAAATAACAAACATCAGCTCATCACACTTCAATCATACATATGTGTGTCAGGACAGTCAGGACTGGTCTTACAGTCTTAAAGACTCACCCGGCTATAGAACTTCAGTCTGTCGTTAAGATCGTCGAGCTGCTGTTTCTGCTCCAGAAACTGAATCTGAAGTTTTTTGTTTTCTTCTGTCAGTTTCTCACTTTGATCTGAAAAATAATAAAAATAAATAAATAATTCACAGATTTAAATGATTAAGGATGAATTCAGGAATCATCAGGATGAATTCAGGAATCATCAGGATTAGGAGGTGATGCACTGACCTCTCTCAGCTTTGATCTTATCCAGGATTTCATTTTTGTCAACGAGGTCAGCCTTCAGCGCTGTCTCTAACTGGACGATCTGTAACTTCAGCTGCTGCTCCTGGATCTGCCATCTCTGCTGCTGAGACACGTCCAAGGCGCTGAGACACAAAGACATGTGACTGTTAGGGACAGACGAGTCCACAGAGAGACAGACGAGTCACAGTGTCCATGTCCAGATGTACAGCAGTTTGCTGATTGCGGCCCCCTCACCTCACCCTAACCTAACATCTCCTGTAGAAACACGGAGGTTCAACATGGCAGACTCATCACTGTGAGGTCACAGAGACTCATCCATTAATCACCTGACACTCACGCATGTTAATGAAGTCTCACCTGTTGACCAGCTTCTCATTGGTCTCCTTCAGCAGATCTCTCTCCTGTTCCAGCTCACTGATTCGCTCCTGAAGCTGCAGAGATAACATGTCATCACATCCTTTACTACATCATATGATGAAGGAACAGGAGGAGGAGCAGAGGAGGAAGAAGGAAGAGTCTGTGGTCTGTCTGTCAGTGGTCTGTCTGTGGTCTGTCTGTGGTCTGTTTGTCTGTCAGTGGTCTGTCTATAGTCTGTCAGTGGTCTGTCTGTAGCCTGTCTGTAGGTCACCTGCTCCATCTTCATGTTGGTGATGGTGGAGCTCTGCAGACGTCTCTCCAGGTCCAAACATTTCATCCTCTCGTCTTTGAGCTGAGCTGACAACTCGTCCACCTTCATCATGGCAGCATCATGGCTGACCTTCAGCATGCTCTGACTCTGACACACACACACAAACACACACACACGCCCATGATGAGCAGAGCAGAGAGGACAGCAGATGTTCAGGTGGACTTTGTACAGATTGGTGTCTCACCTCCTGCAGCTGGAGGAATCTCCCCTCCAGCTCGGTCACAGTGTTTGAGCGGTCAGCCAGCTGCTTCTGAAGTTTGATCATCGTCACATTACTGCTGACGTGTGACCTGACAGCAAACACGCATGTTACAAAACGTCATGCGTTTACATCACATGTACATACAGACTGTACGTGAACAAACATGATCAATAGTTCTGCTGTAGACACTACAGAGAAGTGTATGTGTTTCTATGGAGATACACACACAGTTCTGACCTCAGTTTGTTGGTCTGCTGCTGTCGGATCTGCACCAGTCTCTCCTCGTAGTCGGCCTCCTTCTTCCTCAGCTCGTCTCTCAGCAGCTCGTTGGCTCCATCCATCTCCTCCATGTGGCTCCGCTGGAGCTCAATCATGTTCTCTCTGCAAACACAGGAAGCTAACCAATTAGCTTACTGCTAAAATAGAACTACAAATATGGCAGCTTTGACTACAAAGAAGTTCTCTCTGAAGGTCTCTGAGGGTCTATGTTGGTCTCTGTGGGTCTCTCTCTGTTGGTCTGACGGTGAAGGTGCAGCACTCACAGGTTACGGATCTCAGTCCTGGCCTCCTCTAGCAGGTTGTGTCCAAATCGAGGCAAGAGGCCAGTTGGTGGTCTCCCTCCTCCCTCCAGACTCCTCGTACCTGACAGAGACGTTTGAAGAGTTTCAGTCTGTTAGTCTGAGACCTGCAATGTATGACCTGTGACATATGACATAACATGCGATGTATGACATAACATGTGACGTATGACATGTGATGTATGACCTGTGACGTGTGACCTGTGACCTACTCTTTGGTCGGCCCGGTGATGGGGACGAGGCATCGTCTCGCAGCTTCTTTAACCCTGAGTTGACTCGTGATTGGACATGGCCATACGGCGTGGGCTTCCTGCTCTGTGAGTTGATGAGCTGCTGTTTGGCCACGAGGAGGCGCTGTTTCAGCCCTTCATTCTCTGACTGCAGCGCCCGAACTTTCTCCTGCAGCTCCTCCATCACCTCCTCCATCTCCACATCACGAACACGGGACACCGGCTGACCTCCACCTGCTGCCAGCTGCTCCATACGACGACGGTCCTTCACCAACCTCATAAGCTTAGTGCCCAGCCTGAGGAGGAGGAGAAGGAGTGAGGCGGAGTAGGTCATATCTTACAGTGAAGATATTTTTCCATGTCAGATCATAATAATGGTGTTATTCTGTGTTGTACTGGTTCAGCTCATAATAATAATTGTATCTGTGTGTTTCATATGTCAGAATGATAACTTTGTGTTGTTGGTCTCACTTCTTGATCTTGTCGTCCTGTTGATGGATCGTCTGTTTGAGGAGAAGAGTCTCCTCGTGGAGGCGCAGGAAGCGGTCCTCCAGCTCCTCCCTGGACACCCGTGAGACATCCTGTCTCGCCCGAGCATTCTCATACACTGACGACTCTACGACCAGAAAACACAAAAAACTGTTTAAATTATAAACTATTATTGTCTGTAGGTTGTCTGTAGGTGGTCTGTGTGTTGTCTGTAGGTTGTCTGTAGGTTATCTGTGTGTTGTCTGTAGGTTATCTGTGTGTTGTCTGTAGGTTGTCTGTAGATTGTCTGGGCATGTTGTCTGTGTGTTGTCTGTAGGTTGTCTGTAGGTTGTCTGTGTGTTGTCTGTAGGTTGTCTGGGCAGGTTGTCTGTGTGTTGTCTGTAGGTTGTCTGTAGGTTGTCTGGGCATGTTGTCTGTAGGTTGTCTGTAGGTTGTCTGTAGGTTGTCTGGGCAGGTTGTCTTTGTGTTGTCTGTAGGTTGTCTGTAGGTTGTCTGTACCTTGTCTGGGCAGGTTGTCTGTGTGTTGTCTGTGTGTTGTCTGTAGGTTGTCTGTAGGTTGTCTGTACCTTGTCTGGGCAGGTTGTCTGCGTGTTGTCTGTAGGTTGTCTGTAGGTTGTCTGGGCAGGTTGTCTGTGCGTTGTCTGTAGGTTGTCTGTAGGTTGTCTGGGCAGGTTGTCTGCAGGTTGTCTGTGTGTTGTCTGTGTGTTGTCTGTAGGTTGTCTGTAGGTTGTCTGGGCAGGTTGTCTGTGTGTTGTCTGTAGGTTGTCTGTAGGTTGTCTGGGCAGGTTGTCTGTGTGTTGTCTGTAGGTTGTCTGGGCAGGTTGTCTGTAGGTTGTCTGTAGGTTGTCTGGGCAGGTTGTCTGTGTGTTGTCTGTAGGTTGTCTGTACCTTGTCTGGGCAGGTTGTCTGTGTGTTGTCTGTAGGTTGTCTGTAGGTTGTCTGTAGGTTGTCTGTACCTTGTCTGGGCAGGTTGTCTGTGTGTTGTCTGTAGGTTGTCTGTAGGTTGTCTGGGCAGGTTGTCTGTAGGTTGTCTGTGTGTTGTCTGTAGGTTGTCTGTAGGTTGTCTGTACCTTGTCTGGGCAGGTTGTCTGTGTGTTGTCTGTAGGTTGTCTGTAGGTTGTCTGGGCAGGTTGTCTGTAGGTTGTCTGTGTGTTGTCTGTAGGTTGTCTGTAGGTTGTCTGGGCAGGTTGTCTGTGTGTTGTCTGTACCTTGTCTGGGCAGGTTGTCTGTGTGTTGTCTGTAGGTTGTCTGTAGGTTGTCTGTACCTTGTCTGGGCAGGTTGTCTGTGTGTTGTCTGTAGGTTGTCTGTAGGTTGTCTGGGCAGGTTGTCTGTAGGTTGTCTGTGTGTTGTCTGTAGGTTGTCTGTAGGTTGTCTGTACCTTGTCTGGGCAGGTTGTCTGTGTGTTGTCTGTAGGTTGTCTGTAGGTTCTCTGGGCAGGTTGTCTGTAGGTTGTCTGTGTGTTGTCTGTAGGTTGTCTGTAGGTTGTCTGGGCAGGTTGTCTGTGTGTTGTCTGTACCTTGCCTGGGCAGGTTGTCTGTGTGTTGTCTGTAGGTTGTCTGTAGGTTGTCTGGGCAGGTTGTCTGTGTGTTGTCTGTAGGTTGTCTGGGCAGGTTGTCTGTGTGTTGTCTGTAGGTTGTCTGTAGGTTGTCTGTGTGTTGTCTGTAGGTTGTCTGTAGGTTGTCTGGGCAGGTTGTCTGTGTGTTGTCTGTAGGTTGTCTGTAGGTTATCTGTGTGTTGTCTGTAGGTTGTCTGTAGGTTGTCTGTAGGTTATCTGTGTGTTGTCTGTAGGTTGTCTGTAGGTTGTCTGGGCATGTTGTCTGTGTGTTGTCTGTAGGTTGTCTGTAGGTTGTCTGTAGGTTGTCTGGGCATGTTGTCTGTGTGTTGTCTGTGTGTTGTCTGTAGGTTGTCTGGGCAGGTTGTCTGGGCAGGTTGTCTGTAGGTTGTCTGTAGGTTGTCTGTGTGTTGTCTGTAGGTTGTCTGGGCAGGTTGTCTGTGTGTTGTCTGTAGGTTGTCTGTAGGTTGTCTGTAGGTTGTCTGTACCTTGTCTGGGCAGGTTGTCTGTGTGTTGTCTGTAGGTTGTCTGTAGGTTGTCTGGGCAGGTTGTCTGTGTGTTGTCTGTAGGTTGTCTGAAGGTTGTCTGTAGGTTGTCTGTAGGTTGTCTGGGCAGGTTGTCTGTAGGTTGTCTGTAGGTTGTCTGGGCAGGTTGTCTGTGTGTTGTCTGTAGGTTGTCTGTACCTTGTCTGGGCAGGTTGTCTGTGTGTTGTCTGTAGGTTGTCTGTAGGTTGTCTGTGCAGGTTGTCTGTAGGTTGTCTGTAGGTTGTCTGGGCAGGTTGTCTGTAGGTTGTCTGTAGGTTGTCTGGGCAGGTTGTCTGTGTGTTGTCTGTAGGTTGTCTGTACCTTGTCTGGGCAGGTTGTCTGTGTGTTGTCTGTAGGTTGTCTGTAGGTTGTCTGGGCAGGTTGTCTGTAGGTTGTCTGGGCAGGTTGTCTGTAGGTTGTCTGAAGGTTGTCTGTAGGTTGTCTGTAGGTTGTCTGGGCAGGTTGTCTGTGTGTTGTCTGTAGGTTGTCTGTAGGTTGTCTGTAGGTTGTCTGTACCTTGTCTGGGCAGGTTGTCTGTGTGTTGTCTGTAGGTTGTCTGGGCAGGTTGTCTGTGTGTTGTCTGTAGGTTGTCTGAAGGTTGTCTGTAGGTTGTCTGTAGGTTGTCTGGGCAGGTTGTCTGTAGGTCGTCTGTAGGTTGTCTGAAGGTTGTCTGTAGGTTGTCTGTAGGTTGTCTGGGCAGGTTGTCTGTAGGTTGTCTGTACCTTGTCTGGGCAGGTTGTCTGTGTGTTGTCTGTAGGTTGTCTGTAGGTTGTCTGTGCAGTCTCTGACAGGAACATCAGCAGCGGTGTCGTCCAGCAGCGTGGACATGCTTCACTCTGAGGACAGTTTAGATTCACAGTAATGTAACTTTACATGAACGTGCACGCGCTGCTCTGCGTGTCTGGATGGAAGTAGCGGACAGACGGAATCGACGTCACTTCCTGTGCACGGATTTAAACTAAACATGAGATAAATTAAATAATTCAGACCCGAGGGCGGGAAAATGTGCGTCACAACATGATGTGTGACGTAGAATAAGTCAGAGGTTTTTCTTTGATGTCGGATCGTTAGCTCCGTTAGCTCCGTTAGCTCCACTAGCTCCGGCAGCCCGTTAACCTCCGCAGCTAAATACTCATCTAAGCTAACGCAACTAATTATGTTAATGAAGTAGTGACGCATGTTGCTGCCTGACACAAACACGCTCAAACACACTTTTAAGCGTTTCTTACCTTTAAATCACTTTATTAGCTCCAGGCTGACGGTTGCTACTGAAAACATAACATGTCGCTATGATGAAAACACGCATGCGCCCTGTGAGGAGCCCTGTGGGAAATGTAGTTTTAAAAGCTTTTTCTTCTTCTTCGTCGTCGTCGTCTTCTTCTTTGTTGTTTAACGGCAGACGGCAGCCTTATTGTTGCGCACACTGCCCCCTTCTGGATTGCTTTACTTGAATTCCCACATTCTGCTGTCACGTGGACGTTATTTACCTCCCCTGTTGTGTGACTCTGGGTGTTTTTAACAGTATTTCATATAATATTTCCTGGTGTGTTCACTGTCCTGTTTTTAATGCTTAAGAGTGCTGAGACTGAATCACTACATGTGGCCGTCTTCCTGTCCGTCATGTCCTCCACCCATTCTATTGCCAGTAATACTGCGCATAGCACCGCCGCATATCTGCTTAAATGATCTGACGTTCTCTTTGACATTGCTGCGCCTGTTGCTCCTGTTATCGGCTCTTTGGATCCATCAGTATATATGTAAACATCATTTTCATACTTTCCATCTGTGTAGTTATAAAATTCCTGTACCAGATCTGCTGTTTTATTTCTTCTCTCCATGTTCCATAGTTGTAGATCTACGCCTGTTTCTTGTAGCATCCATTCTGGTCTTGTTGTCCACAGAACTGTTGGGCTGAATTCTATCTGCTGTATTTTTAGTTGTTCTGCTATTCCCTCACTGACCCACCCAAAGCTTGATTCTTCTTCTTTCCCCTTTTCCCAACACGTCTCCAAAACTCTCTTTGTTGGACGGTCTCCATTGTGTCCTTTTAGATTTGTCCAGTAATTGGCTATAAGCTGTTTCCTTCTGATCCATAATGGCATTTCTCCTGCTTCAACCTGAAGGGAACGTACTGCTGCTGTTTTCATGGCTCCTATACAAGTTGTTAATGCTCGAGCTTGAATAATATCTGTCTGAGAGAGGACAGATTCAGCTGCTGATATTCTAGATCTAATTAATGCCACATATATATATATATATATATATATATATATATATATATAGTGTCTCACGTGTTCGTCAGCTCTCTCTCAGCTCATTTCCATCGTCTTGTTACCCTGACAACCTTTCTGGGAGACATCAGGCAAATTTGAGGGCTGACCTGATTTTACATGTGTATGAGCAGCGTGGCGGTCCAATGGCTGACCGTGATGGCTCGCTGATGGCTCGGTGGTATCTTTGACAGACTTGCTGTCAGACATCTGCCTTTCATGAATCTGAATTGATCTCATTTAGCAGGCCGAGCTGAGCGCGGTGTGAACAGACTGAGTTCAGTCTGCATGTCGGACTCACCGGGCCGTGACAGTCTCCCATCACTGCTGCCTCTACCAGTCGTGACCTATGACCCCGCCTCATCTCTTCAGGCTGGGACAGCAAGCGTCTGTCAGAAAGTCAGCCTGTCGTTGAAATCATCATGCCTGCCGACCTTTTGTTCAACGGGCCGTGCCCGCCTCCACGCAACAGCTGTCAAGTCCAGAACCAGACAAGCACGGACCTCTTCACCTCTGCCTGGCTCACACTGTAATATAGGCAGATTCCACATGAGAGACATGTCACACATCATCTGAATATCAGACAGACAGACAAGATGTGGTGTCTGTCTGTCTGTCTCTCCTCCACAGTCCAACATCCTGTAATAAATATATATTTCATAAACATATTTTAATACATATGTTTTAATAAACATATATTTTCTGCAGCTCTCAGGCTGAAGTCTGATCCAATCAGTGTCTTTCATGTGACACTAGAGGGCAGCTGATGAACACGTGTGAACGTCTCTGCAAGTACACTGATGAACACACAGCATATTCACGTATGTGCATTAAGGTGTTACCGTGGATACACGTTAACCTGTGACTGCTAAGTACTACCACAGTGTACAAATACTCTGTGACAAGTACTGCATTTAAAATATAACAAAGGTATCAACATCAAAATATACTCACAGTACCAAAAGTAAAAATACTACACAATATTGTTGTTGTTGTTATTATTATTACTACTATAATATATGTAATAATAATAATGTTCTTGTTGTTGAGGCATTGACATATTCATCAATTTGATGTTGCAGCTTTGAAAAATGGAGCTCACTTTAATTAAATAATATAAAATGGTTTTATTGATAATCATTAATTTCTTTTTATTTTATTTTATTAATCTGAATGTAAAATATAGTTATCAGTATGTAAATGTAGTATAAAGTACTGGGCAGTATGCAGTATGGATACAAATACCTCACAATACACGCAGAGTTATTTTTTATTTTATTAAAGTTTTTTAATTTTGTTCTTCAACACGTTCATACTTTATTCATAACTCAAACTGTATTTTAAATCATCATCTTCACTGACATTTTAATATGAAAGAACATTTTCAGGTTTATTAATTGTTGAATATGTCAAATTTAAAATGTTGGGGAATAAATCAGATAAATGTAGTGAAATGAAACAAAGAAGAAGCTGCAGAAAAATAAAAAATGGGAGAATAAATACTGGAGTACATTTGTGTAACCAAATGAACTTCTGTGATTTTAATCTTAATGTGTCTGTTCTGAATTTAAAGCAATTTTTTTCAACATTTTAATGTTTAAATCACAAACTTCACATTTCAGGATCCATTTACACAACAACATGATTTAACGTGTGATGTCTTTGGACTCTCCATGTTGTCACAATTTGACCATTTTTTGGATCATTTTTATCATTTCAGATATTTAAACATAACATTACACAAAATGTCTTTCCTCCTTAAAGTTATCTTCATTAATCAAACTACAGAGGACGTTTTGGAGATCCACAACACAGATATCTGCTAACTGCACCAATGCCCTGAAACCTTCATCATCGATATCAAACAGTATCTGATTAGCAGTTAGCAATTCAGACTTTGCTAATTTCATAAATAATAAATAAAAGAAGCTGAACATTCTCATGAGCCTCAGCTGTACCTTCAAATGTCATTATTTAACACATGGTTGCACAATGAAATGTAGGTTTAGCTCAATGCTGCACACCAAAGTGTAGTTCAGCCTAGTTAGTTGCTAATGTGCTAGCCTGCTAATGCGACCCAGTCTCAGTGGTATGTGGTGTGATGTGACGGTAAACAGTCAGTCTGTGGTTACCGTGTTCCTGATCACCCCGCAGAGAACATATTGTCTGCTCCAGGATCTCTGAGCTGCTCATTAATTATGTTGAAGGTGAACTCTGACTCCGAGAGCCGGTTATGAAAATTTCATCAATCTGGTGAGTTGGGTGGAGGCGAGGTGGAGGAGGTGGAGGTGGACGGGGGACCAGCTGCTCCTGTCAGAGGCCACTTCTGGTGGATGAGCAGGGGGTGAGATCATGAGGGTGGAGGGGTTTGTTTATGTGTGTGTGTGTGTTTGTTTGTGTGTGTGTTTGTTTGTGTCTCTTCTGGGGACTGTTCCTCCGATCATCACAAATGGGCTCCGGGGTTTGTTCGTTAGTTTCACAGATTAATTGTAATTAATTATTCTTATTAATAAAATAGATGTTGGTCCGTCTCTAAATACTGTCTGACTTCCTGTCTGTGTCTCTCAGCTCACTGGTTCCTCGTAAAGACAAATTAAGACTAATAAATTCATTATTTATTATTAATCAGATAATTTCTTTTACATTATATCAGACAAACAACAAGTAAATATTATTATTCTTAATTATGACAAATGAACATGTAAAAATCAATCATACAGACGGCTGTTCATAAATCATAAAGATTTATTTAATTATTTATAACACGTTTATATTTATATATTTTTTACATTTATATTTTGTGTTTATAGTTTTTAATGTTTGTTGACTTGTGGAGGCTTCAGTTGTTTTTGTGTTTGTTGAGGACTATTTTCAGTGGTGGATGAATCCACATTTGGTGCTGTGATATAATCAAAATAAGGAGAATATAAAAAAATCTAACAGCTTTCTTTAAATGTATTTGTTTTTGTTTGTCTTTAATTATTTGTGCTCTCGAACATCGAATTACAAATAAATAATCCAGATATTGATCGATAATTAAAGTAATTATTAATCAGGTGTTTGTTTGGTTTCATGTTCATGAATAATAATGATCTTTGACCTCCGCAGGATCGCCCTGTGTCCTCCCTGCAGAGCTACTGACTTCCATATCAGGAGGACATGTGACCTTCTGTGTCCGGGGTCGAGCCCTCCGCTGCCGGCGCTCTGACAGACGTGTAAACAGATGCAGCTGTTGTTCGCCGTGACAGGTGATTAGAGTTGGCACCGGTGCCAGAGCAATTAAAACTGAGGGCTGACAGCGCCATTTGGTGGGCTGTTCCTTCCACTGCAGTGTAATCGGAGCAGCAC
Source organism: Nibea coibor (assembly GCA_023373845.1). Lineage (NCBI taxonomy): Eukaryota > Metazoa > Chordata > Actinopteri > Sciaenidae > Nibea > Nibea coibor. The sequence goes on from CM041721.1 coordinate 27,081,038, forward strand.
ATTTTCAGCGACGACGCCTCTGAACGTCTCTAATGGGAACAGGAACACGGCGGATAGGAAGCGGCTTTATCCCGCGTTGGTTTGATGTACGGTAATGAGCCGGTTACCACAGACTAACTTCATGTCTATCAGTGAACAGAGGGACTAACCCGGCTCACTCACTCAGATTCAGGGTGTAAATCCACAGAAACGCTTCAGGACCGAGTGCAGCATTACAAGGCTGTGCTCCATCTGACCCGGCTCAGTGTGGGTCACGGGACCAGCTGGTCTGGAGGAACACATGACACTGTTTGTCAGTGCACACTGTTTTTCTTTAATTACACTGCTGAGACTCCGCTAATGACTTTAATCAGCAGAGACTTGACTAATGGACAGACTATGAGGCTCAGCTCGTCAGCGTGTGATGGACCTGAAGCAGACAGTCCGATCAGGTTTACCTTTATTTAGGCGAGTCATGAACACCGACTGCACACAGAGATCTGTCAGCTGTCATTCAGACAGAAAGAGTCAGCAGCAGCAGACCCAGCAGCAGCTAATATCACTGACTAGTCCAGCAGCAGTCAGCCCAGCTCGGCGTCTGTCTTTCAGCCTTTTATTTCACCAAGCTCTCACCAACCACTAAAAGTCAGTCCCAGATTTACTCTTGTCCGGCGGCTTCTTGCTCGCTCACTCTCTCCTTTTCTCTTCTTAGCTTCCTCCGTCAGCGTCCTCTTCACTCTCTGCTCCACCACCAGCTATCAAATTTAACCCTTTAAATGTTCTGTCACAGACTTCTTGTTGGATTTTAAACTTTCCTCCACAAAAGATTTTTCTTGATTCATTTGTGATTTATTATTTTTGCGTGTATATTTTCTATGTTCAGTATATTCTAGGGTTTAATGACATTGTAACGCTTCAGCGTCAACAGGATAGAGAAAAAACAGATTTCATATAAAACCTTAAACATGATTTAAATGTCTCTGTTTGTGATTTTCATAGTCACAATTTCAAAGTTATTAATAATTATTAATGCTTTAAAATGCGCCTGTCTGTCTGACATGCAGTTTAAATGCAGCACAGACTAAAGGTGTCTGTTGTTCAGTCTATGAGTCTTCAGAGGTCAAAGGTCACTCTGACTTCATTTAACCTCGTAAAACCCAAATTTTGTTGTGCCCGCAACAAAAGGTGGGGAGGGGTGAGGAAAAGGATTGGACAACAAAGGGTCGCGGTAAAGGTAGACATTTACGTGAGGTCTGGAAGTTAGAGCCAGACAAAAGGTAAGAATACACATTTGGTATGTGAGGAAGGTTCACTGAGTTAAACAATGGTGTTGCGGTGATTCCTAGACATTGTTCAGTTTACCTTGATCAAGGAATCAGCCCAGCAGGGGTTACAGGCTAGGCCCAGACGGATACTACTTGGCTTTCCTATGTGTCAGTATGTATTTTCTTCATCATGTACTGAACCTGGATCTGTCTCAACCTCTCATTCCTCTAGCACTGGCACCTCAGGGAAATCAGGATGGTTGTTCATCTTTATGGATGACTGAATTAATGGAGGAACCAGCGGACACTGATACAATAAAAGCAACTTTGGAGAAAGAATTTTAAATTCTAATGGAGACACAAAAACACAAGGAGGACCTTGAAAAAAAGTTACAACTTTATTTAAAAATTCAATACACAGCAACATATGGACACCTTCACTACTTACACAAAACTCTGGACTAACAAACATTTCTGAGGAAAAATTAACTGACGCTTAATTCACCAACATACAGAGAATTCAAAGGTCTTTAAAGGACAAGAATTCATGACCCCAGTCACACAATCAGTTGATCACCTGCAGGATGATGTGTGGAAATTGTCCCAAAATATGGATTCTTTGTCTGAGGAATTGGGTACAATGAAACAATTCTTGAATGTATCTGCACTTACAGTCCCTGTGAAAGCAGCACAGAAAAATGTTTGGTTGTTTGGCTCAGGAGGCTCTGAGTCAGCGCCTCCAAGCTACTGTTCTGACTGATAACTGGCAGGTGTGCTTCAGTCTCCTGAGGATTCTCCAGTTCTGTCTGAGACCAGGGAATGGTTAATAGGAAAATGTCCCGTAAAACTGCAGTTTCCATCATTTGGAAAGAGGATGAACCAGATCCCCTCTTATACTTAGAGAAATGTAGTGATTTTCTTGCTTTAAATCCACTGACATGGAACAGTGAGAGACTGGTGGGATGTGGTACATTTAAACGCATACCTGGTCAGACTTTCAAGAAAAGTTCTGTGCTGCCTTTCTGTCAGAAGATTATAAAGATGAAATGGCAGAGAGAGTGAGGACAAGAGTTCAAGATGAAGGTGAAAGCATTAGAGGTTTTGCTTTCAGGTACTGCTCCTTGTGTCAGAGGTGGAAGCCTGAAATTCACAAAGACGCAGTCTTAAAGCTAATTTTCAGAAACATCAGTCCCCATATGGCAAGCCAGCTCCGAGGCAGAGTAACTACAGTGGATGAATTGGTAAGGCTAGAGAGAACAACAGACAAAAAAAAGTGAAACAAAAAGAGAATGAGACAGTGGAGATGTTTACTGCTAATGACCCACCACCGCAGAAAGACAGCATCTCCCCTGTGGTTTACTACTGGAGATGTAAAGGCAGTCGTGCCACATATTCATGCCCAAATTATAGTCAGGCCCCCTAGACAATCCTACCCTCAACAATCCCATTGTCAACCCTCCCACCCTCAACAATCCTACCTTCAGCACCATTCTCAGTGACCCCATCATCATCAAAACCACTCTAATCAAACCTACCCACAGCCATTTCACTCTTCTGATCCTCAGAACAATTCTTCAGTGAATGCTGTGACCCATTCAGCTCAACCACCGTCATGTGTCACCTCTCATCTCTTTGTGCAGGGCTGGAAAAAGTTCAGCATTGAACCGGAGGAAGCACTGATATTGCCCTCCCACGACAGCTGACAGTGCCCTTGTCTGCAAGGGACTGGACAGGAAAAGCTGTTGTTGATACGGGTTCCACATATAAGAAATTATGGACTGGTGACCCTCGTTACCTTGCTGATGGTCAACCCAGGTAGAGCTTGAAATGAGCTTGCAGTTAAGACCTGGTTGTAACTGTGGTGGTCCTAGACTCCAGGACTCGAACTTTTCCTGCCCTGATTGGTTTGGACTTAGTTTTTTCCTCCCGGTAAACAGCTTTATGTTGCCGGTGGGATGTACTGGTTATGGGATGATGTGGAAAAGAAATTCTACTTTTGTGCAGAGTCTTCTCTTTCTTGGGAGGGGGAGACTGGCAACTCTATATGCCCCTGCCACCTTCCAGAGGCTCATGGAGAGAGCACTGGGAGAGCTGAAGGAAGTCATCTGTTTTGTCTACTTAGATGATATTATCATCTTCTCTTCATCCTGGGAACAGCTCCTTATGATGTCCAAGCTGTCCTGGACAAACACCGAAACACAGGCCTCTCTATGAACATGAAGTGTAAACTGTTCAGAACCTCTTTGAAATTCCTGGGCCACGTTGTCTCTGCTACAGGAGTCCATGTTGACCCAGACAAGATTGAGGTTGTGTAGAACTTCCCTGCACCCAGCAAATGGGTGGGTGCATCCTGGGCATGGCTGGGTGGTATCTCCGATTCGTCCAACTTTTCCCAGATTGCAGAACCACTCAAAGCCCTAAAGAAAAAAGGACCAAAATTCATCTGGTCACCTGCGTGCCAAACAACCCTGAAAAAAAATCACCTGGTTAAACCACCTGTCCTGCATCATCTAAACTCCCTTTGTGGTATACACCGACACCAGTGAGATTGGACTTGGGCCTGTGCTTGTCCAGAAATCCAACTATGGAACCGAGGAAGTCCTTGCCTTTGCCAGCCGCACTCTAAACCTTGCAGAGAAAAACTATGCTGCCATTGAGCTAGAATGCCTGGTGTGGGCAGTTGAGAAGTGGAGAACTTACCTGGAAGGTAGACTATTCACAGTGGTTACAGATCATGCCTCTCTTCTGTGGGTGTTCAAAACCACCAAACCCAGCACTCTGGCTTCAAGAATTCACCTTCACTGTTGAATACGGAAAGGGAAAGTACAACACTGTACCAGATACCCTCCACCATCCTGAGCTCCTACAGACTCCATCCAAACTTCGGCATGACCTTGAGTTTCAGGAACAGAACAGTCTGGTTGAGAGCCCATCCTCTCGCCAAGGCTGAAAAATCAAAATAGCAAGGGCCACATCAGGTAGTGGAACAAGTTAAAGAAAAGATTTTAGAAAATTCAGGCAAAGAATTAAGGCATCCTCATTTCCCGTCTCAAACCTTGCTACCTCACTGCTCAGGACCTGCAGGAGAAGGAATGATGCTCAAAAGTCTGGACAGTGTGTGACTTCTTGATCTGAGGGCAGGCCTTATATAGAAAGCAAAACAGACAGCAAAAAATGTTGTAATTCTGCAACAGTGAGTCTTACAGGAGAAATTTGGACAGAGCTGGCAGACAGGTTGCTGCCTGATGACAGCATGACAGAAATGTGTCGACGTCTGAGAGGAACATCTTCAGATCATGTGAGATGAATCATGTGAGATAACACTCAGAGAGCACGTCCTAAAAACACGCCAGACATTTTGTCATTTCCAGACGTAGTTTCTGTGCACGCTGCAGCTGTAGTCAGCCACTCTCACTTCATAATGTTCTTTAAAGCTTGCAGAGAAATTCGTCAAAGAAAGTCAGCAGCTCAAACAATGTTTAATGTGATCCTCAAGGGATCAGCAAGCAGCGTTTGAACCAAGATGAGGGTGTCAATTAAGAGGAAGACACTTCAAACTGCAGACGATTAAACTTTGAAATGTTTAAAACGCTCCCTGATGAATTGTCTCTTCTGTGGAAAGGTGCAGCTTTTTATTTAACTGCTATTTATTTACTGTCAACACACCTCGCTCCACGTCAACACTGTCAGAGCGTTTGGAATGAGACCACAGGACACCACGAAAACCTTAGCATGCAGTGATGAAGATGACTCGTGTTAAAGAAAATCAAGTTTAGTTTCTATTAAATAAGAAACATCAAATATTGACAATAATTTAAAATTTAGACGAAGCTAACTGGCTTTGTTGAAGGCAGCTCGCTTCGCTTCTGTTCTTGGTTCCCTTGTTGGTCGTCTGTGTTGAAATCGGAGAAAGTCGACGGAAATTCACAACGGGAAATGAACGCAGCGGTTTGATGGGTTTGTTTGGTTTGACACAAAAAACAGATGACCCAAAAGGCGACTAGAAAACAGGCAAAAACACAAACCAAAAGGCAAATAATCCCAAGACAGACCTGCACTGTGAGGACCGGAAGTTGATTCAAAGCCTTTCAAAATAAAAGCGAGTATGCCAGAAGGACGTATTTTTCATTCCCCGTGTTTATTTCTTCGGTCTTTATTTTATGTATGCAATATAAATATGTTTATGTGTATTCATGTATCCAATTAAAAGAGAAAAACGTTATGAGCTGCACTGTCACGAGTCTTTGTTGCAGAGCTGCACTGCAAACGGATTTTTCGTTCCCGTGTGAAGTGTGAAGACCACGAGGTGAGTAAAAGTCAAGTGACAACAACTTTTCATCATACGAAGAAACAGAAATAGTCTTTGTTCACTTGAGCGTTGTGTTGCACGCCATTTATTGCCATGTAAAGTTACATAAATTTGAAAGTGTTGTCGTATCTATAGTGCTCACCTAAATGTGTCATTTTCCTACTCAAAGACCAAGAAAACGAGTTATCTCAGTTATGATATGTTGTATTATTTTGTTTTACTTATTACAACATTTTTTTTTTTCCTTAGACCAGTGCGGTGGTCCGGGTGGTGTGTTACTGGCCAGCCCTGTCTCTCCCCAATGGTGGCCTGGCACGTGCATGTGACATACAGGTGCAGGAAGGTAAACATGGAGAGAGAGGTACACATCGACGGTGGTTGACGCACATGGACGAGCTCGCTCATGTGAATGCCACTGTGTTTAGTCCGCAGCAGTGTCCGGTCAGACTTTGAACAGGCCCTATGTTTTTTTGTGCTTTTTGACAACGCAAGAGATTAAATGTGCGGTTCTGCACGAGAGTCCCCGCTTCGTCCTCCTTCTTTTACAAACTTTAGCCCAGACTCTAAGACGCTAGTTACCAGCAACGAGCCAACGCATCAAACCAGCTCCCAACTACAGTTCGAAACCAGAGAGGGTTCGAAGGTAACAGGTGCGGAATGAGTGCAGGCTAATAAACACTGCTGCATCCAAATGAAGAGGACAAAGAATTGATTCTGGAGTTTTTGTTTTATAACATTGAAGATATGTCTATGAAGAGATGATGGACAAGAGAGGGTACTTGGCGTACTGTGAGTCTAAAGAGGAGGAATTATGAGAAAAAACCCCAAAGAAAATCAACCATGTTCAAGTTAAATTGTGGGAAAAGGTTGTTGTTGTTTTCTTTGTGTGAGCTGTAGCAGCACGGTAAGCACTAATTATTCAAATCATCAGAAAAGAAAATATATAAATAAACAGACATTTGAAAGTTTGTTTTGTCTCTTTTGTCTTCTCCTGTAACTGTTTTCTCATGTACGTCATTTTGAATACACAAAGCTAAGTTACTTTAAAATCATCAACCCTCACACCCTCCACGGGCAAAGGTAAGAACATAGCACAAACAATATTAAGCAATTATTAAATGAACATGAGGTGTAAGAATTGCAGAGACACATAAGATATGCCGATATAAAAAAATTGAGTAAATCAATATGTAAATGGGTCCAACGGTGCAGGGGGCTACATTTTCAATGATAAATAATGGTATAGAAGCAAAGAACAGTCAGCAATAGGTTGGAGTGTAGATGCATTATGCCATCACACATTAAGGTGTATTTACAGAGACTTATTGTTTCAAAATGAATTTGTAGTGTAAACTAACAGCTGTCCTTTTTGCTAATTAAATTCAATTAAAATAAATACTGTTTTGAGTAGGCTAATAATGTTTTAAGGGGATCATAGCAATAAATGTACATCTAGTTTGCAGTGATTATCTGTAGAATAACCCTAAAAGTGGTCATAATGTTTTGTATTTTCCCTTTTTTATATATAATATTTTGTTTGTTTTTTTATCTTGATATTTTCCTGCGTTTTTTCACTTTAACCCGTTGAACTGAAAAGATATACAATTATTTTTTTCTCTTTTAATTGAATACATGAATACACATAAACATATTTACATTGTATACAGAAAATAAAGTCTCAAGAAATAAACATGGGGAACGAAAAATACGTGCTTCTGGCATACTCATACTTATTTTGAAAGGCTTCAAATCAACTTCCGGTCCTCACAGTGCAGAGGGGTATTGCACAAAACCAAGATAAGGGATTAAGCTGGGATATGTTGGTTATCCTGGCTGAATTTAGCCTCAAGTCGGTTGCATGAAAGCAGCTCAAACTTAGCCCGGCCAAGTTACTATGGTGATTTATTCTCTGCAGCTAGCCTGCTCCAGACCAGGCTAACAGCCAGGCTAACAGCAAGGCTAACAGCAAGGCTAACAGCAAGGCTAACAGCCAGGCTAACAGCCAGGCTAACGGCAAGGCTAACAGCAAGGCTAACAGCCAGGCTAACAGCCAGGCTAACAGTCAGGCTAACAGCCAGGCTAACAGCCAGGCTAACAGCCAGGCTAACAGCCAGGCTAACAGCCAGGCTAACAGCCAGGCTAACAGCCAGGCTAACAGCCAGGCTAACAGCCAGGCTAAGATTAATCCTAGTGATTCACCTGTATTTCCACCTTCAGTCCTGTGAGGAATTTATGTGTTTTACAGCATGTCCATGGTCTTTCTAAGTATGTTGCATCATTTGAATGATCCTGTATTAAAATATGACATATAGTCATTTCTCATTTCATTAAAATCTGTTTGCAATTGCAACAGTTAGATGTCAGTCAGATAGATTTTTTTGGAGGATGTACTGGATGAGGAAGCTCTAATCCTCAGACAGACAAGTTGAATTAAGATTTCACAGGATATACCAAGCCTGTGATTTCAAGACAATATACTAACTGGATCGTCTTCTGGTGGCTCCAAAATTGCAAGCGTGTTCCCAGACACTGCAAAGAAATCCAGTAGACAGTATAATATATTTATGTGATTGTGTTCCATGTGCAGTAGAACTGCAATATGTACCTTGTATGAGCACGCTGTCCCTACTGTCCCTCCCTGGATCCCCTCCATCACTGGCTTCCCTTTATCTAAAGGGAATTGTTTGCACCTAATCATACGTTTCCTGAGTAACATGCACCTGTTTGCTACTTTTAAAGTAAAGTGTGCAACAGTTAGTGGACTTAAAGTAACTCCTTTAATTGTAGCCTAATTATAACGGTTCCAGTGCAGCACTGTTTATTAATTGTACAGTTTTGGACTACTTCTACTTCTACTTCTGCTTCTTCTACTACTGCCAGGCTTTCTCCTGTGCTTTAATTATGGGATTGTCTTTTTTTCTCATAATATCTTTCACCTCTTCACAGAACTTCATCAGGAGCTGTTGTTCAGCGGCCGTGAAGTACGAAGAGCGACTTTTATCCATGTTTCAATCGGTGATTCTGTGAGCGATCACGAGGTCTGTTTAAGTATGCCGTGAACACGCACTTCTTCACCTGGCTTAACATAGCCGCACCTTTTCATCCTGGCTCAGCAAACGTGCACCGAGCAGGCTAGGTCGAGCTGGGCTTGCTTAATTATCCTGGATTTCTTTATCCTAGTTTTGTGCAATACCCCTCAGGAAACAAAGGAAACATGGGAACTAAATAGACAGGACTAATCAGACACAGGTGAAACCAATCAGTGAAGGTGCCAAATCTAGAAAGGCGGGAAACAACAGGAAGTAGACGATAGAACTACAAAATAAAACAGGAAACACAGAAAACAAACTCAAAACAGTAACACCAGGATCAGACTGAGGGGAGGAATCATGCTGAAGATTCTCCTCCATCAGTCCTGATAGAGCTGCTGAAGAACATTTCTGTTCTTCACTTTGTCTGTCTCATCATGGAGAAGGAAAACCACGTCTCCATGTCCTTCTGGACCACATGGTCCACTGCTTACTGCTCCTCATGGCCTCCTGCAGCTTCACTGGTCCAGTGGGTTCATGTCAGGGCACATGGGAACTTTTACATCCACAAGTCGTGAGTTCGAATCCCGTCAGAGCAGCACTGAGGAGAAATGATCTACTTTAAATAAGTGAACTTTACTCCAGTGTTTTATCTTCATAAACATGCTAAAATCCCCTGACAGGTGTGACACATCAACACCATGATTAAACAGCAGGAAGCTGACACAGGTGAGTCTTGAACTGTCACAATAAAAGTGTACTCTAAATAAAAGACAGTGAACTGTGGATGTTTCACACAGACCTGCCCTGCTACGATTGGCTGATATTACAACAAAGACAACAAGTACAGACCATAAATATATAAATATATAAATATATGTCTACTGACTGAAGTCTGTTTATGTTTGGACTGATCAGATGTTTATTTTAAACAAATTATTTCAAACTAACTGTCTGATATCACACAACAACAACAATAATAATAATAATATGTCCTCTTTCTTTGTCTTTTGTTCTCTTGTTGTTGTTGCAGCTCGTGGACACAGAAAATAATAAAATAATCCAGCGTGAAATATTTCATATGGATAAACATCTCCTTCATTCACTGCAGGCTTTATTCAGCCACCACCAATTATTTAGATCCATGTCCAGATTTCATGATGACGACTAAATGTTCACTGTCAAATTATCATTTAGTCTTATTGTTATTGACTCATTGTCTTCATCACTACATGCTGAACAGAACCTCTGAACCCAGCGGTGTCTGACACGGAATAATATTAATAATAATCAGATGATTGTTTGTCAGACGTTGAATTCATCCGACCTGCAGTCTTAAATACCCCGTTAGCTCCCTTGAGGAATGTAAATGCCCCCCATATTGTCTCAATCTTGCCCTGTCCTCTTCAGCTGCCCTCCATGTTGCTGCTGACAGCGTGCAGAGGAGTCTTGTATCAATCTGTGCCGTGAGTCTGATGACGGACGCCTAATCTGCCTTCAGTTAATTAAAGCACACTACAGCCCAGCCACCGCCGACTTGCTCAACCAGCCGCCACTAAACGGCTCTGCGACCAGCCAGCGGACGCCGTCAGCTGGAAAAGATTGAGCTGAGAGAGAGTGTGTGTGTGTGTGTGTGAATTTAGTGTGAAACTTCATGGACTGGGGAGCTGATGCAGGTAATTAACTCACTGAATGTGCAGATGTTTTCACACACACACACACACAGAAGCACACACACATCAGACAGGCAGGATGTTTATTGTTAGCTAGCAATTCATCTGTGTTAGCAAGCATGCTAACGTTAGCCAGCTAAGCCCACTCGGCGACATCATGACGTGTCCGTTACAGACAGCAGAGTTTGAACCTGTTCACATGTTAAAGACACTGAATAATAATATAAAGTAATAATGTGTCAGCTGTCAAGAACTCCAATATGCGATAAGTTTGTTTCTCTGGTTTGATGGACACGTTACGGACACGTTACAGATGTTGTGGACACATTATGGACATGTTATGGACACGTTACAGACATGTTATGGACACGTTACAGACCTCTTATGGACATGTTACAGACCTGTTACGGACACGTTACAGACCTGTTATGGACATGTTACAGACACGTTACAGACCTGTTATGGACATGTTACAGACCTGTTATGGACATGTTACAGACCTGTTACGGACACGTTACAGACATGTTATGGACACGTTACAGACCTCTTATGGACATGTTACAGACCTGTTACGGACACGTTACAGACCTGTTAAGGACATGTTACAGACCTGTTATGGACACGTTACAGACCTGTTACGGACACGTTACAGACCTGTTATGGACATGTTACAGACCTGTTATGGACATGTTACGGACACGTTACGGACCTGTTATGGACATGTTACAGACCTGTTATGGACACGTTACAGACTTGTTATGGACATGTTACGGACATGTTACAGACACGTTACAGACCTGTTAAGGACATGTTACAGACCTGTTATGGACATGTTACAGACACGTTACAGACCTGTTATGGACACGTTACAGACCTGTTATGGACATGTTACGGACACGTTACAGACACGTTACAGACCTGTTATGGACATGTTACGGACATGTTACAGACACGTTACAGACCTGTTATGGACATGTTACAGACACGTTACAGACCTGTTATGGACACGTTACAGACCTGTTATGGACACGTTACAGACCTGTTACGGACATGTTACAGAGACGTTACAGACCTGTTATGGACACGTTACAGACCTGTTATGGACATGTTACAGACACGTTACAGACCTGTTATGGACACGTTACAGACCTGTTATGGACATGTTACAGACCTGTTATGGACACGTTACAGACACGTTACAGACCTGTTATGGACATGTTACGGACATGTTACAGACACGTTACAGACCTGTTATGGACATGTTACAGACCTGTTATGGACACGTTACAGACCTGTTATGGACATGTTACAGACACGTTACAGACCTGTTACAGACCTGTTATGGACATGTTACAGACCTGTTATGGACACGTTACAGACCTGTTATGGACATGTTACAGACACGTTACAGACCTGTTACAGACATGTTACAGACCTGTTATGGACATGTTACAGACCTGTTATGGACACGTTACAGACCTGTTATGGACATGTTACAGACACGTTACAGACCTGTTACAGACACGTTACAGACCTGTTATGGACATGTTACAGACCTGTTATGGACATGTTACAGACACGTTACAGACCTGTTACAGACACGTTACAGACCTGTTATGGACACATTACAGACCTGTTATGGACATGTTACGGACACGTTGCAGACACGTTAATGTCATGACTTCAGTCCAAAACTTTATTTAAATGTTTATTTCTGTAATTTGGATGAACTGATGACATCATCTCACTTCCTGTTTCACAGATTATTTCTTCATTTATTTCTCATGTCTTGTTTGGAACTTATTATATATTATTACTTATATCTTATTTCTCATTGTCTCCTCTTCGTCTTCTCCTCACCTCCTCATGTCCTCCTCTAAACTCCTTACCAGAGAGACAAACATCTTCATTTGGTGTTTACTCGTCTCTTAAATCTGTCCGTCTCTCAGCTCGTAATTAAAAAGCAAGACGTGCTGAGCTTTGGTTGAGCTCTGATAAGAACGATCAGGTTGGAGTTACTTTGGCTATTGATTTGATTAAGAGGCTTATTCACTGTTTAATGACTTTTCCACTTCACTGATCGTCTCATCAGGCTCTCTGCCAGCTCTCCCTCTCTCTCTCTATTCAGTCTGTGTCAGGGTCTCTCGCCCGGCTCTTTCATGTTCACATTAACCCTCCGCAACACGTTAAATAAAGTCCTGACGTTTGGATGAACTGGAGCACAGCCTCTGAGACCAACGGGGAATAACGTGACAGTACTCAGCTGATCTACAGACTTCATGATGGAAACACTGATCAGTAGCAGGAGAGCTAAAGCTAATAGAATAAAGCTAACACAGCTAACACTTAGCATCCAGTTGGTTTGGAGCTAGTGCTAATGTAGCTCACTGCTAACATTAGCCATTTTAGTTAGCTTGGACGCTAAGCTAATATTAACTAATATTATGAATTTTATTATTTTTTTCGACACTTAAAAAGTAATTTAGACGAAGCTAGCTCACTTTGTTGAAGCCAGCTAGCTTCACTTACCTTTGACTCACCTGTCCTTTGTTCCCTCGATGGTCGTCTGTGATGAAATCGGAGAAATTCGACGGAAATTCACGACGAGAAATGAACGCAACGCAACGCAACGCGACGGACGGGTTTGTTTGGTTTTGGTGTTTTTGTGTTTGAGTTTTTGCGTACCTCAGGGTGAGCCGGGGTTCGATCCCACGTCTCCACGTTGGCGGTCGGCGTCCTTCCCCACTGGACCATCTTCAGTACTGATGAAGAAGAAGAACCAGGATCAGACTGAGGGGAGGAATCATGCTGAAGATTCTCCTCCATCAGTCCTGATAGAGCTGCTGAAGAACATTTCTGTTCTTCACTTTGTCTGTCTCATCATGGAGAAGGAAAACCACGTCTCCATGTCCTTCTGGACCACATGGTCCACTGCTCACTGCTCCTCATGGCCTCCTGCAGCTTCACTGGTCCAGTGGGTTCATGTCGGGGCACACAGGAACTTTTACATCCACAAGTCGTGAGTTCGAATCCCGTCAGAGCAGCACTGAGGAGAAATGATCTACTTTAAATAAATAGTGTTAACGTAGCTAAAATGTTTCATTTCTTTGTGTTTGTGTGTTAAATAATCCGAGCTGCCGTGTCTCATTAACGTGATGAATGATAATCTGACATGTTCATATTTAATCTGTGAGCTCGCTCTCTGTGTCTCGGTGGTGTGAGCGTCTTGCAGCATTCACACATCCTTCATGCTGTGGATGCTCGGATCAGGTGTGGGTGAGGTGGGCAGGTACAAGCAGGTTCAAGGATTTACATGTCACATCTTCAATAAACCCACGAGAACGTCTGACAAACGTAGGAAGAACATTCTGTCATCACACCTCTGCTTTATTCTAACAGTAAATGATGTGTGTGTCTGTGTGTTTATCTTTTATTATTTTCTGCTTTGACATCCAGCTGCTCTGATTGGACGACACTGATGACCTCAGCAGAGTTTAACTCATTAAGTCAGATTTGTTTCAGGTAATGACCTCATTAGCATCACTACATGAGACCATGACTCACCTGAACCTGGACCTGAACCTGGACCTGAAACTGGACCTGAACCTGGATCTGAACCCGGACCTACAGAAGCGCCAGCAGGCTCATCATTTAACAAGTGCTGCCCGGCCCATTCATTATGACAGAGTGATACACCCCCACCCCCCACCCCCTCCTCCGGTGATGTAACTGGATGTGATGTCAGCGGCGTCCTTTCTTTTCCCGCCTTCTGGACTGACAGCCATTGTTAGCCTCGAGAGTCGTTAGCACGTTTCAACTGTCACGTTCGTTAGCCACGGCTAGCTTGACAGTTGCAGAGTTAATTAGCGCCCTAATGGGGAAAACAAACGGATCAACACGCTGACAGCTCCTCTTCTTCTTCTGCTCTTCAAATAAACACACACACCTGAAGGGGGGCAACAAGGCCCGGTGCCGCCAGGCCTGGTGCCATGTTCTGTTTACTGCTGTCAGTTCTGACAGGAAGTGAGTGATGAGACGGCGCCATGTTAACAGACGTCACGTCAGTGTCAGAACCTGCTGATGGAGGATCACACGCTTCATTGTGAATGTTTAACAAGGTTCATCCACCCGACGAGAGGAAGTCAGCTGATGACCAGGAGGAAGTACTCAAGTGAAAGTATTAGTACTTCAAACTATTACAAGTAAAAGTGCAAACAGTTCAAATGTCATGATAAAACAAAATAAACATGAGAGTTCAAACCTGATTTGACTCAGTCACAAATATAAATAACACATCATGACTATAAATATAAAGAACACATAATGAATAGCTTAGATTAGATTATACTTTGTTCATCCCACAACGGGGAAATGTACTTATTACAGGAGCAGAGTGTGAATACACAGAATTAAAGTAGAAAGGGCAAAACACAACGAACAGACAATAAAACAAAACAAATGGAAGTATAAAGAGACTCTGGCCCTTCTTGTAGAGAGCATGGCTGTTATCAGATATATAATATAAATATAAACATAATAACCTCAGTCAGTTTTCTAACGTGAATTTCTCTGGAGACGTTTCCTTCCTGTCTGTTGGCGTCGTGCCGTATTCCTCCTTCACTTCTATAATGTATTTATTTGTTCATATAAATATATCTATATATATGGTCATCTTCTCTCTGAGATTTACAAGTCTTTATTCGTCATCAGTCTGAGCAGCAGACTGCCACTCGCTCGCCTTCATGCTAACTGTGTTTGTGTCATCACAGGCTGCCGAGGCGTCGGCTGAGTCTTTATCATCGGTTAGATAAAGTAATCGACGCTTCGATAGAAGAAGGTGACAGATCATGAAGCATCTTCATCGTAATTAACGCCAAAGTGAGGCGGCAAACACGTTTATCCTGCGTACCTCCACATGTCGGGGTCATTGTTAGCAGTGTGTTCATCCATCAGCTGTGATGGCGTGCTTGAGTCCTGATGGCGGTGGTGGCAGCGGCTAATGTTGCGTGACAGGAGTGTCTGGCACCCGGAGAGCCGTGCTCTTATTTACATTTCATCAGGATTAATGAGGTCGAGCTTCGTTTCCACTCATTATCACATCAGCCACATTGACTCTGCTCCGCTCTCATCGTTAAGGTAAATTAGCCGCCATCTGATTTATGACCTCGTCCTCGCTGTAATGTGGCATGAGCGAGCCGATGAGGAGGAGATCTGAGCGCACGTGTTACAAATGGAAGAACATGATTAAAAATCAGTAATTATTATATTAGTAGAGGAGAGAAAAAGTTTGAATGACGTGTCAGGACAGACTGACCCGGATTTTATTTTCTCGGCAGATTTTGTCCAACATTCCTCAAAGAGACAAAAATGATGGAACATGTGTTGCCTGCTTGATCGGGAGAAAAACTTGAGGACAAGATGTTGCGAGTTCACGTTGTGAGTTCACATTGATGAAAAAACAAACTGACAACAGGAAGAAGAAGCCATGACACCGAGCAGCTTCACAGAACTAAATCTGTGTGAATATTTGAATATTTCTCACCAGCTGCAGCCCGAGGATCTTCATATCACGTCTGAGGATCTTCTGCACAGACGGATCTTCACTAATCGTCTTAGCCATTGTTTCCCTTTATCTATAAAATCAATGCAAGCTTTGATCAAATGATAAACATGAAAAGGAAGTGAGGACAGAATATTTATGTCCTGTTTGTTTCTCATTATTCTCGATGACATGTTTGACCATCGTCATCTTCTCAGCCTCATAATTAGGATAATAATTAATGAGGAGGACAGGTGTGAACTACACGTGGGTCAGTGTACCTGGACTCTGTTTGAACACATGCAGAACGAGTTCTAATGAAATAAATGAAAAGTCCCAGAAAAAGACGTGCGGATGATGCACAATGCTGCAAAAACACATTTTACAAAAACACATTTAACATAAATATATTTTGTGTTTTTAAGATTAAAATAAAAACCTGAACAGAAACAGAAACAGCTCATCGTCACCTCTTCAGATCAAAGTAATGAATTATAAGAGGCGGCCAGATTAAAAGGAGTTTTGTGGCTCAGAGTTAGAGTGTGTTGTGTTGAATGGGTGAATGAGGCACATGCTGTAAAGCACTTTGAGTGGTCAGAAGACTAGAAAGGCGCTATACAAGTACAGTCCATTTACCATTTTGCGGTAATTATATATTTAAGCATCATTAAGCATAGTTAATGTCAGTGGATTGAACCAAATCGAAGTTTCTTATTTGGATGTGCAGTCGGTTTTTGTCCAAACTGTGTTTGTTTCTTTTGTTTGTGAGGTCAAAGCATCTCTGCAGACACAAACATCGAACATCATCATCTCAACATACAAAAACATGTTATCAGTGTTTTTCTGTTGGACTCTTCCTCAGTCGATTGACTTCTGTTTACACGCAGGTTTTATTGTGAAGGGAATTTGTCTGACTTGTTTTTCTTTTGTACTTCCTGGAGAAACAGGATCTATTTTCTCAGTTTTCTTTTCATTGCTGTGTTTTACCCCCTCTAACCCTCCTCTGGGCCGTCCTGGGAGTGTTTATTGCCTGGGTGAATATTTCATGACCCCCGCCTCACTGTTTCAAACTGCTGCTCACAGGCTGCATGAATAAATGAGAGCAGACATCAGGAGATGCCCACTGTCTGAAAGCATGTTTTCCTCAGCAGTGGATCTATATTGCAGCCTGCCTCGCCTCGCCTCGGCCTTCAGCGTCAGTAGTTTTGGGTGAAGGTTCAGATGGACGGGTTGTGAGATGATCCCAGCGGCTCTGTTCAGTGTGAGGTTAAAGGTCACTGCATGTTCTCAATGTTCATAACAAATAGAAATCTTCTTCTTAAGGCATCGATTGGACACGTTGGGAACTCAACCGGAGGGAAAACAAGATAACAACATCCAAACATCTCTCCTCTCAATCTCCCAGAGTTCAGTTGGGTTGGGATGTTTTCACAAAGACGCTTTCTCACGAAGCGACTGTGACGGTCACGTGGGTCATTTTGTGTACCAGAGAATAAGCCTGGTCACCTGGAAGCACCCGGCCAGGTGACTTTTACTCGTGCACACACATGCAAACACACACACACACAGTGAATATTTGAACTGCTGGTTGGTTCTGATGTTTGTTTGTATAAAAATATTCAGTGTTTGTGTCAGTGTCATCCCACTGTGTAACTGTTCAGCTGTACTCGAGTATTTGTTCTGATTACATTACTTCTGATCAGAAACTAGCGAGTCGACAACTTTGCTAACAGCCAATCATCAGCCAGGTCACCAGCAGCAGCAGCAGCTAATATTACTGACTAGCTGTTCACTAATGTGTTTCATCACTGCAGTTGAATAAAGAGCGTGATACTGACGAACACAAGCTAATGATCGCTAACCGCTAACAGCTGATGACCTGTCCTCTTATTGTCTGCACAGGGAAACTTCAAAATAAAAGTCTGCCGAGTGAAGTGGTGGTGACAGAGCCAAGAGTTTGTTTAAATGAAAGTGGATGAAAGTGGTGGGCAGATTTTAAAGATGGAGTCTGTTAATGCAGCTCACTGATGATTTATTAATGAGGCATCAGAATCTTCATCAGCCGAACACAAACAGGAACTCTAAAGATAACATTTGGTCTGTCAGATGTTAAATTTATATATTCAACAAATTTGAAGGAGTGGTCCTGGAAAACCCTTGAGAGGTGGTGACCTGTGTTCATGTTTTGTTGTTGATGGTTTGACTTTTGACCTTGCAAGGTAACCATGGGAACCAGAGCTCAGGAGGTCAGTGTGTGTTAAACTCTTTGTTTTGCAGTAAACTTTGGCGAGACGTGCGGCTCAGCGTCCGGCCTTCAGGCTAACGCTCGGTGATAAATATCCCCATCCAATTACAAGATGTAATAATCGTGCATTCAGGTCGGTAATGAGGTCTAATGCCGGCCCTGTGACATCATTCCCCACCGGATGGCGGCCTCATCAGATGTTGAGCTTTGTAATTAGACGAGCACAAAATCATTATTTGGTGTTCAAACAGAAAATGAGCTCGGTGGGAAGTCAATTTACAACGGCTCTGTGGAGCGCACACCAAAATCTAATGATTTAATTACAGCTGTAAGCTCATAGGAGGAGACGAGGAGGAGACGAGGAGGAGGAGAATACTCAGAGGTGAAACCATCAGAGAATCAATTCAAAGCTTCATTCAAAGGATGAAGGAATGTTATTAAATAATAAATATAAAAAATACCAAATATTTTCTATCTCTCTAATATTATAGAATTAAGATTAATAATATTTAATATTTATTTTTCTTTCTTCAGTTGTCCCGTCAGGGGGCGTGTCCTGAGTGCTGGGGGTGTGGCTAACTGTGCAGGTCTCAGTAATGAGGTACACCTGTCTCAGTGTGGTCAGAACCACATTCAAACATTCTCAGAACATTTCAACAGCCTCAGCTCAATCGTTTGTTTATGAACGTTAAAGTAACGTTTAAGACAGTTCGTGTCTTAAAGCTGGCTTAGAGCTGGTGTCGCGCCAGCACAGGAGCTGGGCGAACGTTAGCAATAGCAGCTTCTATGGACATAATGGCAGAGGAGAGAGTGAAGAGGACGCTGACGGAGGAAGCTCTTGTCTTGTCTGGATCCTGTCAGTCATTTTTAAATCCTGTCACAGCGTCCAATGATCTCTACCTGTTTCTCTGTGAGCTGATGGCGGCAGCTGAGATGCCCCGGCCTGCAGTAATGGCTCCCGGGCAGCTCGTCCTCGTTAATCAGCTGCCGCCTGCAGCTCGTTAAGAGCTTCAGCGGTGGCTCGGTACGCCAATGTGTTTGATTATTCAACAGCACATCACATGGCTCAGTATGTTTTCTTTTTATTCAGCTCATTTAACTTTATTTATACTTCTATTTATTTGTTTTAAAATGTCTTTTACTTTTGTAGATTATTTGTAAAGGACCAGAACCAAAGTCCAGGACCAGCAGCTGAGGAGTTTAAAGAACTTTATTAACTGTCTGAAGGTGCTGCCATTTTTGTGAGTTATAAGGAAGTTAAAAGTCCAACTCGCCATGTGACTGAGGCGTCGTCACAAAGTCCAGGGTCAGCTGACCCTGACTGCGAGAACGAGACAGTAAAGATGGAAGGGCGGAGCGCTGCAAATGTCTGCCATGATGACTCCGCCCACCTGAAAGACACAAATATACATAATATATAATACAGAAATATATATGAAATATATAATATAAGCATAAAGACACACACACACAATAATACATAAGTCTGACATGCTGTGATTAGCAGGCGTCATGAGGTCAGATCTCACCTGACTGAACTTCAGGTTTGCTGTCGCTGCAGCTCGTGTACTGATCGGCCATCTTCCCGTGATAATCTCTGATCGTCGTTTTAGCGCCTGACAACAGAAAAACAGGAAGTGGCGGATATCACTTGCCGATAACAACGTTATTATTATACACACGTGTGTGTGTGTGTGTGTGTGTGTATATGTGACAGGTATGAGACAAGAAACATGAACAACATATTTACACACATATTTACACACATTTGCACGTTTATGAGATAAACAGGGACTATGGATTTTAAACAGGTCCAGTGTGAAGCATTAGGAGGACGTCTGTATCAGTCTTAAACTTTAAAGTGGAATGACTCACTATAGGTGTTGATCAGGGAGTGGACGACGTGCAGGTGTCCGTGAATGGAGGCAAGGTGGAGCGCTGTGTAACCCTGGAAACAGAAACATTTCCTCCATAAAATCTGATCCAGTTTCACCAGAATCAGTGAAATAGTTGGTGTGTGTGACTTAGTGCCGTAAAGCGTTACGTACTTCTCCCGACCCGGAGCCCAAAGTTACATAGTGTGAGAACAGACGTACGACTGACAGAGACACCGTTCACCTGATCACAGGTCACCTGATCACAGGTCAGCTGATCACAGGTCACCTGATCACAGGTCAGCTGATCACAGGTCAGTGTGGATCAGCAGAGGGTCACAGATGTTAGATTAATGTTAGTTTAACGTTACAGGATGAGCCGCTGTCATACTGATCGTTAGCATGTTCTGTTAGCGCTCATGATCATCACTCTGACACCATCATCATCATCCTCTTCATCTTGTCAGTGTGATGTGGCGTTAAAGCTGCTGGCAGGAAGCGTGACAGCGTGGCGTCTCACAGCTTCTCTCTGTTCAAACGTTTAAAGATGGCGTTGAGTGTTAAACTACAGACTCGTTGTGTTAATCAGCACAGACAGTCTGTGTTTGTCTGTCTTTAACTCCCCCGTTAACGTCGGCCTGACAGCAGTGAACGTTTGTTTGTCTCCGGCGCTGACAGCAGCTCAGCGTGACGGGCAGTGGCTCCGCTGGGACTCCACATGTTAATGTGAACAAACGATGGGCGCCGCAGATTCACGCAGACAGGAAGAGGAAACAAGAACAGACAGCTGACAGACGCTAAGAGACATTCACACTGACGGATGGGCCGATGCCTTCATTTAGAGATCAGTGCGAACAAATCAAACGCACACATCAATAAAGATCCCAGAATACAGTTGATGTGCTGCAGTCAGCTTCACATCAACTGTTAAAACATTCGTTCAACATGAGCTTAATATTGCTATAACGATGCTATAACGGCGCTATAACGATGCTATAATGACGCTATAATGACGCTATAACAATGCTATAACGGCGCTATAACAATGCTATAACGGCGCTATAACGACGCTATAACGATGCTATAACGACGCTATAACGACGCTATAATGGTGCTATAACAGCGCTATAACGACACTATAACGACGCTATAACGATGCTATAACAATGCTATAACAGCGCTATAACGACGCTATAACAGTGCTATAACGACACTATAACGATGCTATAACAACGCTATAACAACGCTATAACAATGCTATAACGATGCTATAACAGCGCTATAACAAATGCTATAACGATGCTATAACAGCGCTATAACAACGCTATAACGATGCTATAACGATGCTATAACAGCGCTATAACAACGCTATAACGATGCTATAACAGCGCTATAACAGTGCTATAACGACACTATAACGATGCTATAACAACGCTATAACGATGCTATAACAGCGCTATAACGACGCTATAACGATGCTATAACGATGCTATAACGACGCTATAACAACGCTATAACAACGCTATAACAACGCTATAACGATGCTATAACAGCGCTATAACGACGCTATAACGATGCTATAACGACGCTATAACAACGCTATAACAACGCTATAACGACATTATAACGATGCTATGGTCAGACAGGGACAGGCAAACCGGCAACCAGTGGTGGGGGAGTGTGGTTTTGGAGGGGTGAGGTTTGTTTCTGTGGGTGTAACCGCTGTGAAACAATCAGGAAATAACTTCTTATTTCTCTGATTAATGACACTTTATCAAGGCCGGCGCTCACTCTCTGTGTTGCTCTCTCTCTCTCTCTCTCATATTTACATTTAGCATAAATTGTCAGACTCAGATTTAGAAGCTGCCACATGAAATAAATAAAGTGAGAACACACACAGGTAGATGATCAGAGTTTAGTCCGTGAATCCACCTGGATAGTCTCAGAGACAGTCTCAGAAACACTGAAGGCTGTCTGTGGAGGTTTGGCTGATCTGATGTGAGGCTCTCTTTTCCCAAATTCAGAAAACATCCCAGAAGTGAAACAACAGTTTCAACATAGACAAAGTGTGTGAACCTTTCAGAATACACCTGTCATGAAATGACGTGATAGTGTAGTATATTGATGGAAGCCTTCCTTCATTGTTTTATAGATGTTAGCAGGTCCAGTGATGCCTTCAAATGTTTGTCTGGTTGTGTCTTTACCTCAGTGATGACTCTTCGTCGTGCTCTTGGTGTTCACTCCTTGGTGGAGCAGTCTACAGTGTCTCCATGTGTAGACTAACTGTAGACTGCTTCAAGTTAACATTTGCTGATCTTCCATCCTCTGAAGATCTTTCATAGCTCCACGCTCATTGTCTTAATGAGACTCCAGGTATGATGACACCTGACTCCAATTAGCTTTTCTGAGTTCATTACTCAAAGGTTCACAAAAAGCACTACAGCGCTACAACAGTGTTTTCTGTTGTCTCAATAAAGACATGAAAGATCAGTGCGTTATTATTTTAGCCATTCTATTTGTCAATGCCCTTGACTTAGATGAAGATATATAGTTACATATTTGTTTGTGTCTTGAGTTGTTGGGAACATTTAAAGGTGACGGGCTGAACTCACCCCCTTCAGACAGACCAGGAGGAGGATCAGCAGGCGTGAAGTAAAGATCACAGACAGTCAGTAAACTCTGAGCTGTATCTACTGATTCTGAAGACAGTTTGAGAAGATTCATGAAGAACTGACTCACATGCTGAGATGATGAAGATGGAGCATCAGACGTGTTCAGAGGAAACAGAAAACAGACTTCATGATGGAAACATTGATCAATAGTAAAGCGCTAACTGTGGCTAGCTTGGTCAGCTAACTGAACTGAGTCAGGATGCCAGGAGCCAAACCCAGCGAGAAAACCACGTCGACGGGCTGCTGACTGGAACGGCTGGTTCTGTTCAGTGACGTGTTCACTGGAAGGTGGACACTTATGCTAGCTCAGAGTGCTAGCAGCTATGCTAATGCATGCTCGCCATTGGCTGCTGTGAACAATCAATATCTCACTGACAGTAACTGACAGTAACTGACATCAGCACTGACAGTAACTGACATTAACTGGTAACTGACAGTAACTGACATCAGCACTGACAGTAACTGACATTAACTGGTAACTGACAGTAACTGACATCAGCACTGACAGTAACTGACATTAACTGGTAACTGACAGTAACTGACATTAACTGGTAACTGACAGTAACTGACATCAGCACTGACAGTAACTGACATTAACTGGTAACTGACAGTAACTGACATTAACTGGTAACTGACAGTAACTGACAGCAGCACTGACAGTAACTGACATTAACTGATTCTTGATTGGCTGCTCGAGCTGATGGTCTTTATCAGAGCCATTAACTTGTTATCGATTAGAGACACACAATTAATAATGTAATGATGGAGCCAATCAGAGACTCTGCACACACACAGACACACAGACACACACACACACACACACACACACACACAGCTCACCGATCTGGCGTTGATGTCGGCTCCCGAGCGAAGCATCAAGTCCACAGAATCCTGACGGCCCTGCTTGGCTGCCCAATGAAGAGCCGTCTGAACACACACACACACACACACACATATTAACACACACACAAACATTTACACACGAGACTCTTAATGCTAACAGACTAGGCTAACATGCTATGCTAACTCTAGCTACAAGCAGCGAGTAAAAAACAAACTCACAAACTGACGAAGAGAAAAAAAACGTGATTTCAGTGTCGACACGTTAGCATGAAAGAAATGTTAGCATGTTAGCATCTGCATGTGTTTTACAGTCTGAAGGTTAGCGGGCGTAGCATAGCTTGATTAACACTTAACACTGAACACACACACACACACCTGAACACACACACGCTGAATCTTGTCACAAACTTTCAGTAACAACCTGACAAACACTAACGAGGCTGAATATTAACAAACTTGTTAATCTTAAACAAACAAACAGCTTCCTGTAAGTAATCTAAATACTCTGATTACTTTTACCACGTGTCATTTGAAAGATGAAAAGAAAAGACGACTTACCCCCTTTGAGTTACATCACATGACAACAACAAGGAGACAGAAAGTTACGGTGCGTTCAGTGACACGCTGACGACAGCTGGGGCCTCAGAACGAGCAGCGGTTGTACTGACAGGAAATGAACTGATTATTTTAAACAGTTTCCTGTTTGACACTCTGAGATGTTGTCACAGCGTTGGTGCAATGTTTGCAGAGTGTTATCTGTCTGTCAGCAGCTTCACTGACAGATCACTGACAACGAACGTTCTCTCAATGTTTCTTTACTTTAACAAAATGGTTTTCTGTCTGAATTGAACTGTCTGTGGACTGATGAGACAACCACCAACATTCATGTTCACACACAGACGCATACAATAATAAATACATATATTTATATCTCAGATATAATACAATGTAAAAGAGTGAATGTTCAAACTTACAGTGATGAAATCCTGATGGAGGCAGAAAAAAAACAAAATGAAACAAATTAAACCTCCTTCACTTTATATTTATATTTCTGTTTATCTTTATATTTTAGATGATTGATTGTAAGGCTGCAACGATTCCTCGAGTACCTCGAGTAACTCGATTACAAAAAATGAAAAGTTTCGTCCGCCTCGAACACAACATGTTACGTTACAGGCGGGCTTTTGGTAACGCGGGGAGTGTTGATGATCAGAATGGCGGACGCAGCAAAGCGAAAGTAATAAAAGAATAATTTTCTATGATTAATCGATAGAATATTCAACAGAATACTCGACTACCAAAATATTCAATAGCTGCAGCCCTATTTGTTGTATCAGTCTGGACCTTCTTGAAGACGAGGCTGGAGTCCTGAGACAGCAGCTGACGCTGAGCGGCCATGTTTCCTACAGCAGAACTCCTCAACCAGAACTTCTCCAGAGGATTCAACTGGACCCTGTGGAACAGAGACTGGACAGGAGGGACGAGGGAACAAGGGGACAGCAGATTCATCAAAGAGAGTTCATCAAACAGGAAGTAGAATTCTGTTTACTTCCTGTTTAGCTGAAAAAACACTGAAATGAGTTTATGAAAATAAAACCCAGGAGTAAAGTTCACTTATTTAAAGTAGATCATTTCTCCTCAGTGCTGCTCTGACGGGATTCGAACTCACGACTTGTGGATGTAAAAGTTCCTGTGTGCCCTGACATGAACCCACTGGACCAGTGAAGCTGCAGGAGGCCATGAGGAGCAGTGAGCAGTGGACCATGTGGTCCAGAAGGACATGGAGACGTGGTTTTCCTTCTCCATGATGAGACAGACAAAGTGAAGAACAGAAATGTTCTTCAGCAGCTCTATCAGGACTGATGGAGGAGAATCTTCAGCATGATTCCTCCCCTCAGTCTGATCCTGGTTCTTCTTCTTCATCAGTACTGAAGATGGTCCAGTGGGGAAGGACGCCGACCGCCAACGTGGAGACGTGGGATCGAACCCCGGCTCACCCTGAGGTACGCAAAAACTCAAACACAAAAACACCAAAACCAAACAAACCCGTCCGTTGCGTTGCGTTGCGTTCATTTCTCGTCGTGAATTTCCGTCGAATTTCTCCGATTTCATCAGAGACGACCATCGAGGGAACAAAGGACAGGTGAGTCAAAGGTAAGTGAAGCTAGCTGGCTTCAACAAAGTGAGCTAGCTTCGTCTAAATTACTTTTGTGTGTTTGTCTTTTTTAATATTCTCTCTCATATTTTGGTATTTCAAACATTTCTGCGTCCTTGTTGTCCTCTAGTCGTGGCGGGCCCGGCGTGCAGCAGGGTGGAGGTCCTGATGCCATTAGTGGTGTTTATTGTCCAGCAGGGTGCTGTGAAGCACCACCCAGGCCTTTAATCAGAGGCCTGCAGGGCCGACGCACTGTTTACCTGATACCTCCATGTTAATTACAGTCTGCACACACACAGAGGGAGGTTGTCCTTCACCAGACAACACACACACTGCAACACACACACACGCAGCAGGGCAACACACACAGCAACACACACATAGCAACACACACAGCACGGCAACACCACTGAATGCTCACATGCTAGTTTCTAACATACTAAATGCTAACATGCTAAAGGCTAACATGTGCTCAGGGGCTTCACACATTTTGCAATTGTTAATGTCACCTTTTAACTGAAGGCGGTTCTCTGCATAAGACACAACAATCTGACATAAAGTCACATCTTTACAATTTCAAGACGCTGCCATTTAAAATGACACTACATGAGCTGGCCATACATGTGCCACCTGGCCAAACAGGAGTTATGTAAATGTTTAACACTTCATTCAGGAAGTAAGCAATAAAAGAGCAGAGGTGAGCATCTTTCTTTTACAACAATGGAAGAGGGAGGGTGAGAATGAGAGGCGGAGGAAGCGTGAGAGGTAGAGCAGTGCTATCTAATTATTTTGCTTTACTCTTTATTATTATTTTTATTATTTTTTCTGCATTGTATTTTTGCACTGACTTGATTGGTGAAAAAAAAATCAATAGCACGTGTGTGTATCTGCAAATATTTCTGTGCATATGAAATATGTGAAGAATTCTCTACAGTTTGAACTGTGTTAGTATTATGGCAAAGCATGGCAGAGCTTTTCATTACGCCCAAAGGTGTGTAGCTGGTTAGACAAAAATCTGTGATACGAATGAAGTGCGTGCCATCTGGTGCAAAAGTTTGATTTTGGTTGCAGTGCTTCATTTTGCGATGAGGTATATATGAGGTATTTTGAGGTATTTTGAGGTTTGGTGAATTGTGTTAGTATTTTGATAAAAACCAGCCTCGTTTGATTAAAATTGTGTTTAAGCGATTGGAAAAAAATGTATATGAGACGGTCTCGCCTTCCAAGCTTTTCCTGGTTGCGTCACCAGCTGTGCACCTGCTGTTAGTTGGTACTTTTAACGTATAAACATATTAACATATACATAAAAATAAATATAAGTAGTAAAAGTATAGGTAGTAATTAGTAAAAGTAATTAAATATAAAAAAAACAATATTTACATTTAAATGTGAATTCCTCGCTGCTTAATGCTGCTTGATGCCGCCATTGTTGTATGTTTCCTGGCACTGAACAGCGGTGCACAAAGGATCTTGGGATATGTGAGGCCACGTAGGATAGTCACGGTGCATCCTCGAAAAGAGGGAAAAGAAGGATGCATTGAAGGATGCATTGAAGGACGCATTGAAGGATGCATTGAAGGACACATTGAAGGATGCACTGAAGGATGCGTTGAAGGATGCATTAAAGGATGCATTGAAGGACGCATTGAAGGATGCACTGAAGGATGCATTGAAGGACGCATTGAAGGACGCATTGAAGGATGCGTTGAAGGACGCATTGAAGGAGCCTTCAAATTGGGACAGCCTTAGTGCAGTGTTGTGATGTAATCGGCCTTCAAATCCGTTCTTTGGAGGATGCAGCCCCTGAATTGAGACACAGCCATGCTAACACACTCAAGGCTAGCATGCTAAATGCTAACATGCTAAAGGTTAATATGTAGCCTCAGACCTAACAGCTCATCATTAAAATGTTCATTAATACATACAGACTGACTTCATCACAACAGATAAAATATTAACATTAATAATCAGTAATTAATCATTTTAGCTCTTTAACCTGTTTGTCGTCAGTTCAAACTGGACTTCCTGCTGTCAGATGTTGGTGGGAGGCCATCACAGCCAATAAGCAGCCGGCACTGCGTCCTGTCAGTGTGCAGGACGCCGCTGATTATGGGCTATCACCATGGGAACAACACACACACACACCTGAACTCACCATGTCAGAAGAAGCTGTGACACTCCTGCTGTCATCGTCCTCACTCTGAAACAACAAGAGACTGAATCACATCATCACAAACACAAACAGTTCCTCTAACGTCCACTTGAGGCTGGCTCCAGAAGTGAGTCAGTCTCCATAAGTCCCCATGTTCAAAGGTCCAACTTCACAGCAGAAATAAACATGTTTACAGCCTGGTACAAAAAAAAAGTTTTGGTCTCTGTAGCTAATTTCCCCGTTCATGACAACTATCACCAGAAACTACGTCCAGGTTTTAGACAGTCTGCGGAGATGTCTCAGAGACTACGTCCAGGTTTTATACAGTCTGCGGAGATGTCTCAGAGACTACGTCCAGGTTTTAGACAGTCTGCGGAGATGTCTCAGAGACTACGTCCAGGTTTTATACAGTCTGCGGAGATGTCACAGAGACTACGTCCAGGTTTTAGAGTTCTATATAAATATATATGTCCTGGGTATAATACTCTGGTGGTGTTACAATAAAATCAGCTGCGTCTACATTAAATGTTGCATGGACGTGTTCAGCCTGTGT
Source organism: Nibea coibor (assembly GCA_023373845.1). NCBI lineage: Eukaryota > Metazoa > Chordata > Actinopteri > Sciaenidae > Nibea > Nibea coibor. The sequence continues at coordinate 27,109,326 of CM041721.1, forward strand.
TCTCTGCATTCATAATGATCTTCATCAGTTTGTTTGATGATGACTGAACGTCCCTGAAGGACTCGTAAAGGATCAAATCTAACGAATCCATTAAAAGACGTTTGAGGTCTCTGAGGCTCCGGAAACTCTTCAGAGGACTTTCATCTTCACGTCTTTGTTAAAGTCTACCGTCAGTATGTCTTCTCTACTCTCGTTAACGAGGTCCGCTCCGTTATCTCTGTTAACGGAGATATCCGTTCTGTCCCTTTCAGTCACATGAATAAAATAATCTGTTTCATGTTTTATCAACAGAAACAAACAGCAGAAATATGAAATCCTGACCCGTCAGTACGGACACTGTGGTGATGTTATTCCCTGACCCAGTCTGGCTGCTGAGCCCGGTTCTGTTGGGTTTCCTTTTCTTCCTACGTTACATTATGTTAACATACATTACGTTTGCCTATTAGTTGTATATTAATTGTTGCTAACGTAATGAGCCCCGCAGGTGCAGACGGATGCTGCCTGACAAAGCTAACAGGAAATAGTTCAGTGAACGCGTCACACTGATGACTGTCTGACGCGTGACTGTGACACAACATGCTCGACCTGTGTCTGGGTCAGAGGAAGCATTTACAATGTCATGTAGCCAAAGCTTTTATCCAAAGCGACTTGCAGAGAAGAAGCAGATTTAAATGATGGTTCTTTAAACCATTCATGGTTCATGGTTCCTGTGCGGCAGACAAACACTACGCATCGTGTAATAAGTTAGGCCTGCTTCATCGCAGCACGACGAACACAAGTTAGGAAGACTGGAGCTATGATGGACAGTTACCCACTGAGAGGAGAGAGACACAGAGGAGGGAGTCCAAGGAGACGAGGAGGAGGAGGAGGGAGAGCGAGGAGGGGGAGGGGGGAGAGGAGGAAGAGAGGGAGGGAGAGGAGGAGGGGGAGGAGGAAGAGAGGGAGGGAGAGAGGGAGGGAGAGGAGGAGGGGGAGGGGGGAGAGGAGGAAGAGAGGGGGAGGAGGAGCTGCTCTTCATCTCTCTCATTAGTAATCCATAAACAGTCAGTGAGGTGTTTGTTTCTCTAAATGACTGCAGAGTGAACTAAAGAACAAACACACGATCACACGTGACACATGCACACGTATGATCGTGTTAATATGTTCATGTTAGTATGTTCATCTTAGTATGTTCATGTTAATATGATCATGTTCGTATGTTCATGTTAGTATGTTCATGTTCGTATGATCATGTTAATATGTTCATGTTAATATGATCATGTTAATATGATCATGTTAGTATGATCATGTTAATATGTTCATGTTAGTATGATCATGTTAATATGTTCATGTTAGTATGATCATGTTAATATGTTCATGTTCGTATGATCATGTTAATATGTTCATGTTAGTATGATCATGTTCGTATGATCATGTTAATATGTTCATGTTAGTATGATCATGTTAGTATGATCATGTTCGTATGATCATGTTAGTATGATCATGTTAGTATGATCATGTTAATATGTTCATGTTAGTATGATCATGTTAGTATGATCATGTTCGTATGATCATGTTAATATGTTCATGTTAGTATGATCATGTTAGTATGATCATGTTCGTATGATCATGTTAGTATGATCATGTTAGTATGATCATGTTAATATGTTCATGTTAGTATGATCATGTTAGTATGATCATGTTAGTATGATCATGTTAATATGTTCATGTTAGTATGATCATGTTAATATGTTCATGTTAGTATGATCATGTTCGTATGATCATGTTAATATGTTCATGTTAATATGATCATGTTAGTATGATCATGTTAATATGTTCATGTTAGTATGATCATGTTAATATGTTCATGTTAATATGATCATGTTAATATGATCATGTTAGTATGATCATGTTAATATGTTCATGTTAGTATGATCATGTTAGTATGATCATGTTAGTATGATCATGTTAATATGTTCATGTTAGTATGATCATGTTAGTATGATCATGTTCGTATGATCATGTTAATATGTTCATGTTAATATGTTCATGTTAGTATGATCATGTTCGTATGATCATGTTAATATGTTCATGTTAATATGATCATGTTAGTATGATCATGTTAATATGTTCATGTTAATATGTTCATGTTAATATGATCATGTTAGTATGATCATGTTAATATGTTCATGTTAGTATGTTCATGTTCGTATGATCATGTTAATATGTTCATGTTAGTATGATCATGTTAATATGTTCATGTTAGTATGATCATGTTAGTATGTTCATGTTAATATAATAATAGTATGATCATGTTAGTATGATCATGTTAGTATGATCATGTTAATATGTTCATGTTAGTATGATCATGTTCGTATGATCATGTTAATATGTTCATGTTAATATGTTCATGTTAGTATGATCATGTTAATATGTTCATGTTAATATGTTCATGTTAGTATGATCATGTTAATATGTTCATGTTAGTATGTTCATGTTAATATGTTCATGTTAATATGTTCATGTTAGTATGTTCATGTTAGTATGATCATGTTAATATGTTCATGTTAATATGTTCATGTTCGTATGATCATGTTAATATGTTCATGTTAGTATGATCATGTTAATATGTTCATGTTAATATGTTCATGTTAGTATGATCATGTTCGTATGTTCATTGACCCAACTTAATGTTTTTACATGAACTTCATTATTAAGTTTGATGAAGTTAAACTTTTTTACTTTTTTTTAAACTTTTTTTTTTTTATTTCATGTTTAGGTGGCAGCTCTGTTCAAACCTTGGTGAGTGTTAACAAGACCGTAGAGCGTTAACAGCGTTTCGTTCTTCTTCTTTGTGTCTTTGGACAGAAAGTCTCGTCTCACCTCATGACCCTCTCTTTATGTGATCCGCCCTCTCATTCGGCGGCGCTGTCGTCTGATTGTTCAAATGAAAAAGTCATTTTGAAGCGAGCGGCGCTCTGAAAGGAGGCGCCCGCCTGGCGCCTCCTCAGCGCCGTGGTCCTCGTTGTCAGAGCCTCACCGGGGTCACTGGAGGTCAAGAGAATTATGATTACGGCACTCGCTCGCCGGGCTCCATCTTCCCCCCGCTGACCTCACCATAAAGAGATGTCTCACTGGACGATGATGAAAGCGGATTGCTCTCAGAGGAACGCTGACGTTCACTTCACGAGGCTGATCATTATTTGATTTCTGTTCAGAGCCTTGTTAACGCTCACACACCCGAACGAGTCACACAGGTGAACATCAGCTGTTTATCTTCACAGTGTGAGGGCAGGAAGTACCTGACTTCAGTGAAACTCGCCTGTCTAATTTTACTGGATCAGAACCGATCAGGTTCTTCACCAGAACATGCTGCGTGTTGCACTCACCATCCTGCAGAAGGCCGACTCGCTCATCAGAGAGAAAGAGTCACTCCTCAGAGAGAGGAGGTCCGAGCAGGTCACGTCTCCTCCGTCACTGCTGGAGCTCAGACCGGGGTCCATCACCGGGTCTGCAGGTGTCACTGCTCCACCCACTGGGCCAGCTGGTTCTGGTCCCAAAGCCTGGAAAACAAAATGAAGTGTCCCTGTCAATCAAAGCGTCCACACTCTTAATTCTTTTTTTTGACAGACAGCTGAAGAGTGACAGGAACGTGGAGAGGGGGAGAGACGGGGAACGACACACAGCAAAGGACAGCAGGTCGAATTCGAACCCTGGGCCGCTGCTGAGCCTTCGTACACGGGGCAGATGCTCTAACAACTGATCTAATCGACACTCCCACGCTCTGAACCCTGCATAACTTTAAGCCTTAATATAATGTGAACAGGTGAGTTGTATATAAATTCACCCTCAGTACAGTTGTCATGATCGGGGAAATTAGCTACAGAGACCAAAACCGTTTTTGTACCAGGCTGTAAACATGTTTATTTCTGCTGTGAAGTTTTTAAGTTGTTTGGTTTTTCTAAGACCTCCTGTGTGGTCCTGGTACCGAAGAGGCTCATGTTCTTTGACTTCTCCAGTGCTTTTAACACCACCCAGCCGTCACTGCTCAGATGGAGAACGTGGGAGTGGACCAACACCTGCTGCATGGACACCTGACTGCCTCACCAACAGACCGCAGTACGTGAGGCTCCATCACTGTGTCTGACGTGGTGCTCTGCAGCACAGGTGCCCCTCAGGGTACGGTGCTCTCCCCTTCCTCTTCACCCTCTACACCTCGGACTTCACCCACAACATCGCCCACTGCCACATCCAGAAGTTCTCTGATGACACGGCTGCTGTTGGATCAAATCAAATCAAATGAAATCGGACATGGAGGTGGTGGACAGCTACAGATTCCTGGGTGTTCACCTCAACAACAAACTTGATGGACTGACAACACCCATGCTCTCTACAAGAAGGGCCAGAGTGGCCTCCACCTGCTGAGCAGACTGAGGTCCTTCAGAGTGAGCAGGGTCTCCTCGGGACGTTCTATGACTCTGTGGTCTGCTGGAGAGGGGGCAGCACAGACGGTCCTGGACTGTCCTCTGGACTCCACAGTGGAGGTGGAGGAGAGGAGGATGTTAGCTAAGCTGACATCCATCATGGGCAACAGCTCTCACCCCCTACATGACACTGCAGCTCCTTCAGCTGCACACTGCTACACCCACGGTGTAAGAAGGAGAGGTTCAGCAGGTCCTTCATCCAACACAACACCTGCACCACCTGCACCACCTGCACCACCTGGTCATGGTGTAGTCTCTGTTCCTGTTTTCAGTTACCACCACTGCTCATCATGGCTTATATTTATTTCACATGAATCTGTATGTGTATGTATATTTTCCATTCTGATAACTTACAACGTTCATTATTATTATTATTATTATTAGTAGTAGTAGTAGTAGTATTGTTTTTATAACATGCCACGTTACCTTCAGTACTTTTTGCAGGTTGTCTGTCTGTTTTTCTGTTTATATTGTAGATTATAAAATCCTTCTGTCTGTCTGTGTCTCACTCTGCTGCTGTAACCAGTGTGGGATAAATAAAGTAGAATCTAATTTTGACATGGGGACTTATGGAGACTGACTGACTTGTGTTTCACTGCACAGACATGGAGGATGCTGATTGGTTCAGGTAGCTGTGTGTGTGTGTGTGTGTGTGTGTGTTATGAACCGACTGTAGTTTCACTGACTCTTCATGTTACTCTCTCTAAACACTCGACAGAGACATAACGAGAAAGTTTAGCACATGGACAACCTGAAATCTGCTGCTGTATATAATATATATATAATTAATCTGCCTGTGAACACATTTAATGTTCTCTGATGATCCCAATGATAACTCAGCCTAGCAGTTTCTCTGTCGCATCCTCATCACGTTAAAATGAAAGAACCTTTCCTTCCTGTTGTCCCCGCAGAACGTTGTGAACGTCGTGAACGTCGACCCATCACCAACAATCTTCACTCGTGTCCCTCAAACTGCGCCACAAGCCACAGAACGCGTGTTTATCTTCATATGTGGCCGGCACGTCGAGCTGCCTGCTGAGCCCGTTGACTACAATTAGAAACACCCGTGAACACGCGTGAACACACGTGAACACGTGTGCTGCAGTTTAACATCTCCGAGATGACATCATCCTTTAAATGTCCCAAGAGAACTCATTACATACACACCCTGACATACACTGACACACTCACACACATTGACACACACTAACACACACACAGGTGCACTGTCTGTAAATGAGCTCGGTACTGTAGCGTTATTAGGGCCCGAGCACGCACTGTGTGCAGGGCCCTATTGTTTTTCGTTTGGTCATTTTCTTAAATTGCCTTTTAGACGGCCTATATGTACTACCCCCCCAAAGTCGGGTGTAAAATGACGTATTTTGGGGGTCTCGCACATGGACGTACAAAAATGGCTATACGGCGCCACCTACGTTTTCGTTTTCGGAGGGGCCCCTCGACATGGTTTCATCCACGTGTATGAAATTTTGAGGGAGTATGTGACATACAGAGACACACAAAAAAGTCTTTTGCAGCCATGGTCTAACTCCAACAGGAAGTCCGTCCATTTGAATCAAAGATCATATTTTGCCACGATTTTGGGCATTTCCACACCTCGTACTAAGACGAACTCCTCCTTTGTTTTGATCGTTGTCAAATTTGGAAAGTACGATCTACAGACATGGGCGATGTTAAATTGCGAAGCTTTTAACTTTTCATCAAAGGAATTTTTCGTGGCGGCGTTTTAAATTTTGATGTTTCGCCAGGGAACAGGAAGTGGGAGTAATTTGGCTGTAACTTGCACATACATTGTAGAATCAGACTGAAATTTCACATGTTTGATCGTAGTCCAGGCCTAAACAAATGTATACAACAATATTCAGTTATGGATACAGCGCCACCTGTTGGCGACAGGAAGTGTCATATTTTACTTGACGATAGCCTCCTCCAATGTGTTTGAGTATATCCACCTCAAACTAGGTGTGGATGTTGTCAAGGCCTTGGTGTTGACATCTGAGAAAGAATTTCAACTTTTCATCAGAGGGCGTGGCCGTGACGACGCGTCGAATATCGATGTCTCGCCATGCCTGTAAATGTTGCTCTAACTTTTGCGTACGTGGTCTGACCTGCCCCAAATTTCAATGCATTGATGAGATTTCCGCCCTGAACACATCTGCATTTGAATTTTTGCGATGAACAATAGCGCCACCTAGATACATTTGAAGCAGGCCCGTCACAGCGTTTCACCTATGTGTCTGAAATTTGGGGTACACGTGCACGATCACAAGTGCTACAAAAAAGTCTCTTGGGGCTCGACTGCCCAATGTAAAACGGCTCTGTAGCGCCCCCTAGAAATTAGATACGGCTCACTTGTTTTCCGCCTGGTGTCAGGCCTGTTTCCCCCCCGACGTGCCACCCCCCCGACAGACGCAGAGGTGCGAGGGCCCGTTCAACGCTGCTTGCAGCTTTAATTGGCTGTTGGTCTCGGAGGCTGAGCCCGGTTCTCTTAGCATGCTAACAGCAGTTAGCTGTGGCTTGTGTTGTTTCGTGTTGATGAGGAGAAACATTTGATGTTCATACAAACTGTTGATGCTCTGCATGTTGATGTTTAGCTTGTGGTACGAAGGTTAGTCAAATGTTGTCTTCATGTTATATAAACATTCATATAAATGGTGTTTATCATCTCATCGTGACGACCTGGAGCTGGTTTTAATGAACAGTCACATGATGTTTGAATGAGCGCTGAGGTCATCGGGATCAGTGTGCGTACCTGAGAGCGTGCATGCTTGTACGTTATACGAGCGTGTTCACCTGATCCCGGATGGATGTGAGACGTGGACACGTGATGGGTTTGTTTGGAGGACTGTCATCAGAGTGGGAAGAAACCTCGTCACATGACATGGAGCCGACTTAATTGGTGTTGCTGACTGTCACGACACGCATCATCAAAGCGCCGCCAAAACACATCACGTACGCGTTAAATCAGAGAGAAGACAGAGTCAGTTATTAAAGTCAGTCAGTTATTAGTTTAATATGAGCCACCAACGAAGAAGAACGAGACTTTAACTGTGTATTTGTATTATTAATATTTAATATAAAACCTTACTGTAAAAACTGTCAGGACGTGAAGAGAATTATGGATGTTTGTTATTATATTTTATTCATCTAAATCACCACAATGTAACTTTTCAGGCTTGGGGGAATACTGACAGGGCTGCCTCACGTTAGCTTCACGTTAGCTTCACCTACCTGTGGTCACAAGAGAAGGATTTTCCCTCCAAAAGCTTCCTTTACATTATACATCATTAAAGTCTTATTATTGCTTATATATTTCATATAAACTCTCTCTCTATATATATATATATCATAATTTTAACAGACCACAAATGTTCTTTCTCGTCACTCGTGAGTTTAATCTAAAGCTCTTCTTTGTTTTTCGACCTCCAATAATCTGATGGATTAGCAGAGGATGGAGGGTTAACGCTGATAAGGAGCTGGATAGAGCCTCCTCACCCGCCTCCCCTCCTCCCCTGTCCCTGTGCGGCGCCGTGTGAATCCCCCGTGAACAGTTGGACCTGTAAACAGTTTATCAGACTCTAATGCAGCGAGCTAATCCTATTAGCATTCATATTAGCTGCTTCATATCTCCGTCTGAGGGGAGGACTGATTTGAATAACTTTCTGCGTCATATCAGTATCAGTGAAGTCAATTTGGTTTAAGAGCTGCTCGCCGCTCAGCATCTGAGGAAACTGATTTAAGGCTGTCCGGATCACTGAGCGTGTACACACGAAGGCGGGTAATGGGGGACGTATACAGGACCGCCATGAGACGTTTAACCTCTCAGAGGCTATTTAACACGCTCAGCAAACACTCAGCAAACGCTCGTTAGAGCAGCGGTTCTCAAACCACACTTTGGACAAGGCCCCACAAAGTTAATGAAATACGCCAAGCTGAACATCTTCACGTAACATCATGTATCTAAAGTCTAACTCAGTGACGTCAAATTAAACCAAGTCCAACAACAGGGAAATTGCAGTGCAGCTGTGTCATTACTGCATCAGGTTCAGAAATAGAGCGAGTTTGTTCTGCTACAGTTAACGTGCCGACGTTCAGCATTATTTTGGCACTTTGGTTCCAGGTTACATTTTTCTCGGGTCTCATATCTAATGCTGTTTTAATTTAGGCTGCATGTAGGCCAGTACTGAATGTGTGATCTCTGTCGTCATTAAAGGAAGGCATCGACAGAGCAACATCCGTCCTGCATTCAGGGAGGTTTGCTCCGGGGGGCTGTATAACACAGCTAGGACGCTTTGCTCTCACATACACTGCATTTATAGTCACTCGTTCGGGACATTGGATCTCATTTGCGGGCGTCAGGGAGCTGCTATCAATACGTGGGAGACTCCTGGAGCTTCCCGGAGAGTTGGGATGTTTGGATGGAGACCCACCATCCCCACCTGTCACTGCGCTACACCCCACACGTTAGAGTGAGATGATGAAACAAATCAGAATCATCTTCAGTCTGTTTTTGTTATTTTAGGAACACGTTTTAAAATTTCAAAAAATCTGAAGAAGTTTTTGTGAAATAAAAATTGAGTTGTTCTCTCTTTAAAACACGTTGAGCAAAAACATTGAAATATCTCGTGTCTGCGATGTGACGCGTGGAGACGATCCTGGATGAATAATTAGCTCCATAAAGTGAAAATAAGATGCGAGGAGCTGTCAGGACGACGACACTTTAAACAGAGCAAAGAAAATACCTGAAGACCGCCATGAATAAACATGAGATCATTTCCCATCAGGCCTCACCTCCTCTGCCTGAGTGATCACCAGCGCCGGGACGCCATCATCGCACACACCCTGAATGGAGTCAGTATTCAGGTCCTGGTTCTGGTCCTGTTGTCCCTGATGTTCGGCTCGGTCCTGGACCTGGTGTGAGACTTCATGCAAACAGACGGAGGAGGATCGGAGAGGGTTACGTGTCCGAGAGCAGAGGCCAGTCTGAAGGTTGTACTGAGTCAGCTAACGTAACCTAGCTGCACAGCTAACGGTACAGATACCACACTAAGCACATAAACAACCTTTGTTCTGTATTAGCTGTCGGTCTGAGGCCGCTGAGCCCGGTTATGTTACCGGCTAATGGCAGATAATGAACAATGAGCTCAACGTAACCGTCTTGAAGCCGTATGGGCGAGCTTGGCTTCATGGTTCCTGTGGCCCAAGTTGGTTTGAACGTATGAGATGACGGGTCAAAGTTTTCTCATATTTTACAATGATACAAATATGTAAATGAATAATGAAGTACAGTCATAAAGATTAAAAAAAAGCATAGCTTCACGTTAGCTTTGTGTTAGGTTCACGTTAGCTTCACTTTAGCTAAACTTTGCTAGCTGTCCTAACACTGTACATGTCTTTGATTTTTTTTTTTCACTGCAGAACCAGGAACAGGTCTCACCTCTGTCCAGGTCCTGGCCGTGCTCGGCCCGTAACAGATCCCGATTTTGGGCAGGTCTGCCTCGGTCACCATTGTGTTCTGTTGGGTTCTGGTCTAGTCCCTGCTCCTCCAGCTGGTCCTGAGATGGTTCTGCTTCATCCTGTGTACTGTCTTTGTCTTGAACCTGATCCAGACTAGAGTGAAGATCCTGATCCAATTTGAGACTTTCAGGACTCTGGTTGAGCCTTCGGTCCAGTTTCAGGTCTCGCAGCGACTCACTCTGAAGCTCGTTATTTAGAGAGGATTCTGTGAAATCTTGGTCCATATTTGAGGCTTGGAACATGAGAGAAAACAGTCAGACAGGTGAACGTGATGACAACAGTAACAATTACCTCACATACTCGTCGCCTCATCGTGTTTTAGTTGACGTGTTTAGTTTGTTTTACGTTGTTTGAATGTTTCCATCAGAGGCTGACTGTACGTGAACACGTGATCTCTATGAAGTCTCTGTGAGTCCCCGGGGTGGTAATTATGTCCGCGCTCAGATAACACAGCCTGTGTTTCATACTCAGATAATAACGATTAAAAAGAGTGTTTTCCAATTAATTAAACACACTGTGTTCAAGTAACCTCTGGACATGTGCCCTGCGGGCTCAGCTCATTTATGAGCTAGTGAGGGAACAAAAAAAGAGTTCCTTTCATGTGAAGGATTCACCATCGAGTCGTCCCGTGGAGAGTTTGAGGGGAAGCCGCGCATATTGCACTGAATATTCAACTTTGTTCATGTAAACTGTGAACATAAGTTTGTGCTCCGGTGTCATCCCGTGGGCGGGCCTGCAGGGCCTCCACTGGGCGATGATGAGAGAGTGATGGATCTTTTCTGAGTCATTACTCTGAAGAGGTGCGTTCACCTCCGCGGTCGTGCGGCGCCATAATGAAAGATGCTTAAAAAAGCGTGAAAACGCTGTGGCTAATCTGCTCGACCCATCTGTGGAGGAGCGGCTTAACGCCGTGGCGCTCGCACCATTTCCCCGATCAGTGCAGCCATGCTCGTGATGTGCTTAGAGAGACTTCATCACGTCAAGTCAGTGTCACTGAGCGCCAGGGGAACAACACGGAGACTGCTGATTGGAGGAAAGAGTCAGCTGACTCAGTGTGTTTAACCTTACCTGTCACCTGCAGAGTCTGGACCAACCACAAAACACACAGACAAGTACAGACACTTACAGACAGGTATGGACACACACAGGTACAGACAGACACAGACACTTACAAACAGACAGACACAGACAATTACAGACAGGTACAGACAGACACACAGGTACAGACATTTAGACACAGGTGCAGACACTTACAGACAGGTATGGACACACACAGGTACAGACACTTTCAGACAGGTACAGACACGTACAGACAGGTACAGACACAGACACTTACAGACAGACAGACACTTACAGACAGGTACAGACGGACACACAGGTACAGACATTTACACACAGGTGCAGACACTTACAGACAGGTATGGACACACACAGGTACAGACACTTTCAGACAGGTACAGACACGTACAGACAGGTACAGACACAGACACTTACAGACAGACAGACAGGTACAGACGGACACACAGGTACAGACATTTACACACAGGTGCAGACACTTACAGACAGGTATGGACACACACAGGTACAGACACTTTCAGACAGGTACAGACACGTACAGACAGGTACAGACACAGACACTTACAGACAGACAGACACTTACAGACAGGTACAGACGGACACACAGGTACAGACATTTACACACAGGTGCAGACACTTACAGACAGGTATGGACACACACAGGTACAGACACTTTCAAACGGGTACAGACACGTACAGACAGGTACAGACACAGACACTTACAGACAGGTACAGACGGACACACAGGTACAGACATTTACACACAGGTGCAGACACTTACAGACAGGTATGGACATACACAGGTACAGACACTTTCAGACAGGTACACACAGGTACAGACACAGACACTTACAGACAGACAGTCACAGACACTTACAGACAGGTACAGACAGGCAGGTACAGACACTTTCAGACAGGTATAGACACAGACAGGTACGGAGAGACAGGTACAGACAAAGACACTTATAGACAGGCACAGACAGTTACAGACAGACATACATATGCTTACAGACAGGTACAGACACTTACAAACAGTTACAGACAGGTACAGACACTTACAGACAGATACAGACACTTACAAACGGTTACAGACAGGTACAAACACTTACAGACAGGTACAGACACTTACAGACAGGTACAGACAGGTACAGACACAGACATACAGTTACAGACAGACACACAGATGCTTACAGACAGGTACAGACACAGACACACAATTACAGACAGGTACATACAGTTATAAACACTTACAGACACATAGATGGTTACCATGGTGATGGTGATACACTGCACAACTGAAAGTCTGACCGTCTAATTATAGAGAACTAATGAGATTACACACACACCCGCAGACTGTCTAAAACCTGGACATAGTCTCTGTGACTATCACAGACTGTCTAAAACCTGGATGTAGTCTCTGTGACTATCACAGACTGTCTAAAACCTGGACGCAGTCTCTGTGACTATCACAGACTGTCTAAAACCTGGATGTAGTCTCTGTGACGTCAAAGACTGTCTAAAACCTGGACGTAGTCTCTGTGACTATCACAGACTGTCTAAAACCTGGACATAGTCTCTGTGACTATCACAGACTGTCTAAAACCTGGATGTAGTCTCTGTGACGTCAAAGACTGTCTAAAACCTGGACGTAGTCTCTGTGACTATCACAGACTGTCTAAAACCTGGACATAGTCTCTGTGACTATCACAGACTGTCTAAAACCTGGATGTAGTCTCTGTGACGTCACAGACTGTCTAAAACCTGGACGTAGTCTCTGTGACTATCACAGACTGTCTAAAACCTGGACGTAGTCTCTGTGACTATCACAGACTGTCTAAAACCTGGATGTAGTCTCTGTGACGTCACAGACTGTCTAAAACCTGGACGTAGTCTCTGTGACTATCACAGACTGTCTAAAACCTGGACGCAGTCTCTGTGACTATCACAGACTGTCTAAAACCTGGATGTAGTCTCTGTGACGTCACAGACTGTCTAAAACCTGGACGTAGTCTCTGTGACTATCACAGACTGTCTAAAACCTGGACGTAGTCTCCGTGACTATCACAGACTGTCTAAAACCTGGACGTAGTCTCTGTGACGTCACAGACTGTCTAAAACCTGGACGCAGTCTCCGTGACCTCCCTGCCGAATGACTAAAACCTGGACGTAGTCTCCGTGACTATCACAGACTGTCTAAAACCTGGACGTAGTCTCTGTGACTATCACAGACTGTCTAAAACCTGGACGCAGTCTCCGTGACCTCCCTGCCGAATGACTAAAACCTGGACGCAGTCTCCGTGACTATCACAGACTGTCTAAAACCTGGACGTAGTTTCTGGTGATAGTTGTCATGAACGGGGAAATTAGCTACAGAGACCAAAACTGTTTTTTTGTACCAGGCTGTAAACATGTTTATTTCTGCTGTGAAGTTGGACCTTTGAACATGGGGACTTATGGAGACTGACTCACTTCTGGAGCCAGCCTCAAGTGGACGTTAGAGGAACTGCGGTTTTTGTTTCTGTCTCTGATCTCTCCTCCTCTCAGACAAACTAAACCTGGATGCTGCTCAGTGTGCTCTCTCCTCCTCCTCCTCTTCCTCCTCCTCCTCCATGTAAGTTGGGTCGGTACCTCTCACTCGGACTCCTGTCTCCGTCCCGTCATGTCTTATCCTCAGGGTTTCCTCTTCCAGCCCTCTGTGTCTCTGGCTCTTCACTCGTGTCCGTCCTTCGGTTCCGGGGTTCTGTTAGGACCGAGGACGGATGAGTTGGGTCGATCTTCTTCGGGTTCAGCCTTCGCTCCGTACTCTGGATCAGCGACTTCTCCTGGATTCAACACACACCTGCCGTACGGCGGAGAGCCGCGTGCCGCCGCCACCCTCAACTCCTTCATGGTGAGTCCCGCTCCGGGCCGGTCCGGCCGGGTTTAGGTTCTGGTTCTGGGAGTTTGTGTCGCTTGTGTCGCGTAATGACACTCCGTGCGTAAAGAGAAGTCAAAGAAGAAGTCTGAGCGATGTCAAGATTCATAACTTTAATAATAATAATAATAATAATAATAATAATAATAATAATGATACAAACAATGATATTAATAAGAATAAAGATAATTATTCTAATGATGATTTAACAGGTTAATTTAAACAATTTCAACATTTAAAACATTTTCACATTTATTTATAATAATGAATATTAATGAAAAATATTAAACAAAACGAGCTTAAACTGTTTTTATTATTATTTAATTTACTTTAAATGAAGTTTCATATTTAGTTTTTTTCATAATTTGTAAAATAATTTTTATTTAAAATTGAATGAAAAATAAAAGAAACTGAATTTAATTGTAAATAAATTACAAAAATGAATGAATGTTTAATGTGTGTGTGTTACAGTGTGTGTGTATGATACAGTTTGTGCGTGTGTGTTACAGTGTGTGTCAGCGTTTAAAGCTGCACACAGAAACAGTAACAATGACATCACTTCCTGTTTCAGGGTCCTGGTTACGACCCGTCCTCTGGCGTCTCCACCTCTCTGGACTTCCACCCATTTGGGGCGTTGGGGCCGTACGTGTACGGAGACCCCGCCTACAGGAAGAACGCCACACGGGATGCCACGGCAACACTGAAGGCGTGGCTCAACGAGCACCGTAAGAATCCGTACCCGACCAAAGGCGAGAAGATCATGCTCGCCATCATCACCAAGATGACACTGACCCAGGTCTCCACGTGGTTTGCCAATGCACGGCGGCGCCTGAAGAAGGAGAACAAGATGACATGGACGCCCCGGAACCGCAGCGAGGACGAGGAGGACGATGATAACGCAGATCTGGAACGCCATGACGACGAGTCTGCCAAGAGCAACAATGACAATGAGAGTAAGAGTCACGCACGATCACCTGATCATACATAAATATATATATATATAAACATAATACAAACATATAAATAAAATAAATACATTTACCGTCTGTGTGTGTGTGTGTGTTAATAAGTGATCGACATCATAAACAGAATAACACTTTAAATATAAATATATACTCACTGTGCTTACAGCTGTTTGTACTGTAATTAATCAAATCTTGCTTTCATTAATATTTACTAATATTAACAGTTATTAATAATAATAATAACAATAAGATTCATAATAATACAAACATCATATTTGATGTCTTGTCTGTTCCTCACTGCAGCT
This sequence comes from Nibea coibor, assembly GCA_023373845.1. NCBI lineage: Eukaryota > Metazoa > Chordata > Actinopteri > Sciaenidae > Nibea > Nibea coibor. The sequence continues at coordinate 27,124,585 of CM041721.1, forward strand.
CAGTCTCGCTCTCCCTCGGTCGTGGACTCTTCTGTATTGATGTTAGACAGCGGTGGTGGTGCTGACCCAGATCGAGGTTTTTCTGATGCAGACTTTAAGGACTCGGTGGACCGTAGGCTGCCCCAGCTCGTAGGCCCTGCCCCCTCCGAGGTCCCGCCTAAAGATCACATGAACTCCTGCAGTGCCGTCCAGAACCCGACCCCCAAACCCAAATTGTGGTCTCTGGCTGAGATGGCCACGTCTGTGGACAAACATAAAGGATGTACAGACCCTCCACTGAGCGGGGGGGCCATCCATGCCACACCCGCACCGCGGACCACATTCACCCACAGGCACCTGTACTACTGTGCCCCCTCCCTGCCTGGGTACTCGTATGGCGCCCTTGGGCCACTGCAAGGCTCGGCGCAGCATTCAGATGGATTACAGCAGATGATTCTGCAGAGAGGTGACACCAGAGACTGCCAGCCGCACAGCCACGAACTTAACATAGGCACGAGCAGCACCTAGACCTGGATCACGTGGACCACCTGAACCACCTAGACCACCTGGACCAGGACCCTCAGAGACCTTTATACAGACAGATCCGACAGGGACCGGCCTGGATACCAGACACATACAAGCTGTGACTGACTGTGAAACAAACACTTTGAAACGTTTTTTCTATGTTGATCAGATGTTTGTAGTGCGTTTCTGCACAAACATGAAGTTTCATTAAAAATAGTTTTATTAATAGTGAGACAAAAAACGTCCATTTTTCAACTGAGACGTGCCACAGTGATACGCACAACCGAATGAACGTATGAGGAAATCTTCGGGTCTGAAAGAAAAAAGATGTTCACTGATCTGCACATTCAGCACATGATGTTGTTATCAAAATAATCATCAAATAGTTTCAATTATTATTATTATTATTATTGTTGAATCCTCTCAGAAGTCATAAGCAGCCTTCTGAACATTCCTCCAGTTTTAAAGTAAAACAGAGATCTCAGTCTGAACATCCACAAGCTCAGTGCTAACAGCTAATGGCTAACGGTGCTAATTCAACATAATTAAACCAAATGTTAAAAGATTATAGTTTAAATGTCAGAGAAAACATCAGTACGAACTCTTCCAGGTTGTCCTGAATATTATTTTGTTTCTGTCATCTGACTGGTTCACTGATATGTTTTTATGTTGGTGTTAGCATGTTTGCATCTATCAGAATAGTAATTCACTTTAAATTAAGAGTACTGAAGAAACATACTAATTGGAACCATCTGGAGATTTACTCCTGTTAATGACCGATCATCACAAAGTACGAGCAGCCATCACAGAGAATGAGCGACCATCACAGAGAACGAGCAACCATCATGGAGAACGAGCGACCGTGACAAAGAACGAGCGACCATCATGGAGAATGAGCGACCATCACAGAGACAAGCAACCATGACAAAGAACGAGCGACCATCACAGAGAACGAGCGACCATGACAGAGAACGAGCGACCATGACAAAGAATGAGCGACCATGACAGAGAACGAGCGACCATGACAAAGAATGAGCGACCATCACAGAGAACGAGCGACCGTCACGGAGAATGAGCAACCATGACAGAGAACGAGCGACCATCACAGAGAATGAGCGACCATCACAGAGACGAGCAACCATGATGGAGAACGAGCAACCGTGACAAAGAAGGAGCAGCCATCACAGAGAATGAGGGACCATCACAGAGACGAGCAACCATGATGGAGAACGAGCGACCATGACAGAGAACGAGCAACCATCACAGAGAATGAGCGACCATCACAGAAAACGAGCGACCATCACAAAGAATGAGCGACCGTCACGGAGAATGAGCAACCATGACAGAGAACGAGCGACCATCAGAGAGAATGAGCGACCATCACAGAGACCAAGCGACCATCACAGAAAACGAGCGACCATGACAGAGAACGAGCGACCATGACAGAGAACGAGCGACCGTCACGGAAAATGAGCAACCATCACAGAGAACGAGCAACCATCACAGAGAACGAGCGACCATCACAGAGACGAGCAACCATGATGGAGAACGAGCAACCGTGACAAAGAAGGAGCAGCCATCACAGAGACCAAGTGACCATCACAGAAAACGAGCGACCATGACAAAGAACGAGCGACCGTCACAGAGAATGAGCGACCATCACAAAGAACGAGCGACCATCACAAAGAATGAGCGACCGTCACGGAGAATGAGCGACCATCACAGAGAATGAGCGACCATCACAAAGAATGAGCGACCGTCACGGAGAATGAGCGACCATCACAGAGAATGAGCGACCATCACAAAGAATGAGCGACCATGACAGAGAACGAGCGACCATCACAGAGAACGAGCAACCGTGACAAAGAACGAGCGACCGTCACGGAGAATGAGCGACCATCACAGAGAATGAGCGACCATGACAGAGAACGAGCGACCATCACAGAGAACGAGCAACCGTGACAAAGAACGAGCGACCGTCACAGAGAATGAGCGACCATCACAGAGAATGAGCGACCATCACAGAGAATGAGCGACCATCACAGAGAACTTAACACAGGCATGAGCAGCACCTAGACCTGGATCATGTGGACCACCTGAACCACCTAGACCACCTGGACCAGGACCCTCAGAGACCTTTGTCCACACAGATCCGACAGGGACCGACGTTGATATCAGACACAGATGAGCTGTGACTGACTGTGAAACAAACACACTGAAATGTTTTTTCTATGTTGATCAGATGTTTGTAGTGTGTTTCTGCACAAACATCAAGTCTCATTAAAAATAGTTTTATTAATAGTGAGACAAAAAACTGAGACGTGCCACAGTGATACACACAACCGCTCAGGAAACGTGAAAGAACACGTAAATGAACATGTGAATGAACGTATGAGGAAATCTTCGGGTCTGAAAGAAAAAAGATGTTCACTGATCTGCACATTCAGCACATGATGTTGTTATCAAAATAATCATCAAATAGTTTCAATTATTATTATTATTATTATTGTTGAATCCTCTCAGAAGTCATAAGCAGCCTTCTGAACATTCCTCCAGTTTTAAAGTAAAACAGAGATCTCAGTCTGAACATCCACAAGCTCAGTGCTAACAGCTAATGGCTAACGGTGCTAATTCAACATAATTAAACCAAATGTTAAAAGATTATAGTTTAAATGTCAGAGAAAACATCAGTACGAACTCTTCCAGGTTGTCCTGAATATTATTTTGTTTCTGTCATCTGACTGGTTCACTGATATGTTTTTATGTTGGTGTTAGCATGTTTGCATCTATCAATCTACAATCTATCTAGTACTGAAGAAACATACTTATTGGAACCAACCAGATTTACTCCTGTTAATGAGTTATCAGCACAGAGACGAGCGACCATGATGGAGAACGAGCAACCGTCACGTTTTTTTGTCAGTGACAGTGACCCTCTATCTTAGCAGAAAACTCTTTTCAGATGACATGTCTATAAAGTAAATGGATCATAGTAAATGTAACATGATTCATAGTATATATACTAGGGTGTTTGCAACAGATATCATTAGATATATATGGATATTTAAGCTACAATAAAACTATTTGAGGGTATTTAGTACAATTAATTTATATTCATTTTCTTTTAGTTGTATGATTTGGCTGTTTTATCACTTTATGGGTTGGATTTTTTTTTAGTTTTTTCAATATTCTTTAGTGTGATTCATTATGGTTAATTTTTTTTGTTTTCCTTTTTCCCTAAAGTTAATCCTTGATTCCTGTTCATAAATCTAACCCTCACATTCCCCTTTTACTTTTTGATTCAGTTGTTTATCTCCCTCCCTGGCTTCTTATCTAATCCTAACCCCTAGAATCCTTTCCCTAAACCTAACCTTTTTAATTTATTTCCCTTCCTGTTCTTTTTTCCTAACCCTAACCTTCTTTTCCTTATTACCTTAACCTAATTTTCTACCTAAACCTAATTGCTGCCATTTGTTTTTTAGTTTATGTATGTTTTAACATAACCTTAATTGTTGATTTTTTTTCTAAATTATTACATTTTATTCATTTATTTTTTTATTGTTTGTTTGTTCTCCCTCTTCTGGGTATAAATGAAATAGAATTATATTAAATACCTAACACCTAACAAAGAAGAAGGAGTGGGAGGTGATCTGAAGACATTAATCATTAACTTTTCAACATCTTCATGTTGAAGGTTTTTCTCTTTACACCTGAACCACACCTGGATGACCCTGCTGAGCCCAGACTCTGCTCTGATGGCAGTACTTGTACTCGCTTCAGGATGTTAAGATGAATCTTCCTCTGTGGATGATGTGAGGCAAGTAGGTTGCAATAATCTTCTCTCTGACAAACAGAAGGAGACGTTCAGTCTAAGAGGCTTACAGCTTCACCTTTTATCTGACGGACCAAGAATGAAGATTTGATTTCTCTGACCGAGAAGGTGGACTGATCCTAATCCTACAACGAGGAGGAGGAGAGGAGAGAGAGGAGAGGAGAGGTGTTTGTTCAGTGATGAGGAGGAGGAGTTTGTTTCTATGAGGGTTTTTATTTTATTTTATTTATTTTGCTATTTTGTTTTTATATTTCAGAATATTTAATAATTAATTTAAACATCCACTGTTATTTAATCTGCACTTCAAAAAAATCTGCTTTTTTTTTGCACATGAAATTGATTGAGGTTTGTGTGTATGTGTGTGTGTGAAAATTAAAATGAGTGCACTATTAATAATATAATAATAATGTTATAATATGTTTAAATAATTAAAACCTTAATAGTCAGATTTGTTGTTAACTCTGCAGTCTATAATATTAGTGCATTCATTTATTCTTAATTAAACGTGCCCATGATGATTTATATTTATAGATTATTAATTATTAATATTTGTATTTCAGAGAGTTTTGAAATATAAACATTAAATTTTAATGTGAAACAAACACTCACTGTAGTCTATGTGAAATTAAAATGTTCATCATTTTGCAGTGGTTAGTGACCGTCTCACAGGTTTGTCTCTACGTGCTCTGTGTTGAGCTGTAGACTTGACATGGCGGACCTCGCCCAGAGTCTCCGAAATAGAAATGTGAAGAGACATTAAAGCTCCTGAAAGAAACAAAAATAAAATTGTCCATCGATAATTTAGTTATTATTTATTGCATCATTATTTTATATATTTTGTTATAATAATAATGATTCATATTATTGATATTAATCATAGCCTTAATAAACTTTGAATGGATTAAATCTCATTTCTGACACATGAAGCTGTCAAACACTCGATCAGCTGATCCGGCCTCTGTTTGCTTTGATTGGAGCGCCCCCTGCTGTCACATGACCCACATCATGAATCAGGACCAGGAGAGTTCATGATATATATATATATATATTTAGCCAGTCAGTCAGTGACTACATTCAAATAACGGACAAAATTCATTCTTTATTTTTTTTAAAAAGTGGTTGATTTAAGAAAAACTCAGATTTCAGATTTCATGGGTCCAAAAGTCTGTGAACCCCTTCACTTAACAGGATATTGTTGCACCTCCTCTCACAGTAGAAATCTCAACCAAATGGTTTCTAGTGACTTATGACTTACTTCAGTGTCACATCTACTTTGAGGGATATTTGCTCACTCTTCCTTGCAGAACACAGCCTGTGAAGAGAGGTTGGATGGACGTGTGGCATGAACTGCTCACTTCAGGTCCCGCCAAAGCATTTCAGTTGGATTTAGGTCAGGACTTTGACTGGGCCAATCCAAAACACAAATCTTCTTCTTCTTCAGCCATTCCTTTGTTATATTGCTGGAAAGTTTTGGATGTTGATGAGATCTCTCATGATTCTGTGGACTACGTGGAGTTGTCCAGGTCCTGAAGATGAAAAGCAAACCCAGATCTTAACATTCCCACCACCATGCTTCACTGTTGGGAGAAGGTTCCTTTGGTTGTATGCAGCATTGACTTTTCACCAAACATGGCAGTTTTGGTTGTAACCAAAGAGTTCAACTTTGGACTCATTTGTCCACAAAATGGACTTCCATGAGTTGGCTTTCACCTGAATTACCATTTTTCTTGTCTTTTGCTGATATTTTGGAAGGTTGACCACTTCTGTGCACTTATTCTTTTTTATTGCTATCCATTTGTAGATGATCTGTCTCACAGCTGAACGATGAAGCTCAATTCTTTTTTAGATTACTTTATAGCTTCCCCCAGACAAATATGCTGTCACTACCCTCTTCCTGAGGTTCTCTGAGATATCGCTTCCTCTCAGCATGATTGACCTGTATGGGTTCACCTGGGTAAGACTAAAGAGTCCTGGTTTCCCTGCGTCAATCAGTGATACAGAATTTCGTCCCTAAACATTGGTCCATTGTGGTTTCACAGTGTAAGAAGGAGAGGTTCTACAGGTTTTTCTTACCAACTGCTGTCAGACTATACCACACCTGCACCACCTGATCTTGTCGTACTTTCTGTTTTTCTGTCCCTGTTCTATGTTACACTATACACTATACTTACACGCTATATACACATATATATGTCATGACTCATACATAATATATACATAATACATACATAATAATTTGGTTTATTGGTTGTTTCTGTTCCATTTTATAGATGTATTTAATTTATTTGTATTTATTTATTTTTACTGAATGAGTTTGATTCATCTCCATAGTGACACAGACAGTTTGTTTAAATCATAAATAATAACAATAAATGACAATAAATCAGTCTACTGTGAAATCAATAAATCATCCCATCATCGTCAATTCATCTTCAGTGATTTTTTGTTTGATCAGGATGTTTTTAGATGTTGTAAATGTGTCACTTCGGCGGCGCCTCCTGCAGACTCCTCCTGTTGGCTCGAGCTGCTGACAGATGGTAACATTTGCTCGCAGTCTTTCCTCCAGTGACCCTTAACGCTGAATATCACACAGCAGGAAGTGACAGCATCCTGTTAGCCTAGCCACTGCTAACCGTCTGTAATTAGAAGGGAACATAAACAACATGGAGCCGACGGTGCTGACGGAGCTGACGGAGCTGTCAGTTACACAAGCTGCTGGAGCTCACACTGATCTTTACACATCACACACACATCGCATACGCAAAACACACACACACCTCATACATACACACACACTTCATACACAACACACACACCTCATGCATACACACAGACACACACATCCACATCTCACACACACATCATGCACACACACACATAAATCACACACACATATCATACACAACATTAGTACAATGTCTAGATGTTGTCTGGATGTTGTCTAGATGTTGTCTGAATGTTATCTGATGTTGTGTCAGTGAACAGGTAAACTAACTGACTTACTGGGTTCCACAGTCCCCCCCCCCCTCCTCCTCCTCCCCCTCCTCCTCCCCCTCCTCCTCATCTCCTCTGAGGTCTCAGGAGTCCTCCTGGCCTGCAGTAGCCTGGAGGAAGGGGGCCCCCTGCAGGTGCAGTGTCCCCACAGCAGCTGGCCCAGCCTCATGCTCCACCTGAGTTAGTAAGATGCATGCTGGGACATGAGAGCGGTTCTGGATCTGAGACAGGCTTGGTCCTCTGAAGCGTCATCTGTTGTCTCTGCTGGGAACATCACCTCCTGCAGGCCCGTGGGTTGACCCGGATCAGCGCTGTCAACACCTCTGTTTGTTGTCCAGGAGCTGGATGCTTAAACCTGGCCCTGCTGGACCCTACTTGACCTGCTGGACTCTGCTGGACCTGCTGGACCCTGCTGGACTCTGCTGGACTCTCCTGGACCCTCCTAGACCTGCTGGACCCTGCTGTACTCTGCTGGACCCTGCTGGACCCTCCTAGACCTGCTGGACCACGCTGGACCTGTTGGAACCTGCTGCACTCTGCTGGACCCTGCTGGACCCCATTTTTCTGTTAAAGGTTTTTGTGGGCAAGTTTTTCCTCACTGGAACCGAGGGTCTAAGGACAGAGGGTGTCACTCCCTGTACAGACTGTGAAGCCTCTGAGGATAAATGTGTCTGTGACTTTGGGCTGTACAAATAAAATCTGATTTGATTTGATTTGATTTGATTTGAGAGTTTATAGTTTCATAGTTTCATGCTGCTGCTGTGGTCCTGCATGGCGTCCACTACATATATTATTACTGTCATTATTGCTCCCATATCTCCATCACAGTTTATAGTTAATGATTTACTGCTGCTGTGCATCTGTGTCTCTCTATCACAGGTTCCACTGCTGCTGTAATCATTCTATCATTTACTGTAATTCATTGTCATTTTATCATTCATTGTCATAGGACTAGACTGCCGGGGACCCAAGAGTTACAACAGATAAAGTAATCATTGTAGGTGACTTTAATATTCATGTGGACAACCACAATGATAGCCTTAGTACTGTGTTTATCTCTTTATTAGATTCAATTGGCTTCTGTCAGATTGTAAATAAACCAACTCATCGTCTGAACCACACTCTTGATCTCGTTCTCTCATATGGCATTGAACTTGATCATCTTATAGTCTATCCACAGAATCCTCTTCTGTCTGACCACTTTTTAATAACCTTCGAGTTCATATTACTGGACTATAAGCCTTTTTGTAGAAACTCCTACAGCAGATGTTTATCTGACAGTGCTGCAGCCAAATTCAAGGAAGTGATTCCTTCAGTATTGAATTCAATGCCATGTCTCAATGTAGCAGAGGACTGTCTGCTTCCTTTAGCCCCTCACAAATAGATCATATTGTTGATGGTACTGCAGACTCATTACAGACAGCTCTCGACTCCATTGCACCTCTGAAAAAGAAGAATATTAAACAGAGGAGGTTAGCACCATGGTATAACCAGCAGACTCGTAAATTAAAGCAAGTGGTACGTAATTCTGAACACAAATGGCGTGCCACTAAACTGGAAGAATCTCGCTTAGTCTGGCAAGATAATCTTAAAACCTACAGGAAGGCTCTCCGTAATGCCAGAACAGCTTATTACTCTTCTTTAATAGAGGAAAACAAGAACAACCCCAGGTTTCTCTTCAGCACTGTAGCCAGGCTAACAGAGAACCACAGCTCTATTGACCCATCTACTACCCATCTACATCTAGTAATGACTTCATGAGCTTCTTTAATGATAAAATTAGGACCATTAGAGACAAAATACATCATGCCTGTCCTTCGACAGGCACTGATCTGCATTCTGATACAGCAAGTTTGGAATGTTGTTTGGACTGTTTTTCTCCCATCGACCTTCATCAAATAACTTCAATAATTTCTTCATCTAAGCCGTCAACCTGTCTCCTAGATCCCATTCCAACCAGGCTGCTCAAGGACATTTTACCTTTAGTTAGCCCTGCGTTACTGGATATGATTAACCTCTCTTTATTATCAGGATATGTACCACAGTCCTTTAAAGTAGCTGTAATTAAACCTTTTCTTAAAAAGCCCACTCTAGATCCAGAGGTTTTAGCTAATTAGAGACCGATATCAAACCTTCCCTTTCTCTCTAAGTTACTCGAGAAGGCTGTAGCTAATCAGCTGTGTGAATTTCTTCACAAGAACAGTTTATTTGAGGATTTTCAGTCAGGATTTAGAGTCCATCATAGCACAGAGACCGCACAGGTCAAAGTCACAAACGATCTCCTAATGGCATCAGACAAAGGACTCATCTCTGTACTCGTCCTGTTAGATCTTAGTGCTGCATTTGAACCATAGACCATCAAATTCTTTTACAGAGACTGGAACATCAGATTGGCATCAAAGGAACCGCCCTAAGCTGGTTTAGGTCGTATTTCTTAGATCGATCTCAGTTTGTTCACGTCAATGATGAATCCTCCATACATACCAAAGTCTGTCATGGAGTCCCACAAGGTTCTGTACTGGGGCCTCTTCTATTCAGTCTATATATGCTTCCTCTAGGGAACATTATTAGGAATCACTCCATTAATTTTCATTGTTATGCTGACGACACCCAATTATATTTATCGATCAAGCCTGATGAAACCAATCATTTAGCCAAACTGCAAGCGTGCCTTAGGGATATAAAAATTTGGATGACCTATAACTTTCTGATGTTGAACTCAGATAAAACTGAAGTTCTTGTAGTTGGACCCAAACACCTCAGAAACTCTCTTTCCGGAGACTTGGCCACCTTAGACGGGATCACCCTGGCCTCCAGCTCCACCGTAAAGAATCTTGGAGTTATTTTTGATCAGGATTTGTCCTTTAATGCCCACATAAAACAAATTTCAAAGACTGTATTCTTCCACTTACGCAACATTACCAAAATCAGACGCATCCTGTCCCAAGTGGATGCAGAAAAACTAGTCCATGCATTTGTTCCTTCTAGGCTGGACTACTGTAACTCTCTATTATCAGGCTGCCCCAATAAGTCTCTGAGGACTTTGCAGCTAATTCAGAATGCTGCTGCACGTGTTCTGACAGGAACCAAGATCAGAGATCACATCTCTCCCATTTTGGCTTCCTTGCACTGGCTACCTGTTAAATCCAGAATAGAATTTAAAATTCTTCTCCTTACGTACAAAGCTCTTCATGGCCAGGCACCATCATATTTAAAAGAACTCATAGTACCTTACTACCCCTCTAGAACACTGCGCTCTCAGAATGCTGGGTTCCTTGTGGTTCCTATAGTTTCCAAAAGTAGACTGGGAGCCAGAGCTTTCAGCTATTAAGCTCCTCTTCTGTGGAACAAACTACCTTTCTGGGTTCAGGAGGCAGACACGGTCACCACCTTCAAGAGTAGACTTAAGACTTTCCTTTTTGATAGCGCTCATAGTTAGGGCTGGCTCAGGCCTTCCCTTAGTTATGCTGCCATAGGACTAGACTGCCGGGGGACCCCCACCCGTCTCTTTCTGGGTTATGCCTGGTCAGGCATGGTACTGGTTGAAGATGCAGTCAGATCTCCCTTTACTGACCCCCCCCCCCACACGTTGTATAAACATTATACAAAGCTATAAAAACGTTATCTAACGTTGTTCAAACGTTCTGTAAGCGTTGCAAACACGTAGTGACAGCTGCATTGTTCATTTGAATGTTCAGTGTTTGATGATGCTGTTGAATAAAATATTATAATATTATAAATTGATTTGATTTTGATTTGATTTGAATAGTCCAGCCTAGAAGTAACAAATGCATGGACTAGTTTTTCTGCATCCGCTTGGGACACGATGCATCTGATTTTGGTAATGTTGCGTAAGTGGAAGAATGCAGTCCATGAAATTTGTTTTATGTGGGCATTAAAGGACTAGTGATGTGTCATTTGTGAACGATTCGTTCAATACACACTAATCTTTTATATGACTCACGAGTAATGAGTCATCTCAGTGAGTGAGCCGTTCATTTTCATGCAGTACCATCTCTCGCCACATGATGGCAGGCAGCTGCATAAGCTCAGTCAGCAGGACAGGAAACAGAAATGATCAGTTCACGACTCACTCAACTCTGCGTCTGTCCTCAGGTCCTCGTTCATTTGTCACATGACAGCCAGGCCGCTCAGGCAGTGTGGAGTCGAAAAAGAGTCGAAGTTCCCAACACTATAAAGGACAAATCCTGATCAAAAACAACTCAAAGATTCTTTACGGTGGAGCTGGAGGCCAGGGTGATCCCATTTAAAGTAACTCTACTTTAGTCTCTAAAAAGAGAGTTTCTGAGGTGTTTGGGTCCAATTACAAGAACTTCAGTTTTGTCTGAATTTAACAGAAAATTGTAGGTCATCCAACTTTTTTTTATATCCTTACAGCATGCTTGGAGTTTAGTTAACTGATTGTGATAGTGATTTCATCAGGCTTGATCGATAAATATAATTGGGTGTATAGCATAACAATGAAAGTTAATGTAGTGATTCCTTATAATGTTCCCTAGAGGAAGCATATATAAACTGAATAGAAGTGGTCCTAGTACAGAACCTTCTGGGATTCTGTGACAAACTTTGGTATGCATGGAGGATTCATCAATGACGTGAATTGACTAATTGACTATAAACTCTAAACTATGAAACTATAAACTATGAAACTATAAACTATGAAACTATAAACTATGGAAGTATAAACTATGGAAGTATAAACTATGAAACTATAAACTATGGAAGTATAAACTATGGAAGTATAAACTATGAAACTATCAAACTCTCCAGCTGCTGTAACATCGCCTGTTTTTTCTTGCCTGTGTCTGTCTCTCAGGTCTGGTAAACTCGATGGCTTCCATCATTGTAGTGTGCTGTGTTTGCTGCAGTTTTGTTTCATACCTGCCAACCCCGGATATCGAACACAGAACTGAGTGATCAGAATGACAAAGGCCGAAACATAAACAGAGAGATAGCCTGCTGGTAAATTTCAAAATAAGAACATTTTGGATGTCTGGTTTTTGTCAACAAGCAAATATTTCAACTTGGAATGTTTCCTTAAGAACTGGTGATATAGCATATTAATTTTATGATTTAATACAGTGAATATCTGACATTTTGTACCTTTAAACATTGATTGGTTGATCGATCCATAAATGATGTCAACAAATCAATCAGTCTCGTGCGTCATGTTGTGAGCTCATGTTTTGTGTGGTCACAGGTTCACTGAGCCATCTCTCACAGAGTCGTGGCAGCATGCTGCTTTCTGTACAACATCTGCAAGGACCGCCGTGATCACTTCCTCCCTGAGTGAACCGCTGAGGCGGTTCCTTCTGCAGGTTCTCTGAGGCAACCGACAACAATGGGGACGCCTACTACACAGCTGAGATCATCAGAGACACCATGACCTACAACCTGCTGACAATACTGCAGGTCTAGGACGTATGGACTGGGACCAAGAGGTTCCACTGCAGAGAACCCAGAGATGGAGACAGGTTCGAGTTTCTGTATCAGAACTGAAGATTTATATTCATATATTCATATATTCAGTTCATATGAATTAATTTACTAGTTTTTATTTTGTGTGTTTGTGAGTAAAAACAAATTCAAGTCATGAGATGATAATGAGGTAACGAGTCAACAATTATATAACAATAATAATATTAATAAATTAATTTTCAGCAGTTTGATCCTTTTTATTTTAATATTTTAAAATCATTCAATGCCATTCCTCTTTATATTTATTTAATTTATATAAATTATTTCATTAATATAATTAATATTCTTCTGTGCTGTGATCAGACCATGACGTCAGAATCTCCAGCTGACGTCACATTTTAACAACAAACCATGTTAAACAACGTCACTTCCGGCTGAGGCTCCGTCTGGAAACAACAAAAAAATACCGGAAGTCGTAGTATTTTGATTGACAGTGGCCCCGCCCCACTGTACGCACGTTTAGTGGGCTAAGCCGAGTTACGCTGTTTCCGGTATTCTCTCCGTAAGCTACGCACGAAGATGACGTTTGACGCTGTGGCTGGCGGCGCTCAGTACGTACGCAGCGTAACGCTTGCTGTCAGTCAGAGGACATTTAAATGGCCTCAGCGTCCGGACAGTGAAGCTCTCTCCCGGTAATAATTACGTTAACGACCAGTTTGAACGAACATCAGCGGCTGTAGTCGGTGTCGGTGCTGCTGTACGTCACGTTAACGTGCCCCTTTCCCGCTTCGTTTGTTCACGAGGACCCAAAATGAGCGACGACGACGACTTGGTGCGGAGAGCGCGAGCCGGGTTTGAGGAGCTGTGTCGGGCTCTGAACATGGACGAAGAGGCGAGCAGCGAGGCGTGGAAGACCTACCAGAACATCAGCACCAACTTCACCTTAGAGGTAACTCCCGGACCGGACCGACCGAACCCACACCAGGGTCCACACACCCGTAACACTAACGGACCCAAACATCAAGACAACGTTAGAGAAACGTCATACAAACGTTATAAAAACATCGAACGTTACGCTAACAGCCTGCGCAGACAGATAACCGACCCAAACATCAGGACAACGTTATAAAAACGTTACAGACCCAACAAATATTATACTAACGTTGTATAAACATTATACAAAGCGATAAAAACGTTATCTAACGTTGTTCAAACGTTCTGTAAGCGTTGCTCATTTGAATGTTCAGTGTTTGATGAATAAAATATTATAATCTTTAATAATCAGGATGCGTTGATCTGACTGATTTTAATGCTCAAACTGCAGTATTTGTACATTACAGTACAAACTACAGTAGTCTGATTACTTGTTTATACCCAAAGTACATTATTATTATTAAGGTTTTATACTCAAACGTATCAAATATAATATGTTAGAGTACATGAATATAAACAGATTATTATTATTGTTAATATTAGTCACATGTCACATGATTCATCAATAATCTGATCAGCTCCAATAAATCAGCTCAACAGTGTATTTTATGTAACTATTTTAAGTTCTTTTTAAATCCATAAATATACAATTTAAAATCTTTACTGCTCTTCTATCAATATTCTATGATGTCAGTGACCAATTTTATTTTATTTTCTCTCTCTGTGTCTTTGACTCTGTGTCTTTGTCTCTGTGTCTTTGACTCTGTGTCTTTGTCTCTGTGTCTTTGACTCTGTGTCTTTTTCTCTCTGTGTCTTTGTCTCTGTGTCTTTGTCTCTGTGTCTTTGACTCTGTGTCTTTGTCTCTGTGTCTGTCTGTGTCTTTTTCTCTCTGTGTCTTTGTCTCTGTGTCTTTGTCTCTGTGTCTTTGACTCTGTGTCTTTGTCTCTGTGTCTGTCTGTGTCTTTTTCTCTCTGTGTCTTTGTCTCTGTGTCTCTCTGTGTCTTTGTCTCTGTGTCTTTGTCTCTGTGTCTCTCTGTGTCTCTCTGTGTCTTTTTCTCTCTGTGTCTTTGTCTCTGTGTCTCTCTGTGTCTTTTTCTCTCAGTGTCTTTGTCTCTGTGTCTTTGTCTCTGTGTCTCTCTGTGTCTTTTTCTCTCTGTGTCTTTGTCTCTGTGTCTTTTCCTCTCTGTGTCTCTCTGTGTCTTTGTCTCTGTGTCTTTTCCTCTCTGTGTCTCTCTGTGTCTTTGTCTCTGTGTCTTTGTCTCTGTGTCTCTCTGTGTCTTTGTCTCTGTGTCCTTTTCTCTCTGTCTTTCCCTCTCTGTGTCTTTGTCTCTGTGTCTCTCTGTGTCTTTTTCTCTCTGTGTCTCTCTGTGTCTTTGTCTCTGTGTCTTTGTCTCTGTGTCTCTCTGTGTCTTTGTCTCTGTGTCTTTGTCTCTGTGTCTTTTCCTCTCTGTGTCTCTCTGTGTCTTTGTCTCTGTGTCTTTGTCTCTGTGTCTTTTCCTCTCTGTGTCTTTGTCTCTGTGTCTTTCTGTGTCTTTTCCTCTCTGTGTCTTTGTCTCTGTGTCTCTCTGTGTCTTTCTCTCTCTCTGTCTTTCTCTATCTGTGTGTCTCACAATCCACTTCCTCTTCATCACTTCGTTGCGGCTTAATATGTTCGGGTGGCAGCCACTTCCGGGTCTGTTTTGAGTTCAGAGTGACAAATACTATTAAATATTAATTAATCTCTGTCTCCTGTCCTCTCCATCATGGTGCGCAGGGCAGCGAGCTGCACTGGTTGGCATGCTCTCTGTACGTGGCGTGCAGGTCTTCGGTGCCGACGGTGGGAAAAGGGACGGCTGAGGGGAACTATGTGTCCCTGACCAGAATCCTGCGCAGCTCAGAGATGAGGTAAGACACACAGTGCACTCACCTGTACAGGTACAGGTCAGTGTGTCAGTCACATCATGACATAGTCTGACTCTGAACTCCTCTCCTCTCCAGCCTCATAGAGTTCTTCAATAAGATGAGGAAGTGGCAGGACATGGCATCTGTCCCTCAGGACTTTCGTGTGAGCACAAACAAACTGGAGAGGAACTTCACCGTGTCGGCGGTCATCTTTAAGAAATACGTTCCCGTGTTCAGAGCCGTGTTCAAGGCACCGTCAGAGGAGCCACCGCGAGTCCACCGCAGCCGCAAGCAGAGGTATGACATCACCACAACCTCAGCTATTCTGTGAGGATATCCTGATGTTTACATTGTTCGTGATCAGCTGACTCACGTTACCTTACTCCCTGTCTGTAGACGTCATCCGTGCACCGTGACTGAGGTCTTCAACTTCTGCTGGGTCCTCTTCATCCACGCTAAAGGTGACACTCATCCATCCATCCGTTCATCCTTCCAACCATTCATCGTCGTCTGTCTCTCTCTCTGTCTCACTTTCTTTGTCTGTGGTTCAGGTAACTTCCCGATGATCAGTGATGACGTGGTGAACTCGTACCATCTCCTGCTGTGTGCTGTCGACCTCGTCTTCACCAACGCTCTGCTCTGCAACGCCCGCAAAGATCTTCTCAACCCAGACTTCACAGGTACCATGGATGGAAACCAAAATAAAAGCATAGATATCAACTTAACAATGTATGTGTCTGGTTTCAGGATTTAACTTGTTTAACATGACGTGCACAAGTGCTACATGCTACATGCTAACATGGTTCATAGTTACAGATGTGTTTCAGCGCTCTCTGTTTAAATATGAAGTCACAGCATAGTTAGTTTCAGTTTATTTGAGCGAGTAACACAACAAAGTAAACTGAAAAACAAACAAATCCAATAGCAATAGTCAAAACAAAAATAATAATGTGAACCCAAGGAGTAGGATGAAGCATGTGCATATTTAAATCTAACCCTTCTCCACTACTTTCTACCCAAATATATATATTTACATACATCAAATATGGAGGAGGTGGAGACCAAATACAGACCAAATCTAACATGATCAGCTGTTTACTGTCAGTGTTGGACATGATCAACTGTCATGAAGTCTAAAGTTTGTATTCATACAGGCAACGGTTTATCAGCTCTGCCCGCTGTTTCCCACTGTGCCTCCACCCGTCACCTCCACCTCCAAACACTGATGTAGTTTACTGCAGAGAGGAAGCTCAACATGGAAACTGTCAAACTTAAATCACAGGAAGCTTCAAACCCCCAAACCACAGCAGGAATTTATTTATTTTTATTGATTTAATTATTTTTATTTTGTTCTGTTTTTTTATTTGAACTTCCTGTCACCTGTACTTGATCATCACGTGTGTGTGTGTGTGTGTGTGTGTGTGTGCAGGTATACCTGAGGACTTCAGCAGTAAAGACTTCCGTCCGTCCTCAGGTCCGTACTGCTTCATGGAGCAGCTGTGTGAGCTTCATGGTGGTCTGCTGCTGGAGGCCAAAGGAGTCAAAGAACATTTCTGGAAACCATTCATCAAGAAACTTTTCCACAAGAGGGTGAGACAGACACACACAGACACACACACACTTACACAGACACACACACACTTACACATACACACACACTTACACAGACACACACACACTGATCTCAGTCTGTCTGTCACAGATCCTCAGAGGTAAAGAAGACGCTCTGACCGGCTTTCTGGATCCTCTCAACTTTGGAGACAGTTTGTGAGTTTCACACAGTGTCATGATGTATGATGTCATATGATGATACATGATGACGTACATAAATATTAATACTACATTATATTCATATATATATTCTAATACAGCAGTGTGCCTGTGCATATTTATTCACATCAGGAGGAAACTCTCAAATATAAATAATCTGTATTCAACATCACAATCAAAGACACACAAACATATGAACACACGTTTGCTGTCTGGAGATCGTAGTCTTCTCCAGGCCTTCTCCAGACCTCCAGGAGAATTCCCAAACCTAATCGCCATCTTCATGAACACACATGTTTACACCTACAGACAGTCACAGACAGACAGACACAGTCCAAGACAGTCACAGACAGTCACAGACAGTCACAGTCTCAGACAGACAGACACAGTCACAGACAGACAGTCACAGACAGTCACAGAGAGACAGACACAGACAGACAGCCACAAACAGACACAGTCACAGACAGACAGACAGACAGACACAGACAGACACAGACAGTCACGGAGAGACAGACACAGACAGACAGCCACAAACAGACACAGTCACAGACAGACAGACAGACACAGACAGACACAGACAGTCACAGTCTCAGACAGACAGACACAGTCACAGACAGACAGTCACAGACAGTCACGGAGAGACAGACACAGACAGACAGCCACAAACAGACACAGTCACAGACAGACAGACACAGACACAGACAGACAGCCACAAACAGACACAGTCACAGACAGACAGACAGACACAGACAGTCACAGTCTCAGACAGACAGACACAGTCACAGACAGACAGACACAGACAGTCACAGTCTCAGACAGACACAGACAGTCAGTCACAGACAGACAGACAGACACAGTCACAGACAGACAGACAGACAGACACAGACAGGCACAAACAGACAGGCACAGACAGACACAGACACAAACAGACAGTCACAAACAGACAGGCACAGACACAAACAGACACAAACAGTCACAGCCACAAACTGACAGGCACAAACAGACAGGCACAGACAGACAGCCACAAACAGACACAGTCACAGACAGACAGGCACAAACAGACAGGCACAGACAGACACAGACACAAACAGTCGCAGCCACAAACAGACAGGTACAGACAGACACAGACACAAACAGTCGCAGCCACAAACAGACAGGCACAGACAGACACAGACACAAACAGTCGCAGCCACAAACAGACAGGCACAGACAGACACAGACAGACACAGACACAAACAGTCGCAGCCACAAACAGACAGGCACAGACAGACACAGACAGTCACAGACACAAACAGTCACAGCCACAAACAGACAGGCACAAACAGACAGGCACAGACAGACAGGCACAGACAGACAGGCACAGACAGACACAGACACAAACAGTCGCAGCCACAAACAGACAGGCACAAACAGACAGGCACAAACAGACAGGCACAAACAGACAGCCACAAACAGACAGCCACAAACAGACAGGCACAGACAGACAGCCACAAACAGACAGCCACAGACAGACAGCCACAGACAGACAGGCACAGACAGACAGCCACAAACAGACAGGCACAGACAGACAGGCACAGACAGACAGGCACAGACAGATACACTCGCAGACATAAATTAATTAATAAATCATGCTCTCTGTGTCTATGCTCAGTCTGTCTCTCAGTCGGGTTTACGAGGAACACGTTCTGGCCTCGGGCAGTCTGGATGAGAGGATCTTCACCGGGGAGGGGGCGAATGAGGACATTGGTACCCCGGGTCCATGCCTGTGTGGTGGGGTGGAGAACCAGGACAGTGACGCCAGCAGGCTGCACAGCAGCCTCACGGTCAGACAGTAAACTGATCAGCTGAGCCATATTTGTGGAGTTTACCTGTCCTCACCTGTCTGTCTCTGTCATCATCATCAGGCCTCAGCTCTGAAGGTCTCCACCCCTCTGACATGCAGGAGGTACGTTCTGGAGAACAGCTCGCTGCCTCCCGTGTTGTCCGCTATGAAGAGTGTCGGGCGACTCCACACGCTGCTGTCAGGCACCAAGCAGGGGCCGAGCGCTAAGCTAACGAAGACGCTCAGGTGAGTTTAATGGCGGACTCTGTGAGACTGTGACCTCACAGGTAAGAGCCGTGAGAGCAAGCTGTTACCTGTGAGGTCACAGTCTCGTGTGCTGTCATCTGCGGTGATGTAATGACACAAACTGTCCCCCTACAGGACCTGTGCCAGAGACCCCAGTGATGTGATCAGCAGGCGCCTGAAGGATATGTTTGAACTCTTCTCTCAGCATTTGGAAAGAGGTGCCTCGGAGATCAGCGGGACGGGGAAAGGTACACCTGAATTCATCAACAGGAAACTCATGTGACATGTGACACACTCTCACCTGACAAACCTTCTCCGTGCAGACACGGCAGTGAAGTACTTCCACCTGGCAGAGGCGCTCTACTACAGGATCCTGGAGTCCATCATCGAGAGAGAGAAGATGATCCTGGGAGACGCAGACCTGTCGGTGAGTGAACACACAAAGACATCACCTGTATTTATAGATATAATGTGACACACACACAACAACAAACACTTTAACATGTGTATGTGTGTCAGTGTATTCTGGAGCAGGACGTCTTCCATCGCTCTCTGCTCGTCTGCTGTCTGGAGATCGTAGTCTTCTCCTACAGACCTCCAGGAGATTTCCCAAACCTAATCGCCATCTTCCAGCTCCCCGCCTATCACTTCTACAAGGTATCAATACACCTGATCACTTCTACAAGGTATCAATACACCTGATCACCTCTACAAGGTATCAATACACCTGAGCTGTGTCTGTCTGCAGGTGATCGAGGTGTTGGTGCGGTCCGAGCAGGGTCTGTTCCGGGAGGTGGTGAAGCACCTGAACCAGGTGGAGGAGCAGGTTCTGGAGAGCCTGGCCTGGACTAGCGACTCCCCGCTGTGGGAGAGCCTCTGTGGGGCCAAAGAGCATGTCCCAGCCTGCCAGCAGGTCCAGACACACCGACTAACACATAGAACCTGTCCACACTCATCTCTGTGTGTGGTCCTGGTTCCTTGGGTTTTCGTCATCATGGTTCTGTTTGTGGTCCGGTTTCAGGTGATGCCTCCTCAGTATCTGGAGCACAGCGATGAGAGCAGCTCAGGCAGCGTTCCTCTGACCCCTGTCAGCCAAGGGCCAGACCTCAGCACCAACAGCACCTTCAAAGGTGAGTCCAGTTACCTGATCCTTGTCACACTGTAACGACAGGCATCATGCTGCGACAGTCCAGATTAAACCTGGATTAATGTGAGATAATCTGCCCCGCCCCTCCAGGTGTGTCCCCCTCCCCCACCACCCTGCAGGACCGGTACAGCTCTCCGCCCAAAGGCCCATTTTGTCGCCGTCTGTTCGTGGACCCACCGGACAGTGAGCCCGGAGTCACCGCCAACACCAACAGCACCAGCACAGCACCAGCAACCAAGACGAGCCAGGCCAGCCTGGTCACGGCCATCCCAGCTGGGCCAACAGTGCTGACCGTCACTGCCAACAACGGGCAGACAGTCTCTATACCTGTGCAAGGTGAGAGTCCGAACACAGCTGACGGTGTCACTTGAGTGATAATCACCACAAACAATGACCTCTGACCTCTGCAGGGATAGCCAATGAGAGCGGAGGCATCACCTTCATCCCCGTCCCGATGAGCGTGACTGGACAGGGTCAGCTACAGCCTCTGACCGGGACGCTCACTGTCCACTCAGCTGTCGCCAAACCAGCCGCCAAACCGTCCAGCAGTCCGCTGAAGAAAGGCTCGCTGTCATTGTTCTTCAGGAAGGTACTAGTCCGAGTCTGACTCTGTGTCAGAGTGTTCGTGTCTGAGTGTCCAAGTCTGAGTTCGAGTGTTTGTGTCCGAGTCTGTCAGAGTGTTTGTGTCCGAGTCTGTCAGTGTTTGTGTCCGAGTCTGTAAGAGTGTTTGTGTCCGAGTCTGTCAGTGTTTGTGTCCCAGTCTGTCAGTGTTTGTGTCCGAGTCTGTCAGTGTTTGTGTCCGAGTCTGTCAGTGTTTGTGTCCCAGTCTGTAAGAGTGTTTGTGTCCGAGTCTGTCAGTGTTTGTGTCCGAGTCTGTCAGTGTTTGCGTCCCAGTCTGTAAGTGTTTGTGTCCGAGTCTGTAAGTGTTTGTGTCCGAGTCTGTCAGAGTGTTTGTGTCCGAGTCTGTAAGAGTGTTTGTGTCCGAGTCTGTAAGAGTGTTTGTGTCCGAGTCTGTCAGAGTGTTTGTGTCCGAGTCTGTCAGAGTGTTTGTGTCCGAGTCTGTCAGTGTTTGTGTCCCAGTCTGTCAGTGTTTGTGTCCGAGTCTGTAAGAGTGTTTGTGTCCAAGTCTGTAAGAGTGTTTGTGTCCCAGTCTGTCAGTGTTTGTGTCAGAGTCTGTAAGAGTGTTTGTGTCCGAGTCTGTCAGAGTGTTTGTGTCCGAGTCTGTCAGTGTTTGTGTCTGAGTCTGTCAGTGTTTGTGTCCGAGTCTGTCAGTGTTTGTGTCTGAGTCTGTAAGAGTGTTTGTGTCCGAGTCTGTCAGTGTTTGTGTCCGAGTCTGTAAGAGTGTTTGTGTCCGAGTCTGTCAGTGTTTGTGTCCGAGTCTGTAAGAGTGTTTGTGTCCGAGTCTGTCAGAGTGTTTGTGTCCGAGTCTGTCAGTGTTTGTGTCTGAGTCTGTCAGTGTTTGTGTCCGAGTCTGTCAGAGTGTTTGTGTCCGAGTCTGTCAGTGTTTGTGTCCCAGTCTGTCAGTGTTTGTGTCCCAGTCTGTCAGAGTGTTTGTGTCCGAGTCTGTAAGAGTGTTTGTGTCCCATTCTGTCAGTGTTTGTGTCCGAGTCTGTAAGAGTGTTTGTGTCCCATTCTGTCAGTGTTTGTGTCAGAGTCTGTAAGAGTGTTTGTGTCCGAGTCTGTCAGAGTGTTTGTGTCCGAGTCTGTCAGTGTTTGTGTCCGAGTCTGTCAGTGTTTGTGTCCAAGTCTGTCAGTGTTTGTGTCTGAGTCTGTAAGAGTGTTTGTGTCCGAGTCTGTCAGTGTTTGTGTCCGAGTCTGTAAGAGTGTTTGTGTCCGAGTCTGTCAGTGTTTGTGTCCGAGTCTGTAAGAGTGTTTGTGTCCGAGTCTGTCAGAGTGTTTGTGTCTGAGTCTGTCAGTGTTTGTGTCCGAGTCTGTCAGTGTTTGTGTCTGAGTCTGTCAGTGTTTGTGTCCGAGTCTGTAAGAGTGTTTGTGTCCCAGTCTGTCAGTGTTTGTGTCCGAGTCTGTCAGTGTTTGTGTCCGAGTCTGTCAGTGTTTGTGTCAGAGTCTGTAAGAGTGTTTGTGTCCGAGTCTGTCAGAGTGTTTGTGTTCGAGTCTGTAAGAGTGTTTGTGTCCGAGTGTCCGAGTCTGTCAGTGTTTGTGTCCGAGTCTGTCAGTGTTTGTGTCCGAGTGTCCGAGTCTGTCAGTGTTTGTGTCCGAGTCTGTCAGTGTTTGTGTCCGAGTCTGTCAGAGTGTTTGTGTCCGAGTCTGTCAGTGTTTGTGTCCGAGTCTGTCAGTGTTTGTGTCCGAGTCTGTAAGAGTGTTTGTGTCCGAGTCTGTCAGTGTTTGTGTCCAAGTCTGTAAGAGTGTTTGTGTCCGAGTCTGTCAGTGTTTGTGTCAGAGTCTGTCAGAGTGTTTGTGTCCGAGTCTGTCAGTGTTTGTGTCCGAGTCTGTCAGTGTTTGTGTCCGAGTCTGTCAGAGTGTTTGTGTCCCAGTCTGTCAGTGTTTGTGTCCGAGTCTGTCAGAGTGTTTGTGTCCCAGTCTGTCAGTGTTTGTGTCCGAGTCTGTCAGTGTTTGTGTCCGAGTCTGTCAGAGTGTTTGTGTCCCAGTCTGTCAGAATTTGTGTCCCAGTCTGTCAGAGTGTTTGTGTCCGAGTCTGTCAGTGTTTGTGTCCGAGTCTGTAAGAGTGTTTGTGTCCGAGTCTGTCAGTGTTTGTGTCCAAGTCTGTAAGAGTGTTTGTGTCCGAGTCTGTCAGTGTTTGTGTCAGAGTCTGTCAGAGTGTTTGTGTCCGAGTCTGTCAGAGTGTTTGTGTCCGAGTCTGTCAGAGTGTTTGTGTCCGAGTCTGTCAGTGTTTGTGTCCGAGTCTGTCAGTGTTTGTGTCCCAGTCTGTCAGTGTTTGTGTCCGAGTCTGTCAGAGTGTTTGTGTCCCAGTCTGTCAGTGTTTGTGTCCGAGTCTGTCAGAGTGTTTGTGTCCGAGTCTGTCAGTGTTTGTGTCCGAGTCTGTCAGAGTGTTTGTGTCCCAGTCTGTCAGTGTTTGTGTCCCAGTCTGTCAGTGTTTGTGTCCCAGTCTGTCAGTGTTTGTGTCCGAGTCTGTAAGAGTGTTTGTGTCCGAGTCTGTAAGAGTGTTTGTGTCCGAGTCTGTCAGTGTTTGTGTCCCAGTCTGTCAGTGTTTGTGTCCGAGTCTGTCAGAGTGTTTGTGTCCCAGTCTGTCAGTGTTTGTGTCCGAGTCTGTCAGAGTGTTTGTGTCCCAGTCTGTCAGTGTTTGTGTCCGAGTCTGTCAGTGTTTGTGTCCGAGTCTGTCAGAGTGTTTGTGTCCCAGTCTGTCAGAATTTGTGTCCCAGTGTTTGTGTCCGAGTCTGTAAGAGTGTTTGTGTCCGAGTCTGTCAGTGTTTGTGTCCAAGTCTGTAAGAGTGTTTGTGTCCGAGTCTGTCAGTGTTTGTGTCAGAGTCTGTCAGACTGTTTGTGTCCGAGTCTGTCAGAGTGTTTGTGTCCGAGTCTGTCAGAGTGTTTGTGTCCGAGTCTGTCAGTGTTTGTGTCCCAGTCTGTCAGTGTTTGTGTCCGAGTCTGTCAGAGTGTTTGTGTCCCAGTCTGTCAGTGTTTGTGTCCGAGTCTGTCAGAGTGTTTGTGTCCGAGTCTGTCAGTGTTTGTGTCCGAGTCTGTCAGAGTGTTTGTGTCCCAGTCTGTCAGTGTTTGTGTCCCAGTCTGTCAGTGTTTGTGTCCGAGTCTGTAAGAGTGTTTGTGTCCGAGTCTGTAAGAGTGTTTGTGTCCGAGTCTGTCAGTGTTTGTGTCCCAGTCTGTCAGTGTTTGTGTCCGAGTCTGTCAGAGTGTTTGTGTCCCAGTCTGTCAGTGTTTGTGTCCGAGTCTGTCAGAGTGTTTGTGTCCGAGTCTGTCAGTGTTTGTGTCCGAGTCTGTCAGAGTGTTTGTGTCCCAGTCTGTCAGTGTTTGTGTCCCAGTCTGTCAGTGTTTGTGTCCGAGTCTGTAAGAGTGTTTGTGTCCGAGTCTGTAAGAGTGTTTGTGTCCGAGTCTGTCAGTGTTTGTGTCCAAGTCTGTCAGTGTTTGTGTCCGAGTCTGTAAGAGTGTTTGTGTCCCAGTCTGTAAGAGTGTTTGTGTCCCAGTCTGTCAGTGTTTGTGTCCGAGTCTGTAAGAGTGTTTGTGTCCGAGTCTGTCAGTGTTTGTGTCCGAGTGTCTGAGTCTGTCAGTGTTTGTGTCCGAGTCTGTCAGTGTTTGTGTCCGAGTCTGTAAGAGTGTTTGTGTCCGAGTCTGTAAGAGTGTTTGTGTCCCAGTCTGTCAGCGTTTGTGTCCAAATGTCTGAATGCAGGTGTAAAGTTGTATGTTGTCAATGTTGTAGCATGTAGCGTGTCCTGATGCTGTGACTCCGCCTCCCTCAGGTGTATCACCTGGCCAGTGTGCGTCTCCGTGATCTCTGTGCTAAACTGGACATCTCGTCCAAGCTGAGGAGGAAGATCTGGACGTGCTTCGAGTATTCTCTGGTCCACTGCACCGACCTGATGATGGATCGGCACCTGGACCAGATCCTCATGTGTGCCGTGTACGTCATGGCAAAGGTCTGTTTGTGTTTGTGTTTGTGTGTGTTTGTGTGTGTCTTTCTTTCTATTGATGTGTGTCTGTTGATGTCAGGTGACCAAAGAAGACAAATCTTTCCAGAACATCATGAAGTGTTACCGGACTCAGCCTCAGGCCAGCAGCAGCGTAAGAATCAGATCTGATCAGAAATATTCAATTTATTGATGATGTATCACTCTAATTATGTGTGTGTGTTTCAGGTGTACAGGAGTGTGTTGATCTCAGGGAGGAGACGTCACTCAGACAACAACGACAAACAGAACTCGTCTGCTGACATCATGCAGGATCCAGGTAACATCTCGTGTGACTCTTTGAGCCTGTTGTAGCTCCTTGTTTTGGTTTTGGACACTCTTCCTGTCTCATATATGTTATATATCAACACGTTTTATTTTATTCCCCTCGTCTCCCTCCAGCAGGTGGAGACATCAGTCCAGTTGTGATCCGCTCCAGCAGCACCTTACCTACCCCCCAGCCTGGGAGTGGCCCCTCCACCCCAACCAACACTTCCAACAAGAACCCGTCCTCGTACGTGAGCGAGGCTGAGGGTGAGCGTGGAGACCTGATCCACTTCTACAACCACGTCTACATTAAACAGATGAGACACTTCGCTCTGAGATACTCAGCCAGCTCTCCATCTGCAGGGGTACGTCTGGTTCTGCTTCTGGTTCTAAACAGGTGACGTTAACAGGAAGTCAGTTTTGATGTATGATGTCACCAAGAAACAGGTTTGAACACATATTATTTAAAGAGACAATTCATGAGGTGACCCGCTTATAAGACAGTTTGAGACAATATAAGATTGTCTGAGACAATCTGAGAGTTGGAGACAATCTACGGCAGGTTGAGACTGTCTGAGACAAAGACAAATGTTCTTTGTTCAGGTGGACTCCCCCCCTCTGTGTCCGTACCCAACCCTGAGGACCGGCTCACCTCGTCGGATGCTTCTATCCAGCAAACACTCTATCTACATCTCACCACACAAGTCAGGCTCCACCTCCATGCCGACCACCACCCGAGACAAGATTTACTACTACATCTGCAGCAGCCCCCCCAACGTGAGAACACCTTTACAGCACAACTCAGAGAGCACCTCTACAGCACAATACACAGAGAGCACCTTTACAGCACAATACACAGAGCACACCTTTACAGCACAACACACAGAGCACACCTTTACAAAACAACAGAGTATACCTTTACAACACAAAACAGAGAGCACCTTTGCAGCACAACACACAGAGCACCTTTACAGCACAACACACAGAGAGCACCTTAACAGTACAACACACATAGCACCCTTACAGCACAACATGGAGAGTATGCCTTTACAGCACAACACACAGAGCACACCTTTACAGCACAACACACAGAGCACACCTTTACAGCACAACACACAAAGCACACCTTTACAGCACACCTTTATAGCACAACACACAAAGCACACCTTTACAGCACAACACACAGAGAGCACCTTTACAGCACAACACACAGAGCACACCTTTACAGCACAACACACAAAGCACACCTTTACAGCACACCTTTATAGCACAACACACAAAGCACACCTTTACAGCACAACACACAAAGCACACCTTTACAGCACAACACACAGAGAGCACCTCTACAGCACAACACACAGAGCACACCTTTACAGCACAACACACAGAGAGCACCTTTACAGCACAACACACAGAGAGCACCTCTACAGCACAACACACAGAGAACACCTTTACAGGACAAAACAGAGAGTACCTTTGCAGCACAACACACAGAGAGCACCTTTACAGCACAACACACAGAGCACACCTTTACAGCACAACACACAGAGAGCACCTTTACAGCACAACACACAGAGAATCCCTTTACATCACAACAGAGTACACCTTTACAGCTCAACACACAGAGCACACCTTTACAGCTGAAGTCACTGAAATAACAGAGGCCATAGAGGTGTTTTATTTTGATAGTCTCTAAGAATCAGAACCTGTTTCTCACTTCCTGTGACCTCTGGCCTCGCAGCGTCTCCATGAGATCAACAGTATGATCCGGACTGGAGAGACACCGACCCGGAAGCGCAGCATGGTCCTGGAGGACGAGACGTCTCCAAAGAGGGTTTGTCCCGACAACCACTCGGCGCTGTTCCGCCGCCTGCAGGACGTTGCCAACGACCGCAGCTCCTCCCACTAAGGAAACACACACTCATCCTGATTGGAAGAGGCTTTTCTGTGCTGTAAAGCGGCCCGAGGTTCATCAGCAGGTGGAGCTGTAGCATAAACAGGCCGCTTCTTCTTCTCCTCAGAGTCATATGTCTATGATTCAGTGTGACATCACTTTGATATCATCATCTCTGATATCATTCAGACTAAATCTGAGTCAAAGTGACGTGTACATCCAGACAGGAGATGCTAACTCAGCTAACTGCTAACTCAGCTAACTGCTAACTTAGATAACTACTATTGGAGACAAACAGCTGTTTCAGTTCAGATCCTTCTGTTAGTACTATTCTATGTACTATGTGTACTCTATACAGTACTCTGCGTACTTACAGAACTGAGACTCAGAGACAAATATAAACAAATATAAACAGCTGACTCACATCCAACTAAGAGTTATGGGAACTGTAGTTGTAAAAGTTGGCATCAGACATTTTATCAGCCAATGATAAATCCTCTAATCAACGTCTGATCGATCGTCTGATCCATCCAGTGATTTTATGATTGAATGTTTTGAACCTTTTTCTCTAACTTGTTTTTATAATTTTAAATCTGAAACGAGCCATCATGAAAACTTTGATTCATTCTGCCACATGATCACCTGAAGAGCTCCTGATTCGAGTGACCACCAGCAGAGGTTTGTGTAAATATCTGTAAAAAGAGAAGATATTTTATGTGATGAAGTGCCTTTGTGCCTTTTTTTTTATCTTTTATTGAAATCTGTTTCACTTGTAAAAAAAAATAAAAATGTTAAAGTGTCCTGAGGTATATTTATTTATATCTGTATATATTTATATAAATATATACAAATACAAAAAACAGGTTCACTGTAACAGGAAGCAGGTCACAGAACATCGTGTTCGCGATGTTTATCCTGGTGTGACGATAAGACCAGGACCCGATAAGACGGCCTCAGGCCAGAACAGGTTTGGGGAAACACTCCTGTTGGCAGCAGGGCAGCATTCCTGTGGGCAGGTGAGTCAGAGGGCGGGACTTCAGGTGCCTGTAACAAACACCTGATTGGTGACAGATGTCAGAAGATGGAGCTCACTCTGTGTTTCTGCATTGCTGCGGCGCTCGGGTTCATCTTCGTGGTCCTGTGGAGCCTCTCAGAGGGTCATCAGGTTGGACCCTGCGCTGCCACCCTCATTGGGACCTCTGTGTGCTTCATGGTTCCTCCGAGTGTGTGTGGCGGGGTCCTCTTCATCCTCAGTTTCATCCTCCTCACCTGTGTGATGAAAATGAAGGTCCAACTGTTGCCATCGAAGGACAGAGCAGTGCTGGTGACAGGTCTCACACACACACACACACAGATGAAGATGTCTGATGTTATGCTGACAGTTCAAGATGTTTCATTGGAGGTTAACCTGTCCAGGTTGTGATTCTGGTTTCGGTCTGGCTCTGGTGAAGCAGCTCAGTGGACTCGGGCTGACAGTTTTTGCTGGAGTTCTGGATGTGAACGGATCTGGAGCTCAGCAGCTCCGAGAACAAGGTTCTGAAAAGCTTCAGGTCATCCAACTCAACGTGACTGACGGTGCCCAGATCGAGACCGTACACCACTACATCAGAACACAGGTGTCCGACACAGGTGAGGCTGAACAGCTGTCCAACAGGTACTGCTGTCCACCGTCCATGAACTATCTGTTTGAGTCCTGCTGTGATTGTTCTGGTGAAGGTCAAAGCTGACCAATAAAAGTAAAATACACATATGCACACACCTGATCTCACCTGCGTGGTCTCTGCAGGTCTCTGGGGTTTGGTGAATAACGCCGGAGTCCTTGGCTCTCCTGTGGATGCCGAGCTCCAACCCATCATGGCGTACAGACGCTGCATGGACGTGAACTTCATGTCTGCAGTGAAGATGAGTCAGGTGTTCCTCCCTCTGCTGAGAAGGTCCAGAGGACGCATCGTCAACGTGTCCAGCTTGGCAGGTAGATCCGAACAGAACCTTTAGAACCAGGAGCAGGTTCTACCTGTGGTCATGTGACATTTGTTTCACTAATGAATATTGAATAACAACCATCTCTAACCGTGTGTCTCTGCATCTCAGGTGACATCCCGTTGCCGACATTTGCTGCGTACGGCGCCTCGAAGGCGGCGCTCAGCATCTTCTCTCAGGTCATGAGGTTGGAGCTGTCAGCGTGGGGCGTTAGCGTGTCGGTCATCCAACCCACGGGCTTCAGAACCAGTACGTGTCATTTCAGGTCCAAATTCTGTTTTCCTTCCTATGACCTCTATGACCTTTCCGTCTTTTCTTGTCAGACCTCTTTGGTAATGCTGATGACGTCGCTCGCTTCAGAGATGAGATCCTGGCATCCATCTCCTCTGAAGCCAGAGAGGATTACGGGACAGCGTACATCACGTCTCTGCCCAGCAGTCTGTCCAAAATGTCCAGTGAGTGCGCCGAGGATCTGTCCCCCGTGGTGGACGCCATGTGTCACGCTCTGATGTCACCTCGTCCACGCTCCTTGTACACGCCCGGACAGATGGGGTGGCTCCTCCCCTTTTTGCACCGCCACTTTCCCGCCTTCATGTTTGACGCCGCCATCATGAGCCTCATCAAACATGATGAATGTCCGGCAGGCCTCAACAAGAGCTAAGCATCATGGGAGACGGAGACACCTCAGAAGGATGACACACAGCGTGAGGTCGGCGAGAGGTCAGAGAGTTCAGATTAATTGATGCAGTGTGATATCAACTGTAACAACAAATCAAATATAAAATCTGAATAAAGTTTAAACACAAATGTTAAACAAATGTTTCGTGAACTTGTTCAGCTGAGATCTGGACTGATCGAAAAAAAAAACATATACATATAGACTGGAAACAGGAAAACAGCTAGTTTAGCTTAGCATATAGACTGGAAACATCAAAGAAACAGACGGACACGTGAAACACGGAGCTGTGATTTAATGATAAACTGAAAAACTGTTCACATCTCACAGCAGAGATAAAAACAGGATGTACAACATCCAATCAGCTTCGAGGACTGAACACGCTGCTACAGACAGCACAGACACTCTGCAAGCATGTCACAAAAATAATAAAAAGATTTACGGTCTCAGTCTTGAGGCAGTCTCAGTCTCAGTCTTGAGGTTTCATAAAGACTCTCTTGGTGATCGTCTCTGAGAAGTTTTGGTTCTTGTCGTCTTCATTCGCCGCTCTCTCTCGTTTCTTTGCAAACTTCTTCTTCATGGATCCAACTAAACTCTCATACCTGCAAAACAAGGTTTGATCAGTCCAATCACGGCACTCACACGTCTTTACGATCCTCGACCAATCACAGCGCTCACACGTCTTTACGATCCTCGACCAATCACAGCGCTCACACGTCTTTACGATCCTCGACCAATCACAGCGCTCACACGTCTTTACGATCCTCGACCAATCACAGCGCTCACACGTCTTTACGATCCTCGACCAATCACAGCGCTCACACGTCTTTACGATCCTCGACCAATCACAGCGCTCACACGTCTTTACGATCCTCGACCAATCACAGCGCTCACACGTCTTTACAGTATTGAACAAAAGAACAGGAAGTAGTTGACAGGCTGGTGATGATGCCATGGATTCGGTGACAGTGTTTACCTCAGAGCCATCTCTTCATCTGTGACGTCCGTCTGCATCAGACTCTCTCCTTCTTCTCCTCCTCCTCCTCCTCCTCCTCCTCCTTCTCTTGGATTCATCAGAATCATCAGCTTCTGTCAACCAAACATTTATTCAACATTTTAATAATAATAATTAAATTAAATCAAAATAAATTAAAATAATCTGCTTCATGTTTCAAACAAACCTCGACTTCTGGATTAAAACCTTTGAAGGAGATTCGACCGAACTTCAAGTCCTCACAGGGAACGAAGCTCTGCTCCTCAATGATCAGGTTCCTGTCAGACGACCAATCAGAGACCAGAGAGAGAGAGACGACCAATCAGAGACCAGAGAGAGAGAGAGACGACCAATCAGAGACCAGAGAGAGAGAGACGACCAATCAGAGACCAGAGAGAGAGAGAGACTGAGCTTGATAAGAACTGTTGCAGCACTTTGCTGCACTAACACTCCTTCACTGCTTCCTTCACTGCTTCCTTCACTGCTTCCTTCACTGCTTCCTTCACTGCTTCTTTCACTGCTTCTTTCACTGCTTCCTTCACTGCTTCCTTCACTGCTTCCTTCACTGCTTCCTTCACTGCTTCTTTCACTGCTTCTTTCACTGCTTCCTTCACTGCTTCCTTCACTGCTTCCTTCACTGCTTCCTTCACTGCTTCCTTCACTGCTTCCTTCACAGCTTCTTTCACAGCTTCCTTCACAGCTTCTTTCACTGCTTCCTTCACTGCTTCCTTCACTGCTTCCTTCACTGCTTCTTTCACTGCTTCCTTCACTGCTTCCTTCACTGCTTCCTTCACTGCTTCCTTCACAGCTTCTTTCACAGCTTCCTTCACTGCTTCCTTCACTGCTTCCTTCACTGCTTCCTTCACAGCTTCTTTCACTGCTTCCTTCACTGCTTCCTTCACTGCTTCCTTCACTGCTTCCTTCACAGCTTCTTTCACAGCTTCCTTCACTGCTTCCTTCACTGCTTCCTTCACTGCTTCCTTCACAGCTTCTTTCACTGCTTCCTTCACTGCTTCCTTCACTGCTTCCTTCACAGCTTCTTTCACTGCTTCTTTCACTGCTTCTTTCACTGCTTCTTTCACTGCTTCTTTCACTGCTTCTTTCACTGCTTCCTTCACTGCTTCTTTCACAGCTTCCTTCACTGCTTCCTTCACTGCTTCCTTCACTGCTTCCTTCACAGCTTCTTTCACAGCTTCCTTCACTGCTTCCTTCACAGCGAGTCACTTTAGATTGAAGCTAAATGACTGAAGGAAATGTAGAACCGGCCACGTACTCTTTGGCTTTGAGCTCGGGCAGGTCCAGGTACCAGTGCTCATCACTGATGATCCTCTTCTCATCTTCCTCCAGCTGCTTCTTCGTCTCCGCGTCCAGACCTCTCTGCATGAACTGAGCACAAACAGAACGGGACGCGGCCCAACACACCGTTTAAAGTTCATGACAAACACGGCTCATTAAGAACCTGTCGGAACCGGACAGAACCTGAGGTTACAGACAGGCACTCTTTAAATCTGATTCAAACTCGTTAAAACAAATTAAAATTCATCATGTGACCGTCGCTCATGAGCTCGTGCTGTCTAACAAAGCTAGCAGTCTGCTAACAGTCGGTACCTTCATCCGCAGGAGGTTCTTGGACAGTTTCACAGAGTCGTTGGCCATCACGGCAGAGCAAAGAACCGAACACCAGCTCACAGAGCCGAACACCAGCTCACAGAACCGAACACCAGCTCACAGAACCGAACACCAGCTGACACCACGAGCTACTGTTAGCTGTTAGCACGCAGACAGAACGAGACGAATGTCGAGCAGCTGTTAGCTGTTAGCTGTTAGCAGTCCGGCCAGTCAAAGCCCGATAAATGGTATGACGCGTTATGACGCGTCTTTATGTTGTGTATATGAAGAAAAAGTTACAGTTTCATATAAATATAAATTAAATATGAATATAAGTTTACATACATGTTTAGCTTTAATACGTTTATATAAATGTTATATGTAGTTTATATAAATGTAAAGTTATATAATTGTTAAAGTTGGTTTTATGTTTAACAGCCAGAATAAATGAGGAGGATAAAATGAAACTTCAAAGATTCTGTTTAATTATGACATCATCATGACAGACTGTGAGAACAACCAATCACATCTATTGAAAATCAAAACAACAATTTACTTTGTGTCATGTGACTGATTTTTATTATTATTTATTAATGAAGATCAGCTGCAGCTTGTTAGCACGTCACTTCCTGTGGGTCACCATGGAGACAGACTCACTTCCTGTGGAACTGCAGTTTTTGGTACTTCATGGGGTGTGGTCGAACGGTCAAAGAAATCAGCTCCTAAGTCCTTTCCTAACCACCTTTCCTTGACCTTGATGGAAACCGTCACGATGTCATAAGGAAAGATGTGAAGGAGAGGTGATGAGGAGTTAGGAGAAGTGGACTGCTCTCACACTTAGACTCCGTCATGAAGCGACGGTGAATGTTATTGACGTGATCTGTGGTAAAACTACAAAGTCCAGAAGATGGACTACAAACGCTCATCTGAGATACTTCCTGGATCCTCCCCGCGCTCTGACCGTGTTGTTTCATGCAGGAAATATAAAAATGTGACGTCATCACTTCACAGTCAGAGAATTCAAACAGCTCTCATCATGGCGGGCACGTTCATTTCACTCAGCGACGAAGGTGCTGACAATAAGTGACCTGACAGGAAGTGACAGTCAGCAGTCAATGTATGAGGCACACCTGTACAGGTAAAGGTGATCAAACACATTCATCCCTGTGTCTGAGGTCACATGGATGTCACATTCAGGACAGTTCCTAATCTGTCCACCTTTAGTTTGTAAAGAGGGAGGACAGAAACAGCTCCACCTGTACAGATGTACCTGATAGATGTGACTCGCTGAGCTCCATCAGGTAAACTCTCGGACCACTAACTCCTTCAGGGAGCGGGAGGACACCTGTCCCCTCTCGGCGTCCCTCAGCACCGTCAGCTCATCCTGCAGCTGAGCCACCGGGCGGCCCAGTTGGTACCCGAGGTCCACCAGCAGGTCCAGCAGGGCGGCTCTATAGTCCTTCAGCCCGTACCGCCTCACCGGAGGCAGCGCTCTCTGAGCGGCGCCGAACGCCTTGTCTGGTTCTTCCAGGTCACGGTAACAGATGGCCATGGCACACAGAGTCGGGATGATCAGGGTCGGCTTCTGCCATGGCAGCAGCTTCTCCTGGATCTCTAGAACCATCTGCAGTTGGTCCAGAGCTGGCCCAAACTGACCCGCTCGCACTAAACTGTGTGCTCGTTTCTGCTCCTGCTCAGTGAAGAATTCTGGGAAATGAGGCGAGTGTCGGACGCAGCGCTTGGCATAGAGTTTAGCCAGGTAGTCCTGCAGAGATA
Source organism: Nibea coibor (assembly GCA_023373845.1). Taxonomy (NCBI): domain Eukaryota; kingdom Metazoa; phylum Chordata; class Actinopteri; family Sciaenidae; genus Nibea; species Nibea coibor. Next base: position 27,158,940 of record CM041721.1, read on the forward strand.
GACGGCGCTCCGCGATGATCTCTGGGCTGAAGTTCCCGGTCAGAACCTTCCGGGGCAGAACCACGTCCTCCAGCTCCTCGTCAAACTCCTGCAGCAGTTTGTGGTGGAAGCTGGAGAAGTCATTGTAACGGCGCTCGACGGACACACGGCGGGAATCGAAGCTGCCAGAACGCATCACCACAATCTCATACACCTGCAGGAGACAGGACACAGGAGACATGAGACATGAGACAGGACACAGGATGCAGGAGACAAGAGACAAGTAGCAGGAGACATGAGACAGGATGCAGGAGACAAGAAGTAGGAGACAGGATGCAGGAGACAGGAAATAATCTCAGGTTCAAACTAATGTTACTGATTAAACATAATTGAAACACTCACCACGTGTCTGGACAGAGTGTGTTCAATGATTCGTGTTGATGGGATTTCAAAGAGCAGCCGCACGGGTCGATCTCTCTGCTTCAACACCTTCAACTGCTGCTGCAACTGCTGAGTGGTGAGACTGGAACAGCTGGGAGGGTCTACACACACACACACACACACACACACACACACACAGATGTGATGAACGTTTAAAGTATCATTCCGACTGTTCATTGAACGTTTTGTGAACGTTAAAATGTAAAAAGTCAGAACCTGGATCCAGAGTCAGCTGGTCGAGCTCAGTGTCGCTCTCTGGTTCTGGTTCTAGTTCAGCCATCTCAAACAGCTGATCCACCACATGGAAGCAGTACATACAGATACTCTCAGTAAAAGCAGAAATACTCCATTATAAAAAAAAAAAAAGAGTACACAGGTTCAGCAGAACCAGACAAAGCTCCATGAAACAAACAGTCAGTGAAGTACCGGACAGAGTAATCGAGTACTTGAGTAGATGTACTGGGTTCATGAAGAGGAAATTCCTGTGCTCAGTGAACAGGAAGTGAAAGTGACGGCATGCTGGTACACTGAGACGTTCAGTTTGTTTCATGGCTCTGCTCGTGCCAACCAGGTGGAGTTAACCACAGCACAGTTTATCTGGTTTGAACCCGACCTACAGCTCATGAGCAGGAACATACCTGACAGGTTCTGGTGTCAGCCCGTGAAGTTCTGCTGGATCAGGACCAACAGGAAGTCGTCTGCAGCGTGTCACTGTCAGGAGTGACGGACGTGCTGCCTTCAGTTCCTCTCTGCTGCTGGGAGGAGACACACTGAGGTCAGTGAATGCAACACACATACACCCACATACATGCACACAAACACAAACACACACACTTTGTTTATATTTTTAATACATGACTTTTCTCATGTTTGAATGTTTGTCCTCACACAGTCCAGCAGCAGTAATTTGACTCGTTTATTAATAAACGATTATTAATTATTGAACAGAGAATCAATTCCAACTGGTTCAGATGTGATTTTTATTTCTGATCAAAACATTTCAGTAATCAATAATAATTATCAATAATCTATCATCAATAATTAATCATCAATTAGTGACACACACTTTTAATTATCGTCAAAATAAGACAAGCTTCAGTGACAAATAGGACTTTTATTTTGAAAGTGGGGCAGCTCATCACTACAGGAAGTGAACGTTTCATTTACAGACAACAACAAACATCAAACATAAAGTGATCGTTCCCACGGCGACAGACAGAATTCAGCCAATCAGCGAGGACTACAGAGAGGAAGGAGGAGGAGGAGGTGGTGGTGGAGGTGTGATGGAGAAGGAGGTGTGGTGGTGATGGAGGTGTGGAGGAGGATTCAGGATTCAGAAGTTCTTCTTCAGGAAGTTGATGAGTCCGTTGGTGGATGAGTCGTGGCTCGTGACCTCGGTGTCATCTTTCAGCTCCGGCTCGATCTTCTTCGCCAGCTGCTTCCCGAGCTCCACACTGCAAACAGGAAACAGTTATTCAGTGAAGCCTGACCTCCATCTTTAAAGCTGGTCAGCTGACTGATGCCTCACCCCCATTGGTCGTAGCTGTTGATGTCCCACATGATGCCCTGAACGAAGATCTTATGCTCGTACATGGCTGAAAACAGAAACATGACATTACATCACTTCCTGCCGTATCGTCATCTGACCACTTCTATGAACGCGTGTCTGTGACATCATCAGGTGGGTGTGACTCACCAACAAGTGCTCCCAGCATGAACGGACTGAGCTTCTTGAAGACGATCGAGTTGCTCGGTTTGTTTCCTTCGAAAACCTGTGAAAGAAAAACATTTCACAAACGTGTAGACGTTGCGGGACAAATAGCACTCAGTGTCATGTGACTGATGATGCGTTACCTTGTGCGGCAGCAGCTTGTCCACGGCGTCCCCCTTCAGGCCGGCAGCTTCCAGCTCCGCCCGAGCCTCGGCCGCCGTCTTCCCCTTCATTAGAGCTTCGGTCTGAGCCAGGAAATTCGCCACAAGGATCTGAAACACACGCCGTCAGCACGCTTACATCATGACAGGAAGTGTGATGTCATCAGGTATGAAGACAGTGAATATTACCTTGTGGTGGAGGTTGTCTCTGATTGGATGTTGAGACTGAGCAGGAATGAGGAAGTCAGCTGGAATCATACGAGTTCCTGACGAGACGAACAACACGATCGATAATCATCAATGACTAATCTGGTCTGTCCCAGTCTAGTCTAGTCTTGTCTGTCCCAGTCTGGTCTTGGTCCTGGTCCTACCTTGGTGTATGAGCTGGTAGAAGGCATGCTGTCCGTTGGTCCCGGGCTCGCCCCAAACGATTGGTCCGGTGTGATAGTTCACTCTGGTTCCATCTTTGGTGACATACTTTCCGTTAGACTCCATGTCGCCCTGGCGACCACACACAGCTTACAGTTAGTCCCCATGACGACCACAGGAACAGGAAGCGGAAATATTACACTCTCTGAACAGACCGCGCCTAGACCACACCCTAGATTAACACCCCCCACCCCTCCCAGCACATGCCCGCCCTCTCAACACAGGCCCCTCCCAATTCAGACCCCGCCCCCTCTGACCTGCTGGAAGTAGGCAGCGAAGCGGTGCATGTACTGGTCGTACGGCAGCATGGCGTGAGTCTCTGCCTGGAAGAAGTTGATGTACCAGATGCCAAGCACGGCGAGCAGAACTGGAATGTTTCGATCCAGAGGAGCACTCCGGAAATGGTTGTCCTGGAAATGAGAGAGCAGGTCACATGAACACATGACATTGCACGACACAGGAGAGAGCCAGTCATCATCATCATCATCATCATGTCGTACCATCCAATGAGCTCCTGAGAGAAGCTGCTCGAAGTTCTCAAAGCCTGAAACACACACACACACACACACACACACACACACACGATCAATAAAGGTCATATGACATGGTGGCACCGCCCCCTTGATAACTGTGACCAATCAGATGAGTCGTGGTACCTACCGACGTGCAGAGCAATGGACAGACCGATTGCAGACCACAGAGAGTAACGACCTCCAACCCACTGAGGATGACATCACAGTCAGTCCACCAATCACAGCACAGCAGAGTCTCATGTCAACAACCTGTCAATCAAACTTACATCCCAGAACTCGAACATGTTCTCTATGTCGATGCCAAACTCCTTCACCTTTACCTGAGAGAGGAGGAGAAGACGTGATTGGCTGAGAGCAATCAGCTGATTGGCTGAGAGCTGCTGTTCTCTGACTTACTGCGTTTGTGGAGAGAGCCACAAAGTGTTTGGCCACTGCAGATTTCTGACAGGAGAGGACATGACATCATCAGTGACATCATCATCATCATCATCATCATCAGTGACATGAACTTACGTCATTGGCTGTCTGCAGGAACCAATCCCGGGCAGACTCTGCGTTGGTGATGGTCTCCTGAGTGGTGAACGTCTGCAGACAAACACGTCACAACGTGTGTGTGTGTGAGAGAGATTGAGCGAGATTGTGTGTGTGTGTGTGTGTGTGTGTGTGTGAGCTCACCTTGGAGGCGATGATGAACAGCGTGGTCTCTGCGTTGAGCTGAGCGAGCGTCTTTGCCATGTGAGTCCCGTCGATGTTCGACACGAACCAAACATTTGGACCGCCAGCCGAGTACGGCTTCAGAGCCTCGGTCACCATCAGAGGGCCCTGAACGCAACACCACACACACAGACACAGTCAGAGGGCCCTGAACGCAACACCACACACACAGACACAGTCAGAGGGCCCTGAACGCAACACCACACACACAGACACAGTCAGAGGGCCCTGAACACAACACCACACACACACAGACACAGTCAGAGGGCCCTGAACGCAACACCACACACACAGACACAGTCAGAGGGCCCTGAACGCAACACAACACACACAGACACAGCCAGAGGGCCCTGAACGCAACACCACACGCACACACAAACACACCATCAGAGGGCCCTGAACGCCACACATAGACACCAGTTTGATTGACAGGTCACTCACCAGGTCGGAGCCTCCGATGCCGATGTTCACGATGTCTGTAATGCTCTTCCCGCTGAAGCCTTTCCACTCGCCACTGCGAACTCTCTGTGGATACAAAGCAAAGGTTACAACCTCCACGCCTTCTTCTTCTGTGGTGACAGGAAGTTGTAGAGCTGATGACACGTACATGACAGAAGACCTTCATCTTCTCCAGCACGCGGTTCACCTCAGGCATCACGTCTTTACCGTCAACGCTGATTGGCGTGTTGGAGCGATTACGCAGCGCTACGTGGAGCACAGCGCGACCCTGAACACAGACACACACACACACACACACACGCACACACACACACACACACACACACACAGACATCACAGCACATCATCATGCTTTATTGTACAGAGACAGCTGAATAGTGACAGGAATGTCGAGAGAGAGAGCTTTAGTACGCGGGGCATATGCTAACTCAGCTAACTGACAGTACTGAATCACTTCATTGATTAGTTAATTGATAAATGTTCATGTCACAGACCAGCAGTTAGCATATATCTTAGTTTAGCATGCAGTGCTCATTCCAGACTACAGGTGTAAAGGGGGCGTGTCTATATGTATAAAGGGGCGTGGCCACATGTTGTGTAACAGGTAAAAAGTTTCAGCAAGTAGAAATCAAAAAACAATCAAACACACAGAGACATGGGCTGTGTCTCAATTCAGGGGATCGACGCAACCAGGAAACTAGCTTCGAAGGCTAGACCGTCTCATTTAACAACACACGTCGACACGGCCTTCGAAGGACCGTCAGAAGGAGTCGCCTTCGAAGGACCATCAGAAGAAGACCGTCAGAAGGAGTCGCCTTCGAAGGACCGTCAGAAGGAGTCGCCTTCGAAGGACCATCAGAAGAAGACCGTCAGAAGGAGTCGCCTTCGAAGGACCGTCAGAAGAAGTCGCCTTCGAAGGACCGTCAGAAGAAGTCGCCTTCGAAGGACCGTCAGATGAGCCGCCTTCGAAGGACCGTCAGAAGAAGTCGCCTTCGAAGGACCGTCAGATGAGCCGCCTTCGAAGGACCGTCAGATGAGCCGCCTTCGAAGGACCGTTATAAGGAGTCGCCTTCGAAGGACCGTCAGATGAGCCGCCTTCGAAGGACCGTTATAAGGAGTCGCCTTCGAAGGACCGTTATAAGGAGTCGCCTTCGAAGGACCGTCAGAAGGAGCCGCCTTCGAAGGACTGTTATAAGGAGTCGCCTTCGAAGGCCCGTCAGATGAGCCGCCTTCGAAGGACCGTCAGATGAGCCGCCTTCGAAGGACCGTTATAAGGAGTCGCCTTCGAAGGACCGTCATAAGGAGTCGCCTTCGAAGGACCGTCATAAGGAGTCGCCTTCGAAGGACCGTTATAAGGAGTCGCCTTCGAAGGACCGTCAGATGAGCCGCCTTCGAAGGACCGTTATAAGGAGTCGCCTTCGAAGGACCGTTATAAGGAGTCGCCTTCGAAGGACCGTCAGAAGGAGCCGCCTTCGAAGGACTGTTATAAGGAGTCGCCTTCGAAGGCCCGTCAGATGAGCCGCCTTCGAAGGACCGTCAGATGAGCCGCCTTCGAAGGACCGTTATAAGGAGTCGCCTTCGAAGGACCGTTATAAGGAGTCGCCTTCGAAGGACCGTCAGATGAGCCGCCTTCGAAGGACCGTTATAAGGAGTCGCCTTCGAAGGACCGTTATAAGGAGTCGCCTTCGAAGGACCGTCATAAGGAGTCGCCTTCGAAGGACCATCAGAAGAAGACCGTCAGAAGGAGTCGCCTTCGAAGGACCGTCAGAAGAAGTCGCCTTCGAAGGACCGTCAGATGAGCCGCCTTCGAAGGACCGTTATAAGGAGTCGCCTTCGAAGGACCGTCAGAAGGAGCCGCCTTCGAAGGACCATTATAAGGAGTCGCCTTCAAAGGACCGTTATAAGGAGTCGCCTTCGAAGGACTGTTATAAGGAGCCGCCTTCGAAGGACCGTCAGAAGGAGTCGCCTTCGAAGGACCGTTATAAGGAGCCGCCTTCGAAGGACCGCCAGAAGGAGTCGCCTTCGAAGGACCGTTATAAGGAGTCGCCTTCGAAGGACCGTTATAAGGAGTCGCCTTCGAAGGACCGTCAGAAGAAGTCGCCTTCGAAGGACCGTTATAAGGAGTCGCCTTCGAAGGACCGTTATAAGGAGTCACCTTCGAAGGACCGTCAGATGAGCCGCCTTCGAAGGACCATTATAAGGAGTCGCCTTCGAAGGACCGTTATAAGGAGTCGCCTTCGAAGGACCGTCAGAAGAAGTCGCCTTCGAAGGACCGTTATAAGGAGCCGCCTTTGAAGGACCGTCAGAAGGAGTCGCCTTCGAAGGACCGTCAGAAGGAGCCGCCTTCGAAGGACCGTCATAAGGAGTCGCCTTCGAAGGACCATCAGAAGAAGTCGCCTTCGAAGGACCGTCAGAAGGAGCCGCCTTCGAAGGACCGTTATAAGGAGCCGCCTTCGAAGGACTGTCAGAAGGAGCCGCCTTCGAAGGACCATTATAAGGAGTCGCCTTCGAAGGACCGTTATAAGGAGCCGCCTTCGAAGGACCGTCAGAAGGAGTCGCCTTCGAAGGACCGTCAGAAGGAGCCGCCTTCGAAGGACCGTCATAAGGAGTCGCCTTCGAAGGACCGTCAGAAGGAGCCGCCTTCGAAGGACCGTCAGAAGGAGCCGCCTTCGAAGGACCGTCAGAAGGAGCCGCCTTCGAAGGACCGTTATAAGGAGCCGCCTTCGAAGGACTGTCAGAAGGAGCCGCCTTCGAAGGACTGTCAGAAGGAGCCGCCTTCGAAGGACCGTTATAAGGAGTCGCCTTCGAAGCATGCAGCCCCTGAATTGAGACACAGCCAGTGTTTAAACTGCAGAGTCACTGAGGAAGAAGTTACACAACACACACAGTGTGTACAGAGTAAACGTTGTCTAAGGGTCTGTTTTTGGTTCTTTGTTGGTTTGTTCTGACTCGGATGATAACGGGTCGGTCAGTTGAGTTCATGCAGAGTTCATACCACATGTTAAACTAATGTTACAAGAACACTGCGAGGGGTTGCTCATGACATCAACAGGCGTCACCAACTGTCCAATCAGAGAAGAGCTGCTGTATGCATGATCTGTGGAACATGTTAAATAGCTTCATGCGTGTGCATGTTTGTACCTCAGTGAAGTTGATCTTCTCTCCAGAGAACATCTTCTCTCTGGCCTCCTCCACGCCACGAGACTTTGCCTGTCAACACGCCAACAACACAGAACATACCATCAACATACAACACGACACGGAACATGTTAGGGTGCACAGTGTCAGCGTGTTTCATGGCGTGTTGCATGTTCAGTGGCCTCCATGTTTCCACACATGAACTAAAACAGATAAGAGTTCTTTCAAAATAAAAGTGTGGAAATCTCTTTCAACATAAAACTGTGGAAATCTCTTTCAAAATAAAAGTGTGGAAATCTCTTTCAAAATAAAAGTGTGGAAATCTTCCTGTTTCATTGTTTAAGTTTCAATGTGTGTGTGTGTGTGTGTGTGTGTGTGTGTGTTACCATGGCGAGCAGCATGGACAGCACTTCCTCGTTTATGAGATTCTTGGAGTAGTCGAGCAGGATCTGTCCGTCATCCGTATTCAGAGTCATGCTGTAAGGAACATCAGAGTAACATTAAAACAACGTTACTGCAACACTTTAAAGAAATCTATCACACACACACACACACACACACCATCAATCACATTAACTGATGTTCAGGCAGACTTGGAGGGTTAACACACATTCTTAAACATCTAATTCAAGGAATATTCCAGGACTTTTCCAGGACCTTCAATGCCCAGTTTTCCTCACTGAACACCGATGAACTGTGAACGCAGCCTGTTCTCCAGGCTCTGCTCAATGACCACGTGTTTCAAGGATACTTTCAAGGATTTCAAGTGCATGTACTGTGTGCAGTAATACAACATGTACTGTGTGTAGTACTACAGTAATACAGTGTCCGTCCTGATTGGCTGAGGCAGTTTACATGGAGTATTATTCGTAGTACTCGTAATAATGTGTGTAGTATTGTGTAGTGGTATTCGCAGTAGTCGTAGTATGGAGTGTATTATTCGTAGTACTGGTTGACGGTGGTCGCTCCTCGGAGGAGGAGGATGTGTCTCAGGGCACGTACTCCATCCTCCTCCACCCTCCTCCACCCTCCGTCAGCAGCTTGCCGGTCCCGGCTCTGACAGGCTCGCTCACTCTGGGTTCGAGTAGAGATCTGACTGTGAGTGATGTCAGAACCGAGCCGAGCCGAGCCGAGCCGAGCCCGGGGACCGGTCCCGAACACGGAGCGTCCATTATCGGACAGGCGCCGTGCCAACAGGTTGCCGTTAGCATGCTAACAGCGCTAACGGAGTTTAACGCCTGACTCAGCGTTAGCATGAGCTAGCTGCTCTGTAACACAAACGTTACACAAACGTTACACAAACGTTATCTGAACGTTATGGTGCCGTGAGGTGTTAACCTGGCCAAACGTCCTGATGTCACAAACAGGAGGATCGCTCAGTGTAACGCGGTCAGAGGCTTCAGCAGCATTTCAAAGACTTTATTGATCAATAATAATAATTGATTATTTTAAGTCTAATTAAACATTTTTGAAATAACACGGAAATAAAACCAGCTCGGCTGTCCGAGAATGGATGCCGTGACATTAGCACGCCAGCTAACATTAGCTCAATGACTGAATTAACCGGACCGGAGGCCTGACGGGACTGACACCGCACGGCGAACAGGAGGGAGAGACCGGGCAGGGACGGAGGTGAGGTGGAGGAGCGGAGCGGCCGGGGGCGGCCGGTATTGGTCGGTTCTGGTCGGTGACCTTGTCACTAAACGGGACGGAGATTGTTGTGACTCTGACAGGAAGCGGAACAAACTGATGAGTTCACGGGTCAGAACTGAGATCTACGGCGGAGCCTGAAGGCCACACGGTTAGAGGAGGTTGCAGCATCCTGCCCACCTCCATCATCATCATCATCATCGTCGTCGTCGTGTCTCCCACCTGAACCTGCTGAAGCGGTCCGGTTCGGACTCGAACATGGCCCTCATGTTCAGGCTGCCCGCGTTCGCCTTGTACCACTGCTCCAGCTTCTTGTATGCGGGGTCGTTAGTCAGCGCCATGACGGAGTCTCCCGGTCCGTGTCGAGGTGCGCGCACGTCTGCTCGGTCTCCGGTGTGTCTCGCGTGGTGTCAGTCTGTCCTCTGAAGGGGCGGAGCTGGTCACACCGCTCTGCACCAATCACCGCCGACCCTGCGCACCGCAGAGACACACTCATACGGAGGCCGAGCAGGGCCAATGACAGCGCGTGGCGTTTATAAAAATACTTACACAAGACTAAAGCTCATTTCACTCAGCGAGGGAGAAGGTGGAGGTTCCTGAGCAGAACTGACTGTTGGACCACACGCTCTGTGGATCACCGTGACTTCCTGTGATTGGCACAGGGGGCGTGGTTACACATGAATTTTTACCTGTGCACAAATGCTGACATCACACATCATATGTTCTCAAGAAGATAATTAAACAGAGGAAGTTAGCACCATGCCAGCAGACTCATAAATTAGAGCATCTGAACACAAATGGCGTGCCACTAAACTGGAAGAATCTCGCTTAGTCTGGCAAGATAATCTTAAAACCTATAGGAAGGCTCTCCGTAATGCCAGAACAGCTTATTACTCTTCTTTAATAGAGGAAAACAAGAACAACCCCAGGTTTCTCTTCAGCACTGTAGCCAGGCTAACAGAGAACCACAGCTCTACTGACCCATCTACTCCTCTGGGTCTAACTAGTAATGACTTCATGAGCTTCTTTAATGATAAAATTAGGACCATTAGAGACAAAATACATCATGCCTTTCCTTCGACAGGCACAGATCTGCATTCTGACACAGCAAGTTTGGAAACAGCTGCAAAACCTGATACATATTTAGACTGTTTTTCTCCCATTGACCTTCAAATAATAAAAATAAATAAAATAACTTCAATAATTTCTTCATCAAATTCTTTTACAGAGACTGGAACATCAGATTGGCATCAAAGGAACCGCCCTAAGCTGGTTTAGGTCATATTTCTTAGATCGATCTCAGTTTGTTCACGTCAATGATGAATCCTCCATGCATACCAAAGTCTGTCATGGAGTCCCACAAGGTTCTGTACTGGGGCCTCTTCTATTCAGTCTATATATGCTTCCTCTAGGGAACATTATTAGGAATCATTCCATTCATTTTCATTGTTATGCTGACGACACTCAATTATATTTATCGATCAAGCCTGATGAAACCAATCATTTAGCCAAACTCCAAGCGTGCCTTAGGGATATAAAAAGTTGGATGACCTACAATTTTCTGATGTTGAACTCAGATAAAACTGAAGTTCTTGTAATTGGACCCAAACACCTCAGAAACTCTCTTTCCGGAGACTTGGCCACCTTAGACGGGATCACCCTGGCCTCCAGCTCCTCCGTAAAGAACCTTGTAGTTATTTTTGATCAGGATTTGTCCTTTAATGCCCACATAAAACAAATTTCAAAGACTGCATTCTTCCACTTACGCAACATTACCAAAATCAGGCGCATCCTGTCCCAAGCGGATGCAGAAAAACTAGTCCATGCATTTGTTCCTTCTAGGCTGGACTACTGTAACTCTCTATTATCAGGCTGCCCCAATAAGTCTCTGAGGACCTTGCAGCTAATTCAGAATGCTGCTGCACGTGTTCTGACAGGAACCAAGATCAGAGATCACATCTCTCCCATTTTGGCTTCCTTGCACTGGCTACCTGTTAAATCCAGAATAGAATTTAAAATTCTTCTCCTTACGTACAAAGCTCTTCATGGTCAGGCACCATCATATCTAAAAGAACTCATAGTACCTTACTACCCCTCTAGAACACTGCGCTCTCAGAATGCTGGGTTCCTTGTGGTTCCTATAGTTTCCAAAAGTAGACTGGGAGCCAGAGCTTTCAGCTATCAAGCTCCTCTTCTGTGGAACAAACTACCTTTCTGGGTTCGGGAGGCAGACATGGTCACCACCTTCAAGAGTAGACTTAAGACTTTACTTTTTGATAGCGCTCATAGTTAGGGCTGGCTTAGGCCTTCCCTTAGTTATGCTGCCATAGGACTAGACTACCGGGGGACCCCCACCCGTCTCTTTCTGGGTTATGCCTGGTCAGGCATGGTACTGGTTGAAGATGCAGTCAGATCTCCCTTTACTGAAAACTCTCTCCATCTGTAAACATACCTGTCTCATCAATGCATGTTACTAACTAAACTTCTTCCTGGAGTTTCTGTGCTCTCTCATCCAGCAGGTTCTCATGGATCATGGCTGCTGCTGTGCATCTGCCTCCCTTTCAATCATGGTGGATGACTGTCTACCAATGAGCTTGGACCTGTTCAAAGTTTCTGCCTGTTAAAAGGAAGTTTTTTGAGGCGTCATTTGGCTCAGTTGGTGGAGCAGCCGCTCCATGTGCAATGGCTTAGACCTTGCCGCGGCAGCCCAGGGGTCAGGTCCGACCTGTGGTTCTTTCCCACATGTTGTTCCCCGTCTCTCTCTCTCTCACTTCAGCTTTCTCTGTGAAAAATAACAAATATCTATATATTTTTTAAGTGTCATGAGATAACTGAAGTTATCATATGGAGCTATAGAAATAAAACTGAATTGGAGTTTTTCTTTGGATCTGAAAACATCAGTCTGTTAAGCCTCTTAGCAGCTTTTTGATCGAATGTGGCTGCTCAGGGTTCTGTTAAGAGGACAACATGTCGCCCAGTCTGTCTGTCAGTCAGGCTGTTCAGGTTTACTTCATTTACACCTGAAGTGACAGAGACTCTTCCACCCATCCTTCCTCCCCCTCCCTCACAGATGACTCGTAGTCGTTGTGTAATGAACAGTTTATTATGATCTTTAATAAAAAGTCACTGAGGCCCACAGAGGACGCCATGCTGGCTTCAAACACACGTGACTCCACAGACAGGAAGCTGGAGGACAAACTGTTTCCTGTTGATGCTCGCTCCACTTTTTGCATCAACTTGCGATCACCTGTTCACCATCATCATGGTAACATCACTGCTGAGCACCGTGTAGTGTTAGTTTACACCACCTGTTGGACCTGATGAAGGCTCCTTTAAATATTAACCCCGCCCACTGTCCACCCCCAAAACATCTTCCTATCAATGCAGACCGTGTCACACCTCAGAGGCTCTTAGCTCCACCCACAGGAAGCTGAACAGGAAGTCCAAGTACTTTAATTTAGTAACATGTTAGCTTAGCTGATTCAAGTCTTAATGCTAAGCTAACCTAAGGTAAGCAGCTGTTACCTGGTATTTACCCTGCAGCCATAACCATCACCTGCCCCTCTGATCCAGTTCACCCAGAACCACCATCAGAACCCGATCTCTGTCCTGGACCGAATCAGTCCTGACATCCTGACAGTCAGAAGCTTTCAGGCAACCAGAACACCCCAGAACTGGAACTGTCACCGTCCTGGTGATTTTCTGAATAAATTAATTAACCGTCTAGTTTGCTCTTTGATCTTTTCTCCTCGTTCAGTTGTTTAAGTTTAAAATTTATTTTTAAATTTATTTATTTAGCAAACTGAAGCCCGATGCTTCTGTGTTCTAACCCATACGTTCATCGTCACGTTATAAACTGTGACGCTTCAACCTCATCAACATTCTCAGGTGTTTAACCGGGTTGACATAGAACCTCATTCAACTTTTGGACATTTTCAAACTGGACAAGACACTCAGAACCAGGTCCAAATGGACCGAGCTGGCTCTGTTTGACCCGATCTTAAATTATCATGTCTGACTTTGTCATATCAGGACAGACCAACGGGAAAAAAAAAAACTCTACATCTGGATCCGAACCTCTCAGAGTTCTGAATATTAAAGCAGAACCATCAGACCCGTCCAGTCCTTCAGAACCTCTAAAGAGGTATATCCCTAGAAAACTATGTTGCTACATGCGACAGCAAGCTCCTTTTTGTAGTCTGCAGATGACATCACTTCCTGTAGCGTTAGCAGGCTGTTAAGCAGCACCGCAGTGGTCAGCTGAGCAGGTGGGTCGATGAACTCGTCTTTAATTTAATTAGTGTGTTTAATGAAACAGAAACTTTAAAATGTCTGAAGAACAAAACAAACTCCATTAATATGTTAGCTGAACGTCAGATGAATGTTCACTGACTTCATTAATGACAAACGTGTTAAAAATGTTTGTTACGTTGAATAACTGAAGAGGTGAACTCAGCTCAGTGCTGGACTTTAAACTCTTCAGTCATCAAAGACGTTTGACAAATGTCTGTCTTTAACAATGACATTGGCGTTTGAACTCAGACATTTTAAATCTGTCTCCTCTGCAGCTCGACCTGAAGCAGCTTAAAGAAAGACGGACGAGCAAAGTCCAATGAGTCAGAGCCACTGAGAAGCCAGAAAAAGTGAGACGAGTCAGAGAAAGTGAACAGTGGCTCGCGTGGACGTTGGCCTACATTAATGTTAAAAGTTAAACTGAGTGAAGAAATGCCGTCTGCCGACGGAGGGAGACATCACAAAGAGGTGAGACGGTGCAAACGTTGATGGGAAGTAGAAAAACATTAGAAAGGTGAGTGACCCAGCAGGCTGTTTTGGTGCTGAACTAACTGGACCTCATCCACAAATAAAGCTATGTGAATCAAAGAGCTCCTAACAAACATCATCATTGTCGTCTTCATCGTGGTCGTGGTCAGGTGGAGGTGTAGAGCTGTGAATATTTGAGCCATTCACAGGTTTGTCTGATAAACTGCGTCATAATTCTTCTTTGTGTTGTTTCTGTCACGTGTCGAGTGGTCGACCCCAGTGCTGGTGACAAATATACAACTAGACAATCTTCAATATTTTAGTCAACAAAGAGCAACTCAAACTATCTGAAGACCATCCACCTGAGCAAAGGCTCCGCCCCCACACTACGCCGACACCTTGTTGTCCTTCTGCAACACAAACAGACACGTTAGAGACGTGTTAGAGACATGTTAAACTTTCTAACTCATCCTTGCAAAGTAATTTCTTAGACTGAACCAACAAACTTCATGAATAAATAACGAGTCTGCTGTAATTTGCGTATTCAAACGAGCACTAATAGAAGCTCGTTAATGATCTTTACCCTGTATGCTGATAAGTCGGCGAACTCTCGTCCGGCCTGGTTTCCTCTGTATCCTCCCCTGAAGCCACCGCCTCCCTGTGGCAGCCCAAAGGACCCCCTGCTGGCCGAGCGACCCCGCCCTCCACGGAAGCCCATGCCACCGCGTCCACGGTAACCGCCGCGTCCTCGACCATGACGAAGAGGAATCCCGAAGGTCTCGGCGTTCATCCTCCTCTCCTCGGCCCATGTCTGCCTCCGTTCACTGCACAAAGACCAACTTCAATACAATGACCATGAAACAACAACAACACACACACACACAGACAGAGAGACAGACACACACACAGACAGACACACACACACAGTCGGACAGTCAGACACACACACACACACACACACACACACACACACACACACACACACCGGTTTGTTCATATCATACAGTCACACACTCACCGTGGGAACGCGGAGCCTCCTGACTTTTCATTAGCCTTCCTGATGAAGAGTAAACAGACATCACTGAAGGAACGTTGTCCTGCCGTTAAACAAACGTTGACACAGTGGCTGATGGACTCACCTGGTGTCATCACAAGAGATGTTGTCAAAGAAAGACTTGGACTTGTCGTAGTAGCAGTTTGGACCGAGCGGGTCGCACTCGTCGTCTGCGTTCCCCTCGCTGTTCTGAGTCTCCACGCCAGAGTCACCTTTATCCTCGCCGTTCAACGCCTTTTCTGCCTTCTCGCTCTTCTCATCTGAGTCAACAACACACACACACACACGTGTCTGAATATGAACATGTCTCTAAGATGGTCTCTGCCAACACGTCTCCAAGTTAACGTTACCTTTGAGCTTGAGCTTGCTCTGGAACTCTCGGTCGATCTCCTCCTTGTTAAACTGAGCGTTGGCGCTCTCAAAGTCAAAGTCTTTCTCGAACTTCATTGGGCCATCTCGCCGAATGTTGAAGCGTCCTCTGCCGCGGTGTCCGCCTCCTCGTCCACGCCGGTTAGCTGGTGCTCCGGCAGCCACTGAGTGAGAGATCAACAACAAACGTCACCGGTCTGATTATAAACAGGAAACAAACGCCATGGCAACAGACAAGGGCGTGACCAAAGCACATGTCCACAATGGTTCAGTTAGCTTAGCTTCATATGTTAGCAACATATCAAACATGGAGGAACATCATCATCAGAGTCCATTGACATGAACAGCATGTCAATCTGCACACACGTGAGCAGCAAAGAAAACACGTCACAGAGGCATGATAGGAGCCCAGAGGCATGATGGGAGCCCAGAGGAGAGCATGCAGTCTGATTGGGCGGATGGATCAGAGGAGGATTGACCTGAGGATCGTTTACTGTCTCTGGCTTCACCTCGAGTTGGCTCACACTCTGGTTTGGACAATTTGGAGCCGTCTGAGCCTGGAACAGTGTTAAAGTCATGAACATCACATGCTCAGTGCGACCTTCAGACACTCTAATGTGACCTCTGGAACAAAACGTTACAGTCAGATGAGTCAGCTGTTCGTGCCTCATTCCCTCAACGTTCGTTAAGTTAATTAACGAGAACTCGTCTCAAACTTTCTGTGATGCTTGATGTTGGTCCGGTTCAGCTCAGACTTGTCTTATGTTTCAACAAAAAGTTAAACAACGTCATGGTTAACATACTAATATCTTAGCATCACGTTAACCTGCTCATTAATGTGCGATGAGCTCAAATTTGAAGTCCTCTGACTGGCTGGTTAGCAGGTGCGCTGACATACTCAGGTAATGAGGCGAATTATTAATTACACATCAACACTTCCTGCCCTAACAGCCTGTCGTGCTCAGGAATGAGGCAGAAATTGAACATGTGTAACGAGCAGCACAGATCAGGTCAGGTGTGCTGTCTGAGGTCTCACCTGATTGGCTAAAGACAGAGGGGGGGGCCCTATCTACAGCAGAGATGGTTCGGGGTGCAGACCAGCCCCTGACTGTCTCACCCCTCCGAGTATCCACGCCGTCCTGGTGCTGGACCTTCGGACCGCTCTGACCAGTGCCGGACTGGGCCGTGCGTCCATGGGCAGGGCTCCTGCGTCCCAGGCCCGGTGCCGTGCTGGCAGTGGTTGGGGCCGACGGGGTGGTTTGGATCACCTGGTCCAGAGTGGGGCTCTTCCTCAGAGGATCCAGATTAGGGCTGCTGCGACCTGAAGAAGAACCAGAACCATGTCAACAACTGATTAATTTATTCATTAATAATGTAATTAGCTCTCAACTGTTAAGAGGCTTCATTCATGTGTACAAGCCTGTACACACGTTAAAATGCAACACTGTGATTGGACTGAAAGAAAGCGGGTCACTACATCAGTTAACCAATCAGGACGCATGTGGAGGAGGAGCCTGAAGGCCTCAGCTGGTCCCCGGGCCGCAGGCTGGACCTCCTCTGATTCTGTGGCATGACTCACGTGTTCCAGGAGCCACAGAGAGACTCTGGACCCTTGGACGTCAGGCCCAGAAGAACCAGAACATCATGACCCAAAGTGTGCTCACCGATACCAACTGGTCCAAATTGGGGGGATACCAGCGGACTGGCACTGAACTGGTTGTAGGCAGGAGCTGGAGCCCGATTGAAGAGCCCATAAGAACCGGTGGACTGGAATGGGGTGGGAGCAGCGGCAGAGGACGAGGAGCTGGAGCTCATGGACGACTGGAGGGGAGACAGGAGGGTCTATTAGACCGAACCGGACTGGGCCCACACACCCAACCACGGGTGAGACGTACCTGGACGATGGCCGGGTCCTGAGGCAGAGAGCAGGTTGGTTTTGGCGGCTCACACACTGTCAGGTCTTTGATGTCACTTCCTCTGAAGATGATGTACTCAAACGTGTCATCGCGAGGCGGGATGGGTCGGTCCGTTGGCCTGTCCTCGGTACCGAAGGAACGCACTGAGACAGAGAGGGATCAGAACCAGGGTCAGCAAAACATTCAGACATGTTTTGTGTGTGTGTTTCTCTGAGCTGATTATGCTCCGCCCCTCATAGGACCAACGTCATTAAACTTTGACGTCATAATCAGTCGGCGAACAGGAGATATGAGCGCGCACCCAGTGACGTCACACACCTAAAGCTACTTCATTAGTAAATGAGACAGATGATTAAACTGTCCGTTAGCTTCTGTTTACCTGCTCCGTGCTAACGTTAGCTGACTCACGTAGCTCACAGGTGAACGGTCACGAGCCTCCGTGTGTTCACCCACAGGCCGCCATGTTTGTTTTATATTTAGTGTTAGCTTTAAGTAGCATGCTAGCTTTCTCTAATGGTAACTCCATGGAATGCTAGCATTAGCCTGTTAGCTCAGAGTAGCATGCTAACGTTGTTAATGTGTTTGCCTAATTAAACTTGAGCACTATTATTGAAGCCTGTGTGTTTTATTCTTCTGTATGTTTCGTCTTATGCTTTAGCCACAGCCCGCTGTTAGCAGCCGTTAGCCGTTACCTTTAGCCAGAGCCACGGTGGAGTTCTCGGTGTCGATGGTGTACAGGATGCCTTCATAGCGGATCTCGGCCTTCGAGATGAGGCTGATTTTACTGCCCAGGTACGGCGTCCCGCCGCTCATGATGCCTTCTGGAAGTCTGCAGTCCGAACACGGAACACGAAAGACGGCTCGTCCGAACCGTGCGCTCAGCGGTACCGACGCTTACAGCGGACGTTCTGCGGGTTGTGTTGTGGCTACAACATGGCTACCTCCGCCTCCATCGGACGGCTGTGAGCGCGGGGGCTAACGGGAACTCGGGATCTCGCGGGATTACGCTGCTCCGTGAGATGTAGATCTGCGCGACATAGAAGAGAAACACAGCGCGCGAGAGAGTACTCATACGACTGTAATCTATTACTCTGTTACTGTGTTCATTAATAACATCGTGGTTTCATCTGTCAGTTACCATGCTAACCACCGTCAAAATCGAAATCAAACGTAAAGTTGATGACGTCATTAGCTCGCCGCCTCTCTGTTTGGCCGCGGCCGGCAGTGACGTGTGTTTACCTGCAGTTTCACACCTGTACGTAGCGCCGCGAGCTTGACGTCGGATCTACTTGTTTGTATTTCTACGCTTGAAAACAACGGCGATCCTCCGCGCATGCGTACATTCTAAAATACGATTTGCACAACGGTCCGACATCAAAGATGGCGGGAGCCTCCGACCCACTGGAGGACATGCTCTTCAATGAGGTGGATGAGAAAGCAGTTAGCGACCTGGTCGGCTCTCTGGAGTCTCAGCTCGGCGACAGGAAGCTTCCCGCCGCTTCGTACACCGACGGGAAGCGGGAGGCAGCTCCGGCCGCCGGCAGCCACTTCTCAGGGAAAGTGCGCGATCAAGTGGGGTCTCTGGAGCAGCCGCAACAAGGGCATCCAAAAGCGGGGTTAAACCAGGAACCCGGCGCTAATGAGCCGCTCTCCGCCAAAACTCTCACCGCCTCTACCTCCTCTGTGGCCGCCGGGGCCGTGATCACCCCCGGAGCGGGTCTGCAAACAGTTGGAACCTCTCCTCCCGCTGTTTCTCCGGTACCGGGACCCGTAACTTTGAGCACTCAGCCCGCGGCTGCTAGCTTCCACCGGGCTGCCGTCCTGGGTTCGAGCGCGGCTCCCAGCGCCGCCATCGTCCCCGCGGCGGAGGCTGCCCGGACCGCCTCTCCCGGGCTGCAAAGTTTGAACGGCAGCGCCGGAGCCGTGAAGTTGGTGAACTCGGCCGCGGTGCCCGCTTCAGTCGGGTCCGGCTCAGTCATCACTGCTGTCAATGCCGGCAGCTCCACCATCATCGCCTCCATGGCTTCACAGCCCGCTTTTCCTGTACCTCAGTCCACGGTGACTCCCGCCGGAGCTCTGCAGAGGCACCCCAGCCCGGTGGCCCAGAACGGGGTGGACCCAAAGGGAGCCCAGCTGGTGACTTCGGGCGCCCCGCCAGCCTCCAGCTCTCAGGTCGTGAACCACAGCACCCCTCTGATGCACACCAAGATGTTGGTGCCCAGCCAGCCCGTCTCCGGGAGTTCCGTCATCCTGGCCAGCACCCCCCCCCCTGTGGCGGTCCAGTCCCCCATCAGCCAGACTCAGACAGGGACCAGCCCAGCCACCGTCACCCTGGCCGCTGCTGGGATGAAGCCTGCAGTAAACGGCGTGAGCCAGCCCACCGTGACTGTGGTGAGGCCGCCGGGCGCCGTGGTGGCCACGACCATCCAGCAGCAGAGACCCGGGCTGGTGGTGAGCTCGACCAGAGCCGCCGCTCCTCAGCCGTCGCTGGCGGTCCGGCCTCAGCAGCAGACCACCATCCAGCTGCCACCCGGCTTCACCATGCCTCCAGGTGAGCCAGCATCTGGGTCACTGTGACCCCCCTTTGAGTTCTCCCACAGAGGACCGAACCGGTCCAAAGGTTCCCACAATCCTCAGCATGCTGCCACAGAAACAGAGTTCAGGTCAGTGACCTAAGTCCTCTCAGACCCGAGTCCTCTGGCATGTGTTTGGACTCCTCTCTGACTCAGTGAGAATCTGTTTCTGTTTCAGCACACTGAAGGTGACAATGTTTTTCTGACAACTGTTCCTGTCTGACCTGGTTCTGATCCAGATCTTTGATGTGGATCAGGACCAGGTTATCGATCTGCACGTGCAGAACTCAAACCATTTGAAAGTTTGACAGACAGATGAAACATTTAAAGACATCAGTGATGACAAAGTGACGGATGAAACAAGGAAACATTAACGAGGATAAATCTTTACTGACGAGCTTCATGCTCTGAAATTTACCTGAGTTCACCTGAGGAGGGACACACCTGTTTCCTATTCATCCATCAGGACGGTTAGTCAATTGTGGTGGTGTTCAGATAACTAATCAATAATCATGAATCACTAATATGACGTGGAAAGAGTTCGTCTGACTTCAGGAGGTTCAAACATTTTTTTATCTGGTTGTTTGATCATGTAATGACTTGCTATGATGTCATTGCATGACTGCTTCCTTCTCCCTCAGGTATGGTTCTTGTCCGGACAGAGACGGGTCAGCTCGTCATGGTTCCACAGCAAGTTCTGGCTCAGGCTCAGGCCAAGACGCAGCAGGGACAGACAGTGACCAACATCACCCAGAGACCGGCGACCCCGACGGCTGGGGCCACAATCCGGGGCTCCACGGTACGTAGGAGGACTCTATCGGATTCCACCTTACTCTACCAAACTGTACTGAACTCTATTGGATTCTACTGTGTTTATTTTCTTTGTCTTTGTAATCTGATCTCCCATGATGCTGTGCTGTGACGTCCTCACGTGTTTTCCTTCCCTTTCGTCTGCAGGCTCCTCAGACTGTCCGCCTGGCGTCCCCCACTCAGACCAGAATGGTTCAGTCCCCCTCCACAACTGCTGTACAGGTGTGTTTCCCGTTTCCTGTGTCATCACTCAGCAGGATGTTGTTAAATGTTTCTGACCTATGCCAATGATGTCATAGTGATGTCACATCCTATTTGTGGTGAATTGAACGTCTGCTTGAACGTGGCTTCGTTGTCTGATGGCATCTGTCTTATCCCAGAAGGCCATCACGGTTGCACCCGGTAGCGCGGCGGTGTCAGTGAAGATGACCACCCCCCAGAAGACCCAGACGGTGATCACAGCAGGGGGGACACCCATGGCCAAACCCGTCCCGTCCACGCCCCTGACCAGCACAACGCCCGCCACCCCAGCAACGCCCACTGGCAGAGTGACGGTGGTGTCACAGGTGGAGTTCCACTTTCTGTTTCCTGTTGTAAAAATATCAATCAGATACTGGTTCAGGTTTTAACGCCTTCTTCTCAACAGGAAATGCAAGAAAACGTGAAAAAATGCAAGAACTTCCTCGCCACGCTCATCAAGCTGGCATCCCACAACTCGCCCTCCCCAGATACCTCCAAGAATGTGAAGGCCCTCGTCCAGGACCTGCTCGTGAGCCGCTACACCTTCCTACACCTTATTCCAGTTATATACTGATAAATACTGGTATAAACTAGCTTTTATACTGGTTTGGTCTGATCTGATCTGGTCTGATCTGCTGTTGTGTCTTTCAGGACGCTAAGATTGAGCCTGAGGAGTTCACCACTCGGCTGCAGGCTGAGCTCAAGTCCTCCCCACAGCCCTACCTCATCCCCTTCCTCAAGGTATGCCTCACAGACTCACACTACAAATACTACAAATATTATCATACCCATGCTGATACTACTCATACTGATATTCAGTAAACGTTGGTTTCTTACTGTGTTAAATGAATAAATGTTAATTAAACATTAAAGGACCGTCAGTGTGTAGTCATTCAACTGAACCAGCTGCAGTATTTTAACATGTATTAATCTGAATTACTGTTACTGCTGTTCCTTGTAGCCTGATGCAGTACTTTATCAGGTACCAGAGTATTTGTACACAGAGAACTGATCAGCTGACGTGTCGTCCACAGAAAAGCCTCCCTGCCTTGCGTCAGTCTCTACTGAGCAGTCAGCAGTCTCTGGTCACGCCCAGCACCTCGGCCCCACCCCTCACCGCCCCCGGCTCTGTCACCGCCACCGCCATCCGGCCGAGACTGCCCATCAGCCCGGCAACCAGCACCGTCAGACTGAACCCGCCGCTCACCAACACTGTGGTACAGACCAGACCCAGACTTAGACCTAAACCTAACCTGACCAGAACCTGACCAGAATCACACCTGGTTCTGCTGCTGCTGTTGACCCTGATTCTGATCTGTGTGCAGGCTGTCGGCAGAACCGGAGTCCAGACCGTACAGACCCGGACGCCTGTCGTCTTCAGTCAGACTCTCAGACCTCAAGGTGAGTCTGTGTGGACCAGTGAGAGTCAGCGATGAGTCTGTGTGGACCAATGAGAGTCAGCGATGAGTCTGACTCTGTGTTTGTCTTCAGGTACGCTCATACGAGGACCCACAGCTGTCATTGGTAAAAGTCCGATTCATCTGGCAGCTCAGGCCAATCAAAAGAAGCTGAGCGACCCGGGAGGCGGGACCTTCAGGTGACAAACAAATTAAATATAAATATAAAACTTTACTTCCTGTCTGTCACTGACATCTGAAACACCTTTGCTCTGCCCCCTCTAACTCAGAGATGATGATGACATCAATGACGTTGCGTCCATGGCCGGCGTGAACCTGAATGAGGAAAATGCTCGAATCCTGGCGACCAGCTCGGAGCTCGTCGGCACGAAGATCCGCTCGTGTAAAGATGAGTCCTTCCTGCCCACCGGCTTGCTGCACCGCCGCATCCTGGACACAGGTAAGCTCACCTGAGTGTCACTGAGAGCGTCAGTTCCGCAGCCCCTCTAATGTCCAGCAGGAGGTGCTTGGTCTGATTGAGAGAGTCCTATGGAGAGATCCGTAACCTGATGGTACACAAAACAGACCGACCTTTGTGTTGCTGACGTGTTGTCTCATGTTCACGTGTTGCTGACGTGTTGTCTCATGTTCACGTGTTGTTGACGTGTTGTCTCATGTTCACGTGTTACTGACGTGTTGTCTCATGTTCACGTGTTGTTGATGTGTTGTTGACGTGTTGTCTCATGTTCACGTGTTGTTGACGTGTTGTCTCATGTTCACGTGTTACTGACGTGTTGTCTCATGTTCACGTGTTGCTGACGTGTTGTCTCACGTTCACATGTTGTTGACGTGTTGTCTCATGTTCACGTGTTGCTGACGTGTTGTCTCATGTTCACGTGTTGTTGATGTGTTGTTGACGTGTTGTCTCATGTTCACGTGTTGCTGACGTGTTGTCTCATGTTCACGTGTTGTTGATGTGTTGTTGACGTGTTGTCTCATGTTCACGTGTTGTTGACGTGTTGTCTCATGTTCACGTGTTGCTGACGTGTTGTCTCACGTTCACATGTTGTTGACGTGTTGTCTCATGTTCACGTGTTGTTGATGTGTTGTTGACGTGTTGTCTCATGTTCACGTGTTACTGACGTGTTGTCTCATGTTCACGTGTTGTTGACGTGTTGTCTCATGTTCACGTGTTGTTGACGTGTTGTCTCATGTTCACGTGTTGTTGACGTGTTGTCTCATGTTCACGTGTTGTTGACGTGTTGTCTCATGTTCACGTGTTACTGACGTGTTGTCTCATGTTCACGTGTTGCTGACGTGTTGTCTCACGTTCACATGTTGTTGACGTGTTGTCTCATGTTCACGTGTTGCTGACGTGTTGTCTCATGTTCACGTGTTGTTGATGTGTTGTTGACGTGTTGTCTCATGTTCACGTGTTGCTGATGTGTTGTTAACGCATTGTTGTTGTCTGTGGTCTTCAGCTAAGAAGCTTGGGGTGAGTGAGGTTCCTCTGGAGGTTGTGAACTTCATCTCTCATGCCACTCAGTCCAGACTGCGCTCGCTGTTGGAGAAAGTTTCAGCTGTGGCTCAACATCGCACAGACGGAGGAAAGGTAACAAAACACACACACACACACTCTTATGTTTCAGTCTGTACTCTGTGCAGCTGTAGAGACGAATGAACCTCCTCCTCCCGCCTCTCTCCTCCTCTTTAGGACGAAGAGCATCATGAACAGACGTCAGATGTTCGTTCTCAGCTTCGTTTCTTTGAGCAGTTGGAGAGACTCGAGAAACAAAGAAAGGATGAACAGGAGAGAGAGATCCTGCTGAAGGCTGCAAAGGTAACCAATAATCAACCAACCACCAATAATCATAATCATCTGATCATGTGACTCGTGTGTTTGGAGTTGATCATGTGACTTGTGTGTTTGTTTGAATTTCAGAGTCGAGCACGGCAGGAAGATCCTGAACAGGCCCGACTGAAGCAGAAGGCTAAAGAGGTACTTTAGCATGACAGCCAATCACATCACATCAACGTGATCAAACGGGCCTTTGAGGTTCTGATCTCGTGTCCTTCGTGTCCTTCGTGTCCTTCATGTCCTCAGATGCAGCAGCAGGAGTTAGCTCAGATGAGACAACGAGATGCCAACCTCACGGCGCTTGCCGCCATCGGCCCACGCAAGAAACGCAAGATGGACTCACCAGGTGGCGCCACATCCGGATCAGAGGTAAGAACTCAGAGAACAAGGAGGGTAGAACCAGGTCATGGTGATCTCTGCAGATCTGCACTCAGTGAGGCACTTAAAGACTGTGGGAGCTCTCACATGCTGATGTTAGCTCATAGCACACAGACCAGCTCTCACGCTCTCTGTCTCCCACCTCAGGTGGCTTCGGGCTCGAGCTCGGGCTCCTCAGCGGTGTCTTCGTCCCGTCAGCAGCTCCGTCAGCGGATCACTCGGGTCAACCTCAGGGACTTCATCTTCTGTCTGGAGCAGGACCGCTCCACAGCGCGCTCGCTAACACTCTACAAGGCGCTGCTCAAATAAGGATGAACATCACAGACTTGACTTCAAGCTCCACCTCTTCAGAACCGCTCAGACAGGAGTCCCAGATCTATTGTCCCGGGTCAGTTCTGAACCCTCAGCTTCGGTTTCAGGGCTCCTCCAGGTGTTCTCCAGACAGGAAGCCTCCTCTTCAGACAGGAAATCACTCAGCTAAGTTTGTGAGCTAACCACTAACCCATTAGATGGCCAGGTTAGCGGTTAGCTCACTGTTTCACCAAGAACAGACAGAAAGCAGCCCTGTTAAAAGGGCTAATAAGCTTCCTCCATTTTGACTCTCGTCCAATCAGAGGTTAGCTCTGTCAGGGTGGCTCATGATTGGTCAGATTCAAAATTAAACTCACTCTGTGATTGACCTGCTGCCTACATTACCCACAATGCAACAGGCCCTCTACCTGCTGAGTGCAGGTCCACAACATGGACAATGATCCACATGCAATAGAGACCTGGAGACCCCTGGAAATGCCTTGAGTAATCTGGAGAGCAGCTGAGGTCTGAGCTGACTTTAATGAACAGTTTTGATATAAAACATGTCGACATGAATCATGTGCAGGTCTGAAACTGAACTGAGATCAGCTGATCCTGGACTCGACATCCAGCGCTGTACCTGAACAGGTGCCTTCGACTCTCATCTCTCTTCATCCTTTTCTTTCCGGAGCCGCTCATGATGTCACAGATCTATGAGGTCACATGATCACGTTTTTTAAGTTCGAGTAATGACACATTTTAACGTGCTTCATGTCGTCTGTCAGAGAGACGACCAATTAACTTGTAGAAAATTTTAATGTGTGCCGACAGAATTTAACAGTTCACACAAAACTTAAACATTTAGCTTAGCTTAGCATAAAGAGCTAGCTACAAACAAATCGTAGTTTTGGTTAGTGGAGGTTAAACCAGCCTGACAGTTTCCCTCTGTTTCCAGTCTTTATGCTAAGCTAAGCGCTGGCTGACCGTTTTAATTTCAGCTCTTCGATGACTCACTCAGGCTACGTTCAACGACGCTAACGACGTTAGCTTCACATCATTCCTGCAATCTGTTCGTGTTTTAACTCATGTGACTCTGACATCATGTGATTCTTTGTTGTAATAAAATGTTCAGTTTTTTGGTTTTTTTTAAGTTTTTGGTTTATCACCTGAAGCTCCGCCCTCTGCTCCGTGTCCTGTACTATATAAACATGTATGTTTAAATGTGTTTATATATGTATGTATGTATAGTACAGGCCCGGCCCGGCCCGGCCCCTGTTGAAGGATGTTGTCATATTTATATTTGGTACTCTGAATGAATTCGATGATGATTTTACAGACTGTTTGTACGTTTGCAAAAAAATCTGAAATAAAGAAAATCATGAAAATCAGCAAGTTGTTTTTATCAACACCAAACATTAAAGAAACTTTCAACAAACGTTGAAGAAACATTGGATTTATAAAAACATATTCAACTTATTCAACCACACGCTCAAACGTCATCAATCAATCAATATCATACAAATATTTACATCATCAGTGGTCAGAGTTCTGGTTCTGGTCTCCATCCAGAGGTTCCTGTTTGATCCGGATGGCGGTGCTGATGGACTGACCGAGCCCGAGGTCACGACACAGAATGTACTCACTGAACTGAGACGAGTCCACGCCGCCACCACATGACGCCCTAATGACAAAACCACGCTGAAAGAGACGCTCCAGAACCTGAAGACGGGTAAGACAGGTCAATCATCAGGTGTGCGGTGGGTTCAACATCAATCAAAACTGATCAAAGACTTAAAGGCAGAGGTCACAGTGAAGTCTGCAGCTGATCAAAGTGTGTGGTGATTTGGTGACTCTACACTGTATCATAGTGAAGTTATTGAATTTTTCTGTGATGTCTCTTCCCGGTGTTCACTCTGTAGATGGTCCCTGCACTCACAGCCGGCTGCACGTAAACACTAATGTTGTTGTGGCTCCGAGGATGGCTCGTTTCGATGAACATTAGGTTGTAGCTCGTTGTCTATCTTATTATGGTTGAACATATGTTTTGTGTTTTAACGACATTATTGTTATTCATCCCGGAAGTTCGAATCTGCCAATATCTTTCCAATTTTACCGAAGTGGCACCTTTCCTAGTGCCATAACAACGAGATGAGGTGTCTAATTCTTTTTATCCAGTGAATGCAGTGCACTTGTGCAGTGCAAAATAGCCTAAACATTCTCTTAACGTTCTCTTAACTTTTCTAAACGTTTTCTAAATGTTTAAATGTGGTCGCGAGACACATGACGCGGTCATGTGAGCTCACCTGCACAGAGTTCAGTCTGCAATACCCGTTGAGTGGGAAGCGGATCACGTGCGTCGGGTCCTGGTTCCAGCCTGCGTTCACAGAGTTACACATGACGTCTCCGGTCTCAGGGAACACCTCTTCGATCAGAACCTTCTCCCCACTCAGCGCAATCCGCTCGCCCAGGTCGGGCGTGACCCGAACTACCAGACATTCGCAGGCCAGCGCCGCCCGCTGGGCCTCCCGCTCCGCCTGCCAGCACTCCAACTCCCGAACCATTGGGGTCAGCTGGTAGAACCGGGCCTCCTCGTACAGCTGGGGGAAGTCCTGAAGGAGAGAGGGCGGGGTTAGAGAGCTGTAACCAGGCAACGAGAAGTGAACGACCCTATTACAGAGGGCGTTCAGTTACGCTGTGCTGATATTCACAATAACTGAACTGTTATATATATCTTATTTTATTTAATCGGCGTCACGTGTCACTTCCTGTGACAAACGATCTGCCTATCAGTAGACAGCTGTTTGAGGTCAAAGGTCATGGCAGTTAAAATCTGAAACAGGAAACCACTAGAAACATGTTTGTGTTATTGTAATGTTTTATTTATGTTCTGGCGTTTTATTTTGAAGTTACCTGGAAGTCATCGGGCAGCAGCAGCCTGCAGGTGCGCAGGAAGTTGAGGATGTACCTGAAGATGTCTCCATCTCTGTCGATGAAGTAATGCTGCTTCAGACTGTCCAACACGATCGGCTCAGCGCCGCTGAACAGACGGCCGATCCTGGAACACAAACAGCATTCATACGAACGAAGAGTCACCCTGGCCTCACCTGGGCTCACCTGGACTCACCTGGACTCGGGGTACTTGGTGAGCGTGGCCAAGCTGCTGGTGTACATGGTTCCGCCAACGTCGATGTGGACCGGGGCGTTGGCCTTGGTGAGCTGGGCCGGTGAGGGGATGCCCTGAGCGGACATGGGGGACGCTGGGGAACGGCTCACAGACACCCTGGACAAGCACCGCCCCTCCTGTGACGTCACAGAACACAACAGGTCGGAACCGGGTCAGAACTTGACTCGGGTCGTCTCGGGTCATGCAGACTGATGTAATATTCATGAGGGGCCTCAGTGATGAACCAGGCCTCCGGGGCATCACTGAGGCCCCTCCCCGGAGCTGGAGGAGCAGGAGGCGTGCTCGCAGAGAGCCTCTGCCCGCGGGCGGCGCGCTGCCTCGGGGTAAACTGACAGGCAGCTCCGCTCTCTGGAAGGAAGGAGTTAGACCTGAAACCTTCAAAATAAGACATTCACGAGTCACGTGACCGCTTTAAACCAGACGAACCTGCCTGGTTCCGATCAGGTTCGGATGGAGATCGGACCGGTGCAAAGATTCAAACCCTGAACGTGCCTTGCTCATCGGCTGACTGTGATTTTACGGCTTTTCTCGTTCGTTTATGACCTTTTGTTTGAGTCCTCCTCGTGGTGTTCTCTGACTTTCATCCCGGGATCCGAGCTCCTGCTGCGGCATGAGGCGGCAGGAAGCGGCGGAGCTCGGAAGTAAAAGTTCCAGTTTAGTTGATAAAGTCGGTTCGTGTCTGCTCAAACCGACCAACACCGACGAACCGAACAATTTCTACGATTTTTAAACGTAAAGTTAACGTTAAATCTCCCGTGATGCTTCGCGACCTTACCTGAGAGGACACCGACACTGACGACATGGAGACCCGCGTCTGGCTGCTCCGTCCCGGCTGTTAAGTGTTCAGGATACCGGCTGGTGTGCGCTTCACGTCCTCGCTGTTCTCCGGTGTGTGTGTGTGTGTGTGTGTGAGAGAGAGAGAGAGAGAGAGAGAGAGAGAGAGAGGTAGAACGAGCCTGACCGAGTCCGCCTCCCCCGACAGAGAGGAGGGCGGAGGATTCCCGCCCGGAGCCCTTCAGACCCCCAGGGCCTGGGGTGAGGTTTCAGGGAGGCGGCGGTCTGTTCAACAGCCACAAAGAGGTTTAAGCAGACAGCCAGACCTCCATCAGAGGCCTCCATCAGAGACCTCCATCAGACCTCCATCAGAGAGACCTCCATCAGACCTCCATCAGAGACCTCCATCAGACCTCCATCAGACCTCCATCAGAGACCTCCATCAGACCTCCATCAGAGACCTCCATCAGAGAGACCTCCATCAGACCTCCATCAGAGACCTCCATCAGAGACCTCCATCAGACCTCCATCAGAGACCTCCATCAGAGAGACCTCCATCAGACCTCCATCAGAGACCTCCATCAGACCTCCATCAGAGACCTCCATCAGAGAGACCTCCATCAGACCTCCATCAGAGACCTCCATCAGACCTCCATCAGAGACCTCCATCAGACCTCCATCAGAGACCTCCATCAGAGAGACCTCCATCAGACCTCCATCAGAGAGACCTCCATCAGAGACCTCCATCAGACCTCCATCAGAGACCTCCATCAGAGAGACCTCCATCAGACCTCCATCAGAGACCTCCATCAGAGAGACCTCCATCAGAGAGACCTCCATCAGACCTCCATCAGAGACCTCCATCAGAGAGACCTCCATCAGACCTCCATCAGAGAGACCTCCATCAGACCTCCATCAGACCTCCATCAGAGACCTCCATCAGAGACCTCCATCAGACCTCCAGACGAGGCGTGTTCCCGGGCCCCTCACCGTGCCCCTCCCGCAGCCCGCGGCCCACAGCTGCTCTGTGCCACACAGCCGGCTGACGCTCCGCTTCAGTCTGAACATGTTTCCGCTCCACGAGCTGCGCCACCCGGATCCACTCCGTGCTGCAGTCCGCATTTTACCGGAAACCCTGAGCC
This sequence comes from Nibea coibor, assembly GCA_023373845.1. Taxonomy (NCBI): domain Eukaryota; kingdom Metazoa; phylum Chordata; class Actinopteri; family Sciaenidae; genus Nibea; species Nibea coibor. The sequence goes on from CM041721.1 coordinate 27,188,902, forward strand.
TGAACTGACTTACAGTTTACTGAAGGACAGTGATGTCACCTGCTGCTACTGTAGCCGCTGTTAGCTCATGTTTGCTCACTATGTTAGCTACTGTTAGCTCAGTATGTTAGCTGCTTGTTTTGTTAATGTGAGCACAGGGGAGGAACCAAGCTGGTGTCGTGCCAGAACCGGAGTTAGGCAAGCAGGCTGTGTAACCGGACTCAGCAGCCTCTGTGGACATGATGGCAGAGGAGAAGAGGATGCTGACAGTTTCCCTGTGACACTGAACAGGGGCTGATGGGAAACTAATGTTAATGTGAGGCACACACACACACACACACACACACACACACACACACACACACACACACAGTCCTTCAGGTAGCTTGTTATTCGTGTCTCTAATTAAAGAAATTCAGTAGACTTACAAATGTAAACACCTGAGGAGCCTAAGGAGACAACTGAGCAGCTGGACTGGACCGGACGAGACCAGACCGGGTTTGAGCACAGCCTCTGAGTCCTCCTCAGACCTCTACAGTCCTCCTCAGTCTCAGTCCTCATGACACAGAGGCGGAGGAGGGTGGAGGGAGTTCCTCCTTCAGGGCACAATGAGGTGACAGACGGCTCAGACAGAATCAGACACAAAGACCTCTTTGTCCTGGTCTTTGGTCTCATTCTATGTTTCATTAAAACTGTTTCTACTGAATAAAAATATTTGAATTTTCAAATGAAGTCTTCAATATTCAGACAACTTTAATTAATAAACTGTTCGATCTACTGCATCCAGCAGGTGGCACAGATAGGTCACATGAACATGCACAGATCAGCTGATCGATCAGCTGACTGTTCTTCTGTGGTTGAACACCTGAAACTTGAAATAATTTTTCACCTTTACTCATTTCATGTTTTTAATATTTAAGACAAACTAAATTTATAAAACTATTTTAAAATTATCCCAATTCAGCTTGACATTGTCACAGTGAATCTGATTTCAAACTTTGTTAATTATTCATATTTGGGCAAACAACAACACCCAGATTGCATCAGGACAAACGGCAGTGTAAGGCTTTATGGGTAACATTCGTCTGGACAGGAAGTTCGTCATCAACAGGAAGTTATTAAAATGTAGTGATGTCACTCAGACGTCATGATGTCATTCTCACCCGCAGAACACCTGTCACAACATTTAAAAACATTAATCAAACGTTTCCTCTGAGGCGTCGACTCACCTGAGATCACCTAATTATTAATCAATATAATTATAATTGTTCAGTGTCTGATCGACATTCCTGAAATCAAAATAAGAGTTCACACAGAAAACAAACTGAGTCCTGGACAAAGGTCCACTCAAGTCCATCTGAGTCTTGGTCAGTGCAAGTCTTTGAAGGGTTTGGGGTAGTTGAACATCAGGTAGTCCATGTAGTAGAAGTCGAAGGTCTTCTGGCGCTCGGTGGCGTTCAGCTGCTTGAAGTATCTCTGCGTGATTCTGGATGAGGTCCGCTCTGCGAGCGGGTTCCGGTCTTTGAAGTCGGGGAAGGTGAGGTTCGCTGGCGCCCCAACACGCTGTAGCAGGAAGTTGGCGTCCTCCTGTAGACTCTCAAACTTTCCGATGAAGTTGTACTGGAGCAGACATGGGTTACACAGCTGACTGACCGGCTCCCAGTGGATGTCCATCCCAACGGGCCGCCGGACGTCTAGCAGGTACTGCACAAACTCCCTGAAGGTGACGCCGGCGCCAGTTTGCAGTTCGAAGCTCGTGGCGTTGGCACGGTATCTGGAGATGATGGGCCGTCCAAACACAGGGTGGTAGTATGAGTTCGGACTCTCAAATTTATCCCGAAAGGCTGACACCAGCCGCTCGAACGGCTCCCGGACAAACAGAACCTTGGTGTAGGACCGGAGCCGCTCGGTGATGCCGTCACGGCTGTAACTTTCCAGCCTCCTCAGGCGGTTGGCGTAATGTGCTGCGTCATGAGGAATGTCTCTGGTAGAGGCGGCGCTGCCACCCAAAACCATCAGAACCCTCTTCCAGTTCGAGCAGCCTGCTTTGGGCACCTCACAGTACAGCAGCCTGGACCGGTCCTCCACGTAGATCCGGGACACTTGCCGCTGAGAGATGCGCTGCTCGCCGATGCCTGGCTGGTATTTGGCACAGACGTCAGCCAGCAGGTAGCGCCGAGACTCCTGCGTCCTGGCCAGCCACCTCAGGCGCCGGTCCTCATCTTTGCCAGCAGGGGTGCCAGACGCCACAAAGTTTGTCTTCAGGAGCAGCTTCCTGTGACGTTTGGTGACCGGCTGACCGACCGTCGAATCCTCTAATGACAATTTGAGACTTCCTGCAGTGCTGTCTGACATCACTTCCTGAACAGAGCAGCAGAGGTCTCTGTGTCCTGGTTCTGCTTCTCTTACCTTCTCTACAGGCCACCTGGGAGCCACAAGCACGTTCACACCTGCAGACACAGAGACAAGAAACATCAGAAACAAGACCTGGACCTGTAAAGACCTGGACCTGAGCCTTTATTTTGAAAGGGACCTGCTTCCTGTGTGTGTTCACATAGACAAAGAAAACAATTATGAGAGATATCAACAGGCCTTAGTTAGCTAGATTTACTCTATATTTGATATTATATATTCTATACATTCTATATTTGCTCCAGGACCAGGGAAACTAATTTTGTTCTATCCCATGTTTAACGTGTTGAAATGACAAATAAAACTTGAATCCTTGTATCATACACCACTGTGTGTGTGCGTGTGCATGTTACAGTATTAGTGGTGTGCGTGTGTCTTCATCATCACTGTCATCACTGTCGTCGTCATAATCATCACCATCATCATCATCACTACTGTCATCATCACCATCATCATCACCACCGTCACCGTCACTATAAACATCACCATAATCTTCATCACCATCGTCATCATAGTCACTGCTGTAGAGAAATTGCTGAAGTCAAAGGTCAGTGGTGAGATCAGGAAGGAAGTGTTCTAGAGCCTCTGATGTCTTGTGCTGTATTATTTATTGATGCTTGGCCAAAGAGAATCAGAGACATTCTCATAAAGCACCAGAAGTGCCTGAGTCAGTCTCACATTCAGCTCAACTCATGCTGAGGATAGACTTTAAACCCCGAGATAACACCACAAATACTATACACCCAGAATTAGGTAGAAGAGAATGTCTTTACCCATGCAGGTGTTATTGTCAGCATCACAACCACAGCTCTACTGAGCCATCTATTCCTTTAGGTCTAACTAGTAATGACTCCTTGAGCTTCTTATACTACTACTACTACTACTAAAACTATTAGAGACAAAATTCATCACCTCTTTTTTTTTATATTATTTTTTTGGCCTTTTTGCTTTATTGGATAGAGACAGCTGTAGAGTGACAGGAAATGTGGGAAGAGAGAAGAGGAATGACATGCAGGAAAGGGCTGTACAGGTTGGGATCTGAACCTGGGCCCCCACAGCGAGACTTCGCATATGGGGTAGCTGCTCGATTGACTGAGCTAAACGCCACCCAAATTCATCACCTCTTGCCCTCAACAGGCACTGATCTGCATTCTGATACATGAAAACAGCTGTAAAACCTGATGCATATTTAGACTGTTTCTCTTCCATCAACCTTCATCAAATAACTTCAATAATTTCATCATCTCGATCCCATTCCAACCAGGCTGCTCAAGGATGTTTTACTTCTAGTTAGCCCTTCTTGGATATGATTAACCTCTCTTTATTATCAGGATGTGTACCACAGTCCTTTAAAGTAGCTGTAATTAAACCTCTTCTTAAAAAGCCCACTCTAGATCCAGAGGTTTTGGCTAACTATAGACCGATATCAAACCTTCCCTTTCTCTCTAAGTTACTTGAGAAAGCTGTAGCTAATCAGCTGTGTGAATTTCTTCACAAGAACAGTTTATTCGAGGATTTTCAGTCAGGATTTAGAGTCCATCATAGCACAGAGACCGCACTAGTCAAAGTCACAAACGATCTCCTAATGGCATCAGACAAAGGACTCATCTCTGTACTCGTCCTGTTAGATCTTAGTGCTGCATTTGACACCATTGACCATCAAATTTTTCACACATCAAATCTTTTACAGAGACTGAGATCGATCTCAGTTTGTTCACATCAATGATGAATCCTCCATACATACCAAAATTTAGTAGTCCCACAAGGTTCTGTACTGGGGCCACTTCTATTCAGTCTATATATGCTTCATCTAGGGAACATTATTAGGAATCACTCCATTAATTTTCATTGTTATGCTGACGACACCCAATTATATTTATCGATCAAGCCTGATGAAACCACTCAGTTAACTAAACTGCAAGCGTGCCTTAGGGATATAAAAAGTTGGATGACCTACAATTTTCTGATGTTGAACTCAGATAAAACTGAAGTTCTTGTAATTGGACTCTCGTTTGTTGAAACTCTCGTTCTAGAGACTAAGTTACTTTAGACGGGATCACCCTGGCCTCCAGCTCCACCGTAAAGAACCTTGGAGTTATTTTTGATCAGGATTTGTCCTTTAATGTCCACATAAAACAAATTTCAAAGACTGCATTCTTCCACTTACGCAACATTACCAAAATCAGACGCATCCTGTCTCAAGTGGATGCAGAAAAACTAGTCCATGCATTTCACTATTATCATCACCATCATCTTCTTCATCACCACCATCATCACTGTCATCATCATCTTCATCACAATCATCACCATCATTCTCATCTTCATCACCACCATCATCATCACTGTCATCATCATCACCATCACCATCACCATGATCATCATCATCATGCGACAAGGACGTCCAATCAGGATTAATGTCTCTGTGTGGTTTGGAGTTTGGACAGTTGTGATTGGTTCCTCTCTGACAGGAAATGTGGGACAGGAAGTGGGTGTTGGCACGCCATCCTCAGACCCCCCCCCCTCCGCATGTCTGACATTGTCTGTAGGCTGAATGCCGGTCTGTTCTGATCTGTTTGTCTGTGGGTGTCTGCTAACAAAGACTGATCTGTGATTAGATTAACAATCAACCACTGAAGAAGAAGAAGAAGAAGAAGACGACTTCATCACAGGCACAGGTGCCATGTTTGTGGTCCACACTGGACAAACACACAGTGTCCAGACTGTCAGACACACACTAGTGTGAGATAATTAAAGCTTTTTTGACTGAACATGTCCGCAAAGAACCAATCAACAACTAATCAATGACTAACTAATCAATCAGGTCAATTAATGTCTGATCATTCAGGAATGTTTGTGTCAGAACATTAGCAGAACGTCAGCAGAACATCAGTAGAATGTGGCGTGTAGGCAATGGAAATGAATTCAACCAACCAATCATCTGTCACCTTGATGATGTCTTCAGTGTCATGTGCTGAAACAGGAAGTGATTCACCCAAAGAGGATGACCTGCTGATGGTCACATGATCAGCAGAGGTGGCTAAGCTAACAAGCTAACGGTACAGTACTGACCTGTGGTCTGATGCTGCACCGTGTCACTGAGGTCCTGCAGGTGGAGCAGCAGGAGCAGAGATCCGGCTCCAAGCAGCAGGAGGAACCAGAGTGAGCAGAGGAGTGAACAGGGCAGCTTCATGACTGCAGACCTGAAAACCGATCCTCCAAAAGTCCTCCACAAGTCCTCCACGACTCCTCAACAAGTCCTCCACGAGTCCTCAATCAGTCCTCCACAAGTCCTCAATGAGTCCACCACAAGTCCTCCACGACTCCTCAACAAGTCCTCCACGAGTCCTCAATGAGTCCTCCACAAGTCCTCAGTGAGTCCACCACAAGTCCTCCACGACTCCTCAACAAGTCCTCCACGAGTCCTCAATGAGTCCTCCACAAGTCCTCAATGAGTCCACCACAAGTCTACAAGTCCTCCACAAGTCCTCAATGAGTCCTCAAGAAGTGATCTACAAGTCTTCCTCAAGTCCTCCACGAGTCCACCACAAGTCCTCCACGACTCCTTAACAAGTCCTCCACGAGTCCTCAATGAGTCCTCCACAAGTCCTCAATGAGTCCACCACAAGTCTACAAGTCCTCCACAAGTCCTCCACGACTCCTCAACAAGTCCTCCACAAGTCTACAAGTCCTCCACAAGTCCTCAATGAGTACACCACAAGTGTACAAGTCCTCCACGAGTCCTCAATGAGTCCTCCACAAGTCCTCAATGACTCCACCACAAGTCTACAAGTCCTCCACAAGTCCTCAACGAGTCCTTAAGAAGTGATCCACAAGTCTTCCTCAAGTCCTCCACGAGTCCACCACAAGTCCATGAGTTCTCCACAGATCCTCAACGAGTCCTCAACAAATTCTACACAAGTCCTCAACGAGTCTACAAGTCCTCCCTGAGTCCTCCCTGAGTCCTCCACAAATCCTCCATGAGTCCTCCACAGGTCCACCACGAGTCCTAAACAAGTCCTCCACGAGTCCACCACAAGTCCAGGAGTCCTGCACGAGTCTACCACGCTAGTCCAAGATCAGCCACGACGGCACCACCTGAGGGGGGACCAGGGGCAACATTAGACCTGATCCAGACTGTCCAGAACAACACAGTTATATAGTTTATATAAGTGTGTGTGTTACCTGTGTGTGTGTGTGTGTGTCAAAGAATGTCCTGCTGACTGCACACTTCCAGGCCACATGGGAACATCTGGTTCTCAAACCGCTCTGCTCAGCACGAGAGACTGTGTACACACACACACACACACAGACACACACACACACACACACCAACACCAGTCCAAAGTAACATTAGCATGTAATGTAATGTATGTAATATTACCATGTTGCTCCGGCATGGTGTTAGCTGTTTAGCGTTAGCTTGCTAACATTATGGCTAACTAAACTGTGAGTCTAAGTGTTACTTTAGCTTTCAGATAACATGATGCTAACGTATGACGATAAAAGTCTTGATTTTAACCATGTGACATACAAAGCTAAGGACTCTCCTTTGGACTCTTGTGGTTCGGTGTCAGGTGTTGCTGCTGTGTGGATTACTGTGATGCTAAGTGACCCAATTGGAGTCCAGTTTGTCTGAGGAGGAAGTATTTCCTGTCTTTAACAGGAAGCTGACTCGGGGTGGCGTTTAGCTCAGGCGATAGAGCAGCCGCCCCACATGCGAAGTCTCGCTGCGGGGGCCCAGGTTTGAATCCCGACCTTTCCCGCATATCAAAAACAACAACAACAACAAAAAAATAATAGGAAGCTGACTATAAAGGCCACTGACAGATGGGCCTTGGTGGACCTTCAGGTATGGTGGCTGGGATAAAATAAATAAATGCTGCAAACAAAAAGAAACGCCACAGCAAATTTAAAAAAGCTGCAAATAAAAGAATGATGCAAATAAAAAAAGCCACAAAGGGAAGTGAATTACCGGGGACTATTATTGACGCTGCACTGGTGTTTTTTATATGAGAGAAGAAGAAGAAGACCAAGAGAGAGAGAGAAATATTTAGAAAAAAGAACGAACAAATGAAAAGGTTAGTGTTTACTGTTGCTACGTGACTGTACTTGTACTTCTCTAGCTCCAAGCTAACGATACACAGCATCCTCCAGTTGAGCTTCATATCAAACCTGGGGCTACATGGCCTAACTATAACACATTGACAAGTACAGTCAATGAACACTTCCGTTGTGGCTTTTTTAATTCGCATCGTTGTTGTTTTATTTGCAGCAGCGTTTCTTTTTGTTTGCAGTGTTTCTTTTATTTGGCGGGTCCTGGCCACCGTATTCAAGACCTTCAGGACCTTGGTGGACCTTCAGGACATTCAGGACCTTGGCAGACCTTTGAGGGCCTGCACACAGTCTTTCTGGGAAGCAGAGCTGTCTTTAATGTATTATTCAAACGGCGGCCCAGAATACCTGTCCTCTGTGGATCAGGTGACATACTGTGACGGACCGAGCTGGACTGTGGTTTGTCTCTTCAGGCTGGAGGACAGATCGGGTTTCCTCTGTGGGTACTGAAGCTGGAACCTGAACCTGCGTTACTGAAGACCCAATCCAATTCAGGTTCTTTTTTTTTTTTAAAGATTATTCTTTTGGCCTTTGCAGGCTTTTGTATTGACAGAGACTGACAGCTGAAGAGTGACAGGAAATGTGGGGAGAGAGAAAGATGGGAAATGACATGTGGGAAAGGGCCACAGGTGGGGACTCGAACCCGGGCCAGGCGCAGCGAGCCTCTGCATGTGGGGCACTGTCCCCAATTCAGGTTCTTTAAACTTTAGAGTTTCACTGAGTCAACGTACACAGCGCTAACAAGCTTTAATCAACAGCACGTCAGTAGCTCATGTTAGCTCACGTTAGCTCTGTCTGTTAGCCGGGCTGCCTGCCTGTGTTACTGTCAGAGCACTGACAGAGAGCAGAGCCAGTGTCATGCCAGAACCAGAGCTGGGCACATAAGCACTGTAACCGGGCTCAGCAGCTTCTATGGACATAATGGCAGAGGAGAAGAGAGTGAAGAGGACGCTGACGCTCACGAGTCTGATCTGAACGCATCATGTGACTCTGTGTATTTATAGAGGTGTAGATATAACTCAACACACTGACCCCCATCTCATCCTGCCCCACCTCCTCCACTCACAACACCTCCTCAACCACCTCCCTCCCTCGCTCCTCCTCCTCACACAGCTCCAACATCAGCTGAGCTCTACAGACAGACAGGCAGACAGGTGGAGACAGAGAGACAGGCAGACAGACAGACAGACAGACAGGTGGAGACAGACAGACAGACAGACAGGTGGAGACAGAGAGACAGGCAGACAGACAGACAGGTGGAGACGGAGAGACAGGCAGACAGACAGGCAGACAGGTGGAGACGGAGAGACAGGCAGACAGACAGACAGACAGGTGGAGACAGAGTCAGGCAGACAGACAGGTGGAGACAGACAGACAGACAGGTGGAGACAGAGAGACAGGCAGACAGACAGACAGACAGGTGGAGACGGAGAGACAGACAGACAGACAGGGAGACAGACAGACAGACAGGTGGAGACGGAGAGACAGGCAGACAGACAGGCAGACAGACAGGTGGAGACAGACAGACAGACAGGTGGAGACAGAGAGACAGGCAGACAGACAGACAGGTGGAGACGGAGAGACAGGCAGACAGACAGGCAGACAGGTGGAGACGGAGAGACAGGCAGACAGACAAACAGGTGGAGACAGAGTCAGGCAGACAGACAGGTGGAGACAGACAGACAGACAGGTGGAGACAGAGAGACAGGCAGACAGACAGACAGACAGGTGGAGACGGAGAGACAGACAGACAGACAGGGAGACAGACAGACAGACAGGTGGAGACGGAGAGACAGGCAGACAGACAGGCAGACAGACAGGTGGAGACAGACAGACAGACAGACAGGTGGAGACAGAGAGACAGGCAGACAGAGAGACAGGCAGACAGAAGGGGGGGGGGGCAGACAGACAGACAGGTGGAGACAGAGAGACAGGCAGGCAGACAGACAGGTGGAGACAGAGAGACAGGCAGACAGACAGGCAGACAGGTGGAGACAGAGAGACAGGCAGGCAGACAGACAGGTGGAGACGGAGAGACAGGCAGACAGACAGGCAGACAGGTGGAGACAGAGAGACAGGCAGACAGACAGGTGGAGACAGAGAGACAGGCAGACAGACAGGCAGACAGACAGGTGGAGACAGAGAGACAGGCAGACAGACAGGCAGACAGACAGGTGGAGACAGAGAGACAGGCAGACAGACAGGCAAACAGGTGGAGACGGAGAGACAGGCAGACAGGTGGAGACAGAGAGACAGGCAGGCAGGTGGAGACAGAGAGACAGGCAGACAGACAGACAGACAGACAGGTGGAGACGGAGAGACAGGCAGACAGGTGGAGACAGAGAGACAGGCAGGCAGGTGGAGACAGAGAGACAGGCAGACAGACAGGTGGAGACAGAGAGACAGGCAGGCAGACAGACAGACAGACAGACAGGTGGAGACGGAGAGACAGGCAGACAGACAGGTGGAGACAGACAGGTGGAGACAGAGAGACAGGCAGGCAGACAGGTGGAGATGGAGAGACAGGCAGACAGACAGGTGGAGACAGACAGACAGACAGACACAGACAGACAGACAGACAGACAGACAGACAGGTGGGGACGGAGAGACAGGCAGACAGACAGGTGGGGACGGAGAGACAGGCAGACAGACAGGTGGAGACAGAGAGACAGGCAGGCAGACAGACAGGTGGAGACGGAGAGACAGGCAGACAGACAGGCAGACAGGTGGAGACAGAGACAGGCAGACAGACGGAGACAGAGAGACAGGCAGACAGACAGGTGGAGACAGAGAGACAGACAGACAGACAGACAGACAGGCAGACAGACAGGTGGAGACAGAGAGACAGGCACAGACAGACAGGTGGGGACGGAGAGACAGGCAGACAGACAGGTGGAGACAGTTAAATGCAAGTCTAAGTTAAATTGAAGTCTGTACACAGCTGTTCGTGTGTGTGTCATAAAGTTCGTCCGTCGGACCGGACCGGACCGGACCGGCTCTTTGTTTGAGCCGGTTAAGAATCGCCTGGCTTCGCTCACCTGCGTGCGGGAGCCGCATGGACGCTGCCGGCGGAGTTCACCGGTCCTGTAAAGTCCGCTCCTCCCGGTGCTCCGTTCAGCTCCGTTTCCCGTGAAGAAGAAAAAGATGAGAGGTCCAGAGCGGGAACAAACCGAGTCAACCGAACACCGTGACCTCCAGGTTTCCCGCTGTAACGTCTGCTTATGATGACCGGGACCGACCGGCGGGGAAAACGCCCAAAGTTGCGCACGGAGATCCGGAGTGAGTCCCGGTGGACGGGCGAGGACAAGATGACGTGAAGTTCACGGAGAGAAGGACACACACCGGATGTTAGGCTGTCACGCCTTCACAGTAAAAGTACGCAGACATTAATGTGTGGTAGGTTATATGTGTCATTTATTCTGTATTTATATTATAAATTTCATATATTTTGATCATTCTGATGTTTTCATCAATAATTTTAATATTTATGGTCATTAAAGGTTACATGCAATTAATTATTCTAACTTAAGTAATGATGTTTGACATCATCAGTCACATTCTTTGTTTCAGTTATTTAAATTATGTTTTTTACCAGTTTGAAGCTGTTCAGTGAATAATACATATACATCTACTTTTTCTCTCTTTTTAACTTTATTTTAGGCGTTTTCAGTTATACAAATAAACATACACACACACACACATACAAACATACATACATACATATACAAACACACACACACACATACATACATACATACATATACAAACACACACACACATACATACATACATACATACATACATACATACATACATACACACACACACATACATACATACACACATACATACATACATACATACATACATACACACACACACATACATACATACATACATACATACATACATACATACACACACACACATACATACATACACACATACATACATACATACATACAGACATACATACATATACACATACACACATACATACATACATACAGACATACATACATATACACATACACACATACATACATACATACATACATACATACAGACATACATACATATACACATACACACATACTGTTACAACCGGCTCGTAGGCCGTATAACCGGAATCACCGGCTTTTATTGTGGAGGACTTGACCGTATGCATTTTGTGTGTGTGTGCGTGTGTGTGTGCGCGCGCGCTTGTGTGGTCTCCGAGGACCTCTGGTACACCAGGCAACAGAGATCCAAAGAGGAGAGCAGGAGAGCCCCAGGAGAGATGACGATGATCCAGAGAGAGCCGAGGAGCTAAACATACAAACAACAGTGTGTGTGTGTGTGTGTGTGTGTGTCCTCAAAGAGTCCAGCTTTATTTTGAAGAATGAACACTTATTTTAAGTAACTTCCTGTCACTAAAATAAACAGATTAATTATTATGTTTATTTTTATTGTTGTTTGCTGAAGATGCAGTCACATCTCCCTTTACGAACCCGCCCCCCCCCCCCCCCCTTCTCTCTCTCTCTCTCTCTCTCTCTCTCTCTCTCCAATCACCATTACCATCAATGCATCAATGCATGTTACTAACTAAACTTCTTCCCTGGAGTCTCTGACAAAATGAGCAAGAAAAAGGAGCTCTGCAGCTGAAAGGCAGCAACTAGTCGAATGTTTGGGTCAAGGCACGACAACGTGCTGATAAAGGAAAACCGAGGACTCTTTCCTACAGGAAACTTCATGGGATCAAAAGAGCAGCTGTGAAACCGCCCTGTCATGGCAGCAGACACGTTTCTGAGGCTGCTGGTGCCTCCAACGTGCCCCCAACAACAAGATGCAGGGTCCTCCAGAGGTTTGCAGCTGTGCGTAAGCTCCTTTCCACCTCCCCTATCCATTGCACACAAGCAGAAATGGCTCCAGTGGGCTCAGCAATACATGAAGACTGACTGTTCTGTTCACTGATGAGTGCCGTGCAACCCTCGATGGTCCATGGATGGAGTGGTGGATGGTTGGTTGATGGCCACCCCATGCAAACAAGGCTACGCGCCAACAAGGAGGTGGTGGAGTGATGTTTTGGGCTGGAATCATGGGGAGAGAGATTGTCGGCTCTTTTAGGATCCCTGACGGTGTGAAAATGACATCCATAATGTATGTGGAGTTTCTCAAAGAACACTTCCTGCCATGGTTCAAAAAGAAGAATGCTTGGAAACTCTGTTGTGTGTAATAATTTGGAACGTGCATTTTGTGTTTTTTATTTTTTTTTAATTTACCGTTATCATTGGGAGGTTTGTTCAAAAACATTTGAATTGTGCTCTAATGATTGATGACCGATACGTTATGATGACTGCCATTCATATAGATAATTTAGGAAAATATGATTTGCATAATAATTTGGAATGCGGTGTATATAGCATTACTGTCATTACTGCTACCATATCTCCACTACAGTTTAGTTAGTTTATAATTTGCTGCTGCTGTGCATCTGTGTCTCTCTGTCACAGGTTCCACTGCTGCTGTAATCATTCTACCATTCATTGTAATTGTACAACATGTTTGTGTTGATTTGTTCTGTACGTGTGACATCCATTGCACGTCTGTCCGTCCTGGTAGAGGGATCCCAGGAGCTAATGACATGAAACTCAACTGAGTTTTGAGCAATTGCTAACGTCACCATCAGAACCTTTAATAAGCTTCAAAACATTTAAAAAGCTTCAGGACCAGGACACATCTTTACAGAACACGATCAGACCATCAGCGTCTGTCTGGAGGTCCAGAGGAATCACAGTGGGATCTACTCCATATGGGTTCTGGAGTTTGGGGTTTGCTTATGTTTGGTCCAGCAGGTGAGCTGTCTGAATCGGGTCAGGTAGAACATCGGGCCAATGAACAGTCCGAAGTTTGGAAACACAAGCAGAAAGTTCAGAACAGAGCACTGTGTGGGACTGATGGTCTGTGATGGGTCCAAGATGATCACCACCACATATGGAATCAGAGCCACCACCGGAGAGTATGCCACGGCCGATGGGGCCACCACAGCCACGATGTTCTTCAGAGCTCTTCTCTTCAGTGGCACATTCAACCCAGAACCTTGGCCCGGTCCACTCTGACACAATACCCAGATGATCCCCAGCAGACACAGCAGCATAACCAGGAACAACACAGAGATGGTGATGGACAGGTATAGTGCCATGGTGAACACTCCGAAGAAGTATTCCATCAGGCCCATGGCGAGTGTCAGAACCCAGGCACAAGAGCACAGAACCATGCGGTACACCCACCACCCCAGTTTGATGTAGGCCACAGGCCAGGCGGCTGCTACGTACCGCTCCAAACACATGAAAGTCAACAGCAGCGGGCAGCCAAAGATGTTCAGTGCGAACAGGGCTTCTCGGACTCTGTGGACGGTCTCAGAAGTCTCATGGAGAGTTGCGTGAAGGTCCAGAGGCAGACAGAGACAGTACAGGATGTCCATGATGGACACGTTGAAACCCAACACCTCAGACGGTGTCATGACCCGCTTCCTGTCCAGCAGCATCCACATTAACCCCACATTAGCTGGAAAGGCCATCAGCAGGATGAAGAGCTTCACTCCAAACCAGCTCATCCTCCCAGTGTCAACATGACACTCATCCATCATGTCTGTTAAACTGGACATGAAAATAGAAATAGAAGACCCGTCAAAACCACCCAGCATCGGACCTCCACCCACTGAATGATTGGTGCTGATGTCACTTTGATTGACAGACGATGAAGTCGAGTTGTTTCCCATTCTGATGAGTCTCCTGGAATAAAGGCAAATCATTTATTATTTTATTAATTTTTACATCAAACAAACCTGTGAGTTCTGATGACATCACTGTACATGTTCTGTACATGTGACATCCATTGCACGTCTGTCCGTCCTGGGAGAGGGATCCCTCCTCTGTGGCTCTTCCTGAGGTTTCTTCCACATGTTTTCCCTGTTAAAGGTTTTTGTGGGCAAGTTTTTCCTCACTCGAACCGAGGGTCTAAGGACAGAGGGTGTCACTCCCTGTACAGATTGTAAAGCCCTCTGAGGCAAAATGTGTTTTGTGACTTTGGGCTATACAAATAAAATTTGATTTTGATTTGATTTGATCACAGGTTCTGTCTGTCCAGGTTGACCAGGGTCTTTGGGCCTGGGTCCAGACCTGAATAGGAGCTCAGTGATGAGCACCTGGTTGGACTGTGGGACTCAGCCGGGTACAGCCCAAAAAGAACTACACAACCCACTCTGATCCTCATGAACAGACCACCAGACAAGCTCTGGTGGTTTGTTACTTATCCCTGACACTAACCACAGACTGTTGATTATTACAGTGTGTGGCTTCAAACAGGAAAATAAAATTAAACATTCAGATTCTTCTCTGGGTTTTTTGTTTATTAAGTATCTTTAATATTTGAAGTCTCTGACCTGATGAAGATCTGTCAACTGCTCTCTGCGTGATGAGGAGTCTCAGTTTGTCTTCTTGTCCTTTTGAACAGGTTCTGGTGGACTCTGCAGCACTCCAGTGTACTTTGTTGGACTCTCTCAGACCTTCAGAGGACGTCTGTATAAAAGACTTGTCTGGGTTGTGAACATGATCTTTGAGTTTCTGTCGTCATGAAAATTTCCCCAGAATGCAAATTTGTCCGGAAAAGTGAAAATTTGTGGCTGAACACCTGAAGAGTCAGGACCGGGACCAGGACCAAGACCAGGACCAAGACCATGACCATGACCATGACCATGACCATGATCAATGACCATGACTGAGTCCGGGACCGGGGCCAAAATCAACACCTTTTCTCCACCTGTACTCCACCCGTGCACCTTCTGGGCTCTGCTACATGTAGATAGTTGACTGTATTAAGGATGGAAGAGGGGGAGACATTGTGAGATGGTGCAGGTCCAACCATCTGCAGCTGAACACCTCCAAGACCAAGGAGATGGTGGAGAAGGAACAAACATCATCTCCAAACTGTGTCCATGGAGGAGGTCGATGTGGAGGTGGTCAGGACTGCAGCTGGACATCAAACATGGATACTGTCCAAAGGAAAGGACAGAGCCGCCTGTAATTCCTGAGAAGACTGAGGTCTTTCAAAATCTGCATACACTGCTGCAGATGTTTGACCAGTCTCTGGTGGACAGCGTCTTCTTCTATGTTGTGGTGTGAAGAGGGACGCTCAACTGGACAGACTGGTGGACAGGCTCAGTGGTGACAGTGGCACAGAGAAGGACATTCAGTGTCTACAACCTAACCTCAATGTTTATAGTTGTATTTATATTTCTATTTAAAAATGTATTTCTATTTTTACTCATAGTTTTCTATTGTAACAATCTTTAATTTAATGCAGATCTATCTTATCCATTAACTTTAATGTATGTTTACTATGTCTCATGCTGCTGGATCTCTCTACCTGTGCTCCACCCTCTGTACTCCACCTCCACCCTCAAATGTTATACTGAGAAGAGAAATCTGACCCTCCATATTTGTGGCAGCAGCTGCAGGGAACACAGGAAGAACATGCAAAACACACAGACACACAAACAAATCATCTTCTTCACATGTTTCAGTGGGTTTCATCTGAAGATTCACCTGTCACTGAAACTGTCTGTGTTGTCTGTGACTGTGTCTGCCTGTCTGTGTCTGTCTGTGTTTGTCTACCTGTCTGCCCATCTGTCTGTGACTGTCTTTGTCTGTCTATGTCTGTCTGTGAGTGTCTGTGTCTGTTTGTCTATGACTATCGGTTTGTTTGTGTCTGTTTGTCTGTGTTTGTCTGTCTGTTTGTCTGTGTCTGTCTGTTTGTCTGTGTTTGTCTGTGTTTGTCTGTCTGTTTGTCTGTGACTGTCTCTGTCTGTTTGTCTGTGTCTGTCTGTTTGTCTGTGTTTGTCTGTCTGTTTGTCTGTGTCTGTCTGACTGTCTGTGATCATCAAACTCACACCAATGAACTGACAAATGAACCAATCAATCATTTTGTGGATTTAATGGATCAATAA